>CM032802.1:14410598-14693098 GCA_019155185.1 Beaufortia kweichowensis | reverse complement strand
GATTACAGTGGCAGGCTTAATTTCATTTTACAAGATCCACAGCTGCTGACAAACTGTCACAATGTTCAAAAAGTGATATGCGGCCTTACACGCAGCGTTTATTTACCACACACATTTACAAGGAAGGGACGACTACAACAGTTTTTTAATAGAGACAGATTCCCAAACAATTAAGCAATTGTACAAATGATGTCTTACAGAAAATATGCTAGAGGCCTTTTAGAAAGACAAAGAGCAATACAAAAGAAAAAAGCATGCAATGGTAGCAGGGCAATTTTTACAGTCAAAACAGTACTATGCTCATTTCTATTATTATAAGTAAATTAAGTGCAATTACATGTGGCAAAGGAATGGCAGCACCACTGTTTTTAATACAGATCTGTAATAAAGCCCTTCTATTAGTACTCACCATCACAACACAAAAACAACTGCTTTCCCTTCATAGGGCACCACTTTTTTAAAATTATTAATGAACCTTAAAAAGCTTGTGTTACTGTGATATGATAATTCTGAGCGTGTGTCTTAAACACAAGTGATCTCCCAATACAGCAGCATTTTGGCCCATCGTAAGTGCATCATCACTCGGAACGCCCCAAATGCTGCTGCCTATTCAGGTATCTCACTAGGGTATTGAAACACGTTCCTGGTTATGACTAATAATCGCCGAATTAGCACATATGGTTACATTAATAAGAGGGAAAAGCCCAGCTAAGATGAAGAAATGTTTATTTAGACGCGTAATTGAAGCAAACATATAGAAATTTAACAATTCACACACAATACATGCGCACGCGCTCACTCCGTACTGCGACGGCTCTCTCTTTCTCTCTCTCTCTTTCTCTCTCCCCACACACTATCAATCTATGAAGCCTTACAAGAAACAAATGTACGCTCTTCTCACCTGTAAAAAGAGTAAAATCCTATTTCCGTCTAAAAAATGGGAGGGAGACGCGTTTATCCATCGTATCACTGCGCTCGGCTGTACATTATTGTTGACACGCTCGTCGACGGCAAGCGGAACGGAGCCGGCAAGAGGAGGAGCTTTCCCTTTGAGTGGGGGGAGTCTGTGAGACGAGCATCCCGCCTCCGGTGAGCAAAGCAACCACCAATCTTACTCAATGAGGGTTTTGCTTATGCATAGAATGCGTGTCTGAAGGTTTGGGCTACTGATCTTATATAGATCAGTGGTTTGGACCCAGAGCCATTGAGAAGCTATTATGACAATGGAAGTTGTCTGCGCAGATCGATCGAAATCTGACTTGAAGCAGTGCATATGCCGGTGTGGTTAGAAATATTGTCCGACTTGAACCCACAGGCGCCGATGCCATGTGACTGTGACGTATGGCAATAAAGTACCGCGAGAGCGATTCGAGAACAGCCGGCAGCATCTCAGGAGCGGCTGCACAGAAATCAGATGACGTCACAGCTTTTCGTGATTGGTCAGACTCAAAGACGACAACGATCACGTGCATTTAAACATTTGGTTACACTAATACTCATTCATGTATGTTTTTATAAAAGTACAAACTGTGTTCATAATCTTAATATATTATGTAGTGTCATTTAATAAAATACAAGTAAAAAGAATACAGTCCCTACTTCATTTAATAATAATAATAATAATAATAATAAAACATAAGCTTATATTTAACTTTATCACAGGCAGCACATAACATATTCAATATAACGTGTTGATAGATTCAGGTTGATAGATTTTAGGTAAAACGTTTAATTGACAAATGTTAGCTCTCATCTACTTTTTTTCTATTATTTACTGAGCTTTTTTCATCACAACAATGAACATACAAGAGAAACAATGAACATAAAAATAATTCATATAAAATTCAAATAACTACAGATTATTTAAAGAATAGATCTAAGGCTTTAAAATAATACAAAAAAAAATTTCGCTTTCTTATTTTTTGTTTCTGTTAATGCAAAAAATAGTGATCCATTTCTATTTTAAAATGAGTTTTACTGCCCACTTGTATTTGTGGATAAAGAATTTTCCATATATGATGAGTAAATTCACAATATACCATAATCTGAAAATAACAGTATTCTAAAAAAGGAAAGTACTACTATAAAAACTGTTTTATAGTAAAAATACTATAAAAAAAAAACATTATTTTCTTTAAGTTGCAATTCAATCTTAGTACTACTTAGTACTTTATCTAATCTACTTAAACTGCTAAAAAAATCAAGCACAGTGGCAACTTCACCACACTAAGGCAAGTAGCAGGTGTCCGACTTGATGGCTCTGTTTTCAACTCCGCCCCCGACTGCTATCAGCTAATCTCGTTGACTGCTGTCTGTAGCCTTGGTTCAAATCGAACACAAATGTTTGAGCGTCACGTGATTTATGTAAGACTCCAGGAAGTTCATAGTGGGCCATTTTAACTGCGGTTCTTGGTAATAATTAGTAATCAAAAAATGCACTGTTAATTAATGTTAATTAATTGATTACATTAATTAATTAATGTAATTACATTAATTGTTTTTATAAACGTTTATTTTATTATAAACGTATTCCTGGGAGCTATCACTTTGTATTTAGCACTCGATTACGCGGAGCTATCCCAGCTATTAGCTCGTGGTTTCGATCCGAGCAACATTAACGTAATTAAGCCTTTTGTTGTGGAAATTGGAAAGGCGTGTTTAGCTGTTTTCAATCAAGCTGTAATCAGCCATTGTACTTAAACGACGCACCCCTAGCGTCAGCGGTAGCGTCAGCCCTTGTGTGAAGACCTATGAGTGTAAAGACCTGCGACTCTACCTGTGCGACTTCACCGAGCAAGGACACCGACAAGGCACTTGAGTATCACGTTTTGATTTAAGTAATACGTTTAGAATGACTCTCTATTTAAGGCATCCCTCTTTGTAACTCCTATGCACTCTCACACCATCCCTGTTATACACCACAGACACACTTACAAACACAAGACATACCGCACACACTCTGACCTACACCCCATTCAGCCCACCCCCCACCCCTCCTCTGTCTCTCTCTGTGGGCCTCTGTGGGGAACTGCCAGTCTGCTGTGAACAAGGCTGAGTTCATCCCTGCTTTTGCTACACAGTCAGATATTAACATCCTTGGTCTCACTGAGACATGGATTCGTCCAGAGGACTCCGCCACTCCCGCTGCACTCTCTTGCAACTACGCTTTCTCCCACTCCCCTCGTCAATCTGGCAGGTGTGGTGGCACAGGTTTACTCTTTCCCAACACATGGAAATATACATGCCTACCAGGATTATGCACAAACACTTCCTTTGAATATCATGCGGTTACTGTCTCATTTCCTTCTCTCATTCACATTGTTGTGGTTTACCGCCCACCAGGGCCACTTCACCACTTCACTGATGAGCTTGATGTACTTCTCTCCTCATTTCCTGAGGACGGCAGCCCATTCATTGTCCTTGGTGACTTTAACATTCACCTGGAGAAATCCTCTGCCTCTGACTTTTTAAACCTTCTCTCCTCATTCGACCTCTCCCTCCTTACCACCACCGCTACTCATAAGTCAGGAAACCAACTGGACCTCATCTTCACACGCAACTGCATCACCTCAAATCCTACTGTCTTACCCCTACATATCTCTGATCACTTCTTAATAACTTTCAACATACATCTCAGCTCTAACAACACAGCCACATCCACATCTGTTTCGTTCAAGCGCAACCTACGCTCTCTTTCCCCCAGCACACTCTCTGCTGAGATATCCTCCTCTCTCCCTTCCAACTTCTCATCCCTGGATACAAATACAGCCACAGACACCCTATGTTCAACACTAACATCCTGCATAGACAACCTCTGCCCTCTATCCTCCAGACCGGCTCGTGCCTCCCCTCCATGCCCTTGGCTTTCGGACGTCCTTAGGGAACATCGGACCAAACTCAGGGCAGCGGAAAGAAAATGGCGCAAGACGAAACACCCACCCGACCTCTGTGAGTACCAGTCTCTACTTTCATCCTTCTCCGCTGCTGTCCACACAGCAAAGACATCCTACTACATCACAAAGGTCAGTCATACATCAGATTCTAAAAAACTGTTCAAAACCTTCAGCTCCCTCCTCTCTCCACCTCCCCCCCCACCTGCCTCATCATTATCAGCAGATGATTTTGCTAACTTTTTCATAAACAAAACATCACTGATCAGCAGCCAGTTCACAACTCCTGAAACCCCAGCACACACACAGGCTCCACCCTGCTCCACTTTTTCCTCTTTCTCCACTCTCAACGATGCTGAAGTTACCAAACTTCTCTCCTGCAACCCCACCACCTGCCCACTCGACCCAATCCCCTCCCATCTGCTCCAATCCATCTCTAGCACAGTCAATCCATCACTCACACACATTATAAACTCCTCACTCACAGTTAACCACCAGATCCTGCTGACATCCCTCTCATCGCTAGGGATGATTTAAATCCTACCTCTCAAACAGGTCCTTCAGGGTGTCATGGAAAGGGGGGCTGTCCAAAGCCCACCCCATGGCCACTGGTGTTCCTCAGGGATCTGTTCTTGCACCACTCCTCTTTTCTATCTACACAACATCCCTGGGACCCATCATTCGATCACATGGCTTTGATTACCACTGCTATGCTGACGACACCCAGATTTTCTTCTCCTTCCAGCCAGATGACTTCACAATAGCAGCACGCATTGCAGCCTGCCTGAATGACATCTCATCTTGGATGACTAAACACCACCTTCAGCTAAACCTTGCCAAGACTGAGCTCCTGGTACTTCCAGCCTCACCTGCAACGCAACACAACCTCACTATTCAAATTGGCAACACAACCATCACACCATCTAAATCAGTTAGAAACCTTGGTGTGATCTTCAATGACCAGCTGTCCTTTACCGAACACATCTCAAGGATATCACGGTCTTGTAGATATGCACTTTACAACATCAGGAATATCAGGCCATATCTCACAGAGCATGCTGCCCAACTGCTAGTCCAAGCCCTGGTAATCTCCAGACTGGACTATTGCAATGCTCTTCTGGCCAGTCTTCCTGCACGAACAATCAAACCATTGCAGATGATACAGAACGCAGCAGCAAGACTTGTGTTCCAGGAACCCAAAAGAGCACATGTCACACCACTCTTCATCTCTCTCCATTGGCTACCGGTGGCTGCCCGCATTAAATTTAAATCATTAATGCTAACATTTAAAACCATTACAAACTCTGCACCCTCATACTTTAACTCTCTTCTACATACCTACAACCCATCCAGATCCCTACGCTCAACGAACGAACGTCGACTGGTGGTACCCTCACAGAAGGGCACTAAATCTCTCTCTCGCTCTTTCTCCTTCTCTGTCCCCGGCTTGTGGAATAATCTCCCTAACGCAATCTGCTCTGCCACATCCCTCACCTCCTTCAAGAAACAACTAAAAACACACCTCTTCCACGAACACCTGACACCATAATATATATATATATATATATATATATATAAAAAAACCTCTCTTCTTCCCTCTACAGGTATTTATCTAGCACTGCATTACTTTGTAAACTTAGGAAAGCACTTCTCAGTACTATTGTTGCCGCTTTTGATGTGTCGCCTAATACTTGTAACTTGCTTTGGATAATAGCGTCAGCTAAATGCCTAAATGTAAATGTAATGTAAATGTTTTATCAACTATTATAAATATAGTTATAATTATAAAATAGTAATAAAAGCAGCTGATATTTGAGGATTATTGTGGATCCAGCATTACCTTCCTTTTTTCATAAGACTCTGCACTTTTTTATTTATTGTAAATTGGGCAATGTATACATTTGTATCTGCTTTTGTATATAACAAATAATAAAAAATTACTCTTAATGAATAACTGTCTTTATTCTATTAATATATACATTAATACATACATACTCTATTTTAATGTTAACCTGATACAGCAGAAATTGAGTATACACATTAAAATGCACTGCCGAACTAATTTTTGTTCATTTTTAGATGTTAGATATTTTAAAGTGTTTTAAAAAAATCCTTTTATGTACTTTTATAAATTACAATAACATTATAAACATTTATTATTGTTTTTGTTTATATTTATTGTTATGAAAATTTGTCAGATATTTCATCTCGAGTCTTATTCCTGTCCATCAATTTTTAGTTTGTTATTATAAGAATAAAATTCAACAATGAAATATTAAAGATAATAGGAAAGTAACATAGGTGTCCCCGAGGAATGGTGACAGTTAACAGATTAAATTTATTAGGTAATAGTCAACAGAATTACAATGTCTTAAAACACTTACCATACTTTTTGTTTAAATATGCACTCTAAATTTATAACAACAAGATACATTCCATATCCCGTTTAATAGCCTCATCTATAATCACACAACAGTGGGTTAAAGTGCCTTAAGAGAACGAAATGTACAGTTAATGGGTCGTTTGTTATTTGTTGCTTTATCCACTTTATCCAGTTATCCTAGGCTAATCTGTTATCTGACATCCCCAATTTCCCAATATTTACTTAATGAGAAATAATTCACTAGAACACACACGTTTATTTGTTTATTATTCAGATATACTAATATTAATATTATTAATCTTTAGATGTCTTAAAACGTCATCACAATCGATTTGTTTCGCTGCAGCGCTGCTGACAACTTCAGGAACGATTGAGAGGCTTCTGCTAGACAAAAAATGGTCAATTTTTGGAGTGACAGAGTTGATGCAACTCTGTTGTGCAGGGGCTTTCTCTGGACCACATGCAGCACACAAGAGTGTCTATTTGACATTGAATCTGAGGAAGGAGGGCGAACACCTGCTTTTAGGGGTTGGGCAGACCCCCAAACTTAAGGTCAAACTCTCTTGTTGTTTTTTTACATAAAAAGTCAGAAACAGAAGTGTCACCTACTAGCCAAACTGTAACAACACATTCTAAGATTTCCACGGTGCTGCTATAAATGCAATGATACATGAATGTGATTATTAATATCATGATGATATATAGATATACTGCCACTATATTACCATATGATGCCATTATTAAGGTTTGCATGTACAAGAGTTCAAAGGCACGTAATAAACTTTAGTATCGTGCTGAAGTGACATTTATTAATATGAGCTGCAGGGGACAGCACATTATTTCCCCACTGTAGTAACAAAGATACTTACTGCACTTACAAATTCAACATTCAGTGTGATAAAAACTCTGACACAAGTAAATAAATAAAACTCTGCTTGTCCACCTGCTAGATCAACACAAATAAAAATCATCCAAATAATAAGCCTATCAGTCAGCCTATCAGCCTCATAGTCCTCTGTTTAGATACAATAAATATAACTTTACACCCCTATCCCCCCCACTGTGGCTGAAAGGGGTCACTGCAACTGAAGAAAACACATGCAAATAAAAAAAACACCGGTAAATCAAGAAAGCGTTTTTATCGGTTTGACAGCATATGTGCTGCAAATACCCGCAACATCAGCAACATAATTCAGAAAAGCTAATTGATTAATAATTAATACATTCATGACATCTAGATTAGATTACTGTAATGCATTAGTAGGCGGTTGTCCTGTCAGCCTATTACAAAAGCTCAGACTAGTTCAAAATGCAGCAGCTAGAGTCTTATAAGAACAAAAATGTTTGAACATTTTAGCCTGGTTCTGTCAACACTGCACTGGTTACCCATTACGCAACGTATTAAGGCCCTACATGGTCTAGCTCCTCATTACCTGAGTGAGCTTCAAATGCATTAAGGTCCTTCATGTTCACTACGCTCTCAAATCTAATTTTTCAAAATCTCTCAGAACTCAATTTTCAAAATCGAGTGCTATTGGTCTTATTTTAAACTTTTGAACAGTCTGCCTAGTGTTGTGCACGAGGCAGACACACTCTGCCCATTTAAATCTAGATTAAAGACCCATCTTTTCAACATAGCATGCACATAGTTTCAACAGTACTATAATACAAATCCCCTAAGGGATCCTGAGTGAGCTTCAAATGCATTGCAGTCTTTCATGTTCACTACACTCTTAGAACTCTGGCCTGTTGGTAATACCTAGAATTTCAAAGTCAAGTGAATTTCAACCAAAATATTTTTTGTACAGAATTAAAATGTTGCAGTTATTTACAGATATATACTCCAAAATAAATCAATAACTGATGGATCCTCTCTGGTACAACAACAGTGCATTAAATACAGTATATTTGTAATATAGTATGAATATGAAAAAGCATAATATGTACAGTAGTATAACTATATACACAACTAGGGACAACAGTAAAAAGTAATTGCAGAACAACAATAACAATAAAATAAATACTGTGAATAGTACTATAATATAATATCATAATAGTAATAGATTGATAATAGTAATATGTATATTGCATATATGTATAATAATAACAATAATAATAATACATTAGAACTAGTAGGCTGGCATACTCGATTTTGAGAGAAAAACTGCAGTATAAACGAATTATCTCGGTTACAGGCAATTTATTTTATAATAGAAAATGACAAAAGCTGAAACTATTTTTAAAAGAATTTAAAAACTTTCTGAAGTCTCGACCTACAGCTAAACAGCGATATCGCTAGCTATTAATAGTCTGACTCCTACTGGCATAGTGTCAACAAAATGTTTTAATCACCAAATACAACAAAAATAATTTTTTAGTCTTACATGTGAAAGGTGATTTCCCGAAAACTTTTTCAAATTGTGCAACGGCTTGCACAGCCCCAAGCAGCACATGAAACAGGCATTTTTCTCAAATCCAGTTGTGAGAGTTATGGAAACGTTGACCTAGCTAGGATTGCCGCGGCGTTGACGTACGATCCAGTGGCCAATGTCGCGTCTAGTTATTATATATATGTCTATGGATGAGAGTATCATTGTAGTAACATTTTGTTAAAGTATAACCATAATATCCTTAATATTGACTGAGTAAGGCCATGTCAAGTATTGAAATTATAGTAAAATTAATGACTGAAATCAAGAGACACAGTTATAATATATATTACAACACTGCCCCACCTGATGTCCATCCTGGTGCTGCTAAATGACGACTACCCAGGACAACCTCCTGCACCTGTTAAATTCAAATCAAATCTACCACATTATACTTAACATATAACATTTTTATTCACTCTTTAAAGTGATTTTCTGTACCCTACAATGTCTGTTTCTGTATCCTGTAAACTGCATAGCGAGTTATAGATGCGATCAATGGCAAATTGTGTCCTTTATTACGGATTGCACATGCTATGGATTGCAACTATAACACGTCATGTCAGGTTTTTTTTCTCTCTTAAAGAGTTTTTTTGAATCCCTGACCATTGACTGCTACCTGTCATTACATGTAAAGCTGCTTTGATACAATGACCTTTGTGAAAAGCGCTATACAAATAAAATTGAATTGAATTGAATTGAATTGAATAAACTGCCCCTGACCTGGCTAAGTCTGAGTCTGTAGTTTGTGTCCGACTGAGAATCGTCAAGGCGACCCTAGCAGCTGGAAGCATTTGTCATCCAGACAAAGTTCCCAGAGCAGACAGTAAAATTCACCAAGTTGTTTGCGCCTCTGGGTGGTGCTGTGAAACCCAGACATGTCGGCAGTGACTTTCCAGCCTATTTGGGACTTCCACAACAGGTACAGGGCAGTAATAGTGGTTTTATCCAACTAACACTGAAATGTTTTTGTGTGCAAACTTATTTGTTTTACGCATAACTCGCGCGCAAAAAAAAAAATGTTCCCACGAGTAATCGAGGGCGAGGAACTCATATACGCATATTCGCTTCGCTTTTGGTGTAAACATGGCATAAGAGTGTGGAAGGGTATTCTGCTTTTAGTTTGTCTGTCTTTTATTATTCCGAGGCCACATCCAGTCCATACCCAGACAAGATATTGGATCTGATAAAAGGAGGCAGCGACCCCCATTAGAACTTGTCATCCCAACTCTAGCCCGTTAATGCTAATGCTAATCTGTAATTTAGCTAATTTAGCTACTTAAATTTTTTTTTTCTATTTATGCCAGCAATTCGAAGTTATAGCTGCACTCAATTACACTATGCCTTATTGTCATCCTTGCCTTTAGAGTGATATTGAAACATTTCTTTTGTATGATATTGGAAACATTAATTGTAAGCAGCTTAACAAAAACATAAATTAATAATATAATAACTAATAAAAAAGCTAACCCAATCAAAGTTCAGACCTACACAGCTTAATTTTAGTAAATTTAGTACATAACTGTCAATCAAAAAACTTTTAATGAAAAGTACTAATTGTAGCTGTAATGTGTCAGAGGAGAAATGACCCTCTGTGATGGCTCCGGAGGTGACGACATGGAGACAGTATAAGATCCAAATGCACAAAGTTTATTAAAGTGCAGCAAACAAATCCAAAACACAAGGCGAGATCGTAGTCGGAGAAACAGGCAAGTGTCAAACACACAGGAAAACAGTCCAACCAGGCAAACAATGCAAAATCGGTAATCCAAAAGGCGGTAGTCAATTAAACACAGGCACAATGGTCGTAACAGTAAGTCAGAACAATAGAGAAAATAAACGCTTGGTAAGGCAGTGGGAATTGGCAATACTTCGCAGTGATAAATAGGAATAGCATGGTATAAATAGTGAACTAAACAGGAAGTAACCAACGAAGAACAGACAGTCAGTATTCGGGAGACGGCTCCCTCTGGCGGTTGGATGAATGGTTACTAGTCTCATTCGTGACACCCTCCCTGTGAGCCTTTTTTCATCCAAGGTTTTTTCTCCATATATAGTCATCAATGGAGTTTGGGTTCCTTGTCACCGTCGCCGTGTTGGAGTGCTCACTAGGAGACTGCTGATATTAAATATTAGATTAGCTTAGGGTTCTGTTAATTCAATTACCATTTAGTCATAGTTTTTTACCTTTTTCAATATTTTTTTTCTTGTTTGCCATGCATTATTTTGCTTTTTTTTGTTTTCTTTGTAAAGCTGCTTTGAAACAATGTTATACTGTAAAAGCGCTATACAAATAAAATTAAAATTGTACTAAAGAGAAAAAGTCTTAACTTACTCCTGACATCTGAGCCACTGAAGACGCAGTGGATTAGTAGTAGCGCACAAAACATGCTCTCTTTGTTCTCCCTCTCCAGAAGGGGGCAAAAACAACGACCATTATTAATCTCTCAGTTTTTGCTGTGATTATTGTATTCTATTTATTCAGAATAAAATAAGTCTATATCAGCAGTTTCTAGTTTCAATGTCACTTAGAAATTGTCTGCACATCCTTGATCGTTGATTATTTTAATAGCCTATGCAAAACATTCCTTTCAATGAAACAGGTATGTGTCACACACTATACAATTCAATAGTTAACATACTATCCATTAAATGTTCAGCTTGTATATGCCAAACATTAACTGAGGATTTACAAATGTGTAGACCACAAGAGCAAAATTTCCTCACAATACATGAACTTCGTGTAAAAAATTGTGTATACAAAATTTGTGTATAAACGGCAAACAAATATCTGAAAGGAGATGTCACCAACCCAACTCACCTCTTTACTAAATCTTTCTGTTACTTTTTGAGGTCAGTGTTGAGGCAACAAGTGTGTGTGTTTGTAAAGGTAAAGTTTAGAGAATGAAGGCGCTTCAGCTCAGCTAACAAGACAGCTGCTAAAGCGATCGTCTATTGCCACTGCTTGCTCAAAATCAAAGACACCCTGACCTTCCGCTGCAAACACACAAAACCACCTCACTCTCTGTTTGGTTTCACTTGATAATACTGAACAGCTTTTACTGTCTCCCAGTCCTAGGCTCCTCTATCTGTAACATTCAGGCAAACTCTAACTATTTACAGGAAGATGCTGAAACACATGATGTAGTAAAAAGCACCACTAAATGTGAACACACCACTAAATACTCACAAGGACCCCTAGTTTGACCTCAAGGTCGTAAGGTCACAGTGAAGGTCTAAGAAAGAAAAAACAAGGCAGTTGCTGTTTGATAAACAGCACAAAGATAAACAAAAGCGGACCAATCATAGGTCAGTAATTAGAGACAGAATAGGCAGGCTGACACAACCTGAGGCGACCATCTTTCAGAAGATTAAAGCTATTTGCAAATCTGTGTCAAGCAAATACCCCATCTCTGCTGACACCATGTGTGAGAGAGAGAATATTATTGTTAGTTCTGTGTGAAAATAGAGAAAAAACTCTATTTGTTATGGTAATATAAGAGCATACTTTATCTGCTCTCTAAAAAGAACACTTAGTTTAGCTGCTGCCTAAAGGAATAGTTTGGCCAATAACTAATATAACTAATCACCCCATGTTTTGTCCATCATCGTTTAGATGAACACAATCAGAGGTTATATTAGAAAATGTTCTGGCTCTTTCAAGCTAAACAGGGCCCACGACTTTCAAGCCCAAAAAATCTATCCTTCACAGAAGTACAGTAATCCACACGGCTCCGGGGGGTTAACAAAGGCCTTTTGAGGGTAATCGATGCAATTCTGTAAGAAAAATATCCATATTTAAAACTAAAATGAAAATAACTAGCTTCCAGTAATTGAGTTGTGTTCTTTTAGAGCAATCACACCAGAGTTTGTTTGAACCAAACATGGCAAATGTGAACACACACTTACACTCTGTCACTTTTACAAATTGAGTTGTGTTGTATAATTTCTGTTGTGGTCATTATTTCTCTGTAAGGTTTGTTGCCATTTCTTTGATAATTGTATACATATATGTATTTACCATCTAAAGCCGGTATGATGGTGGGCCAAAAGCTGCTTTCTAAAGTATATAGAAGTCAACATACAGTACTGCTAGCATGGTGCATGTTAACACAAATGGTGATTTCACATCATATGCTGGTTCAAGTTCAAGTTCAAGTTTATTTGTGTAGGGCTGTTTCAAAGCAGTTTTACAGCAAAATAAGACAAGCATGGAAATATAAAAGCTAGTTTAATAACTAATATCTAATATCAGCAGTCTCCTAGTGAGCACTCCAACACGGCGACGGTGGCAGGGAACCCAAATTCCATTATATATTCATATTATATATATATATATATATATATATATATATATATATATAGAAAAACCTTGTGAGAACCCAGGCTTACTTGGAAGTAATTTCACCTCTGCCGCTGCAATCAGTCATTTAATAAAAATGATCAAATTAATGTCAAATTACTGGTTACTTACAATAAGTGGCACTCTGGTGTCCTTGTAATTATGGCAATGAAAATAATCAAATGTTGCCATACATATAGCATCTGCAAATAAAACTGGGCACATGTTGGTTCCCTTCACACAGTTTTTAACTGTCCTCTTCTTTTTTAAATAGGTATTTTTAAATAGATTTCCTTTCATCCTAATACACATAGGCAGTAGAAAGCATTTTTGATTGCAATTTGTTGTGATTGTTCTGATGTGGGACTGTTCAGGTATTTCTAGATCATTGACTCAATTACGGACTAACACTGTGGTCCTTCAGAACCTTTTTTTACTGGTACAGTGATGACATTTTAAAGGCTCAGGTACACAGTAGTCAAGCTTTTACACTTTCTCTTAACATACTCAGAACAATGTTATCAGCAAAGGAGCAGCCACTGGGTGTACCTTCACAAAAGGGCAAAAAACTCACTCTCCTGCTTATTCTTTTTGTGTTATTGTTGCCTTTCTATAACATATTGCTTTATTGTTTCTGTTATGATAGATGTACTTGTACAACAGGTGAGGTTTATTGAAAACTGAGCACATAAAATAACGTAATGCAACACATTATTTTATGGGGGTTCAATGTAATGTACTCAGAGTTCATTTATGGACTAGGTTTGACTCTTGGAGGATAAGAAATTAAAGTTGAGCCAAATTATGAATTATAAAGTAACAGCCTGCACTTTAATTATAGTTTAAAAATTACATTGTATATGTTTAAATCGTAGAAATAGAATTTTTTTATTTCCACATACAACTAACTGGTAGAAAGAACTTGAGTTGAGTCCAAGATAGCATGTAAAAGAATAAAAAAAATGTCCCAAAAGTCTCTTGTGTCCTGTTTTTGTTTAAATATGGTCCTCAAATATCAATGTGGGTAAAGGCCTTCTGTGTGTTATTTTCTAAACTGGTACTCCGGTAGTGTGTGTGCATTATGTGTGAGATCACAGCTTAGCCAGTAAATCCACATGGGTCGTGTGTTTAATCACAAAAAGAAAATAAAACCTGGTAATCAAAGCAAATAACCAAATCTAATTCAAACCAGACATGGGATGCATTTTCAACATTGTGTGTGCATGTTCAGATGGCTTCTTCATTTTAGCTAGATATAATCAGTTCACTCAATACACCAACTGCCCTCTACTTGTACTATAGTATTGCAGCAAATACACATAAGTCTCTTTGTAGTGTATCTATAAAATAATTGATTTATCAGGAGCCATCAACCTAAGCCTGGAAAACCTGGAAAATCTTCAGACTCAAGGGGTTTAATAAGAGCTTTGTCTAACCCACTTAGTAGGGAATTCATAACTAAACACTAAGGTGTTTCCTAACAAATTAGAGTTTAATCTGTTAGGCTGTTACCTATGTCTTACCGAATGTCTGAGCTCTGGCACCTCTAGAGCAGGTATATCATTGTTCTCAAACTCCATATTCACAGTTTCACTATTGTCATGTCTATCTGGTTCAGTCTGGTTCGTCTGTTTCTGCTTAACAGGTTCAACTATTTCGGATCAACTCTCCAGTAGACTTATAATCATTATCAACAACTTTATAATTCAGTTCCTCAACAGGTGAGTTTTCCATATTCTCTACCAAACAAACTTTTCCTTTCCAGGGTTTCTTCAAGCAAACTGTTCTTTTCACGGGTTTCCTCAGGTATATACACACTGTTACTGTTTCCTAAAGGTTCAAATGGCCTTGCAGTAGGATGTGGTCACACTGGTATACTATGAGTCTTTGTAAGGCAATTTTCAAATAATGTTTATGGTAGAATATGATGTGGCTGGTGTGGTTTAAGGGTAATAAAAATCTACCTCTGCTGCATCATAGTCAAGGACTGATTCTTGGACAGGTTCATCTGGGAAATGAAATTTCAGATGTTCCACTAGGACAAGAGATTTTCTCTCTCTGGTGGAAGTCAAAACATCAAAAGAGCAAAAGAAAATCTCGATGGAGTGTTCTTCCAGGACCATCTGTAGAAAGAGGCTTCACTACATAAAAAGGATATTAATTTATCAGCTTGGCCACTTGATAAATTGTATAACTCCATCGATTAGCAAGTTTATGTTTACCTTTCATAAACTTTTTAACAAGGACATGGCCCCCCACAGGTAGACTGTCTCACTTTCAGATCATATCTCTAGAGTACGCTCCCCTCCCATATAACCTTCTTAAGCATGCAGGGCTTCCAATGCAATATCTCAGAACTTCTGTGGAAGGACAAGTTGATGGAGCCATTTTCCTCAGTCAATACGCTCCCTGTATAGTACTCTATCTATGAAGGTGTATTGCTCCATAACTCTGAGCATCAACTGCACTTCTCTAAGTTCTTGACGTCTGACACGGTAACAGAGTCGTTTGCCAGAATTCAAAAGTTCAATTACTCAATGCCCCACGTAGATTTACTAGACATTACAGCTAAGCTGAGTTCAATCAAAAGTTCAATCACTTACTTATTGTGGGGTCCCATGACTGTTCTGCTATCCACTCTTGCTGTGACATTCTGGGAAGAGTGTCAACCACGGTCATCTTCAATTCTACTACTGAAATCTACCTTTGATTAAGGGTGGGGTTGACGGGACAGCCCATCAGCATTCAGGTTTTTCTTTCCTGCTCAATATTGAAGGCTGAAATTAAAATTTAAAAGGACAGCAGCGTCAAGCTTGGCTGATATTAATATATATGTCAGTGGGTTAATGTTTGTCATAACAAACTCTGCTCCCTACAGATAGTTCTAAAATTTCTCTGGGATAGCCCACTTCAAGGCTAAAAATTCCAACCTGTGGGTGGGATAACGCACTTTGCTTATGGTATAAGGCAGCGCCCAGGCATTGCAGGCTGGCATCTGTGTGAAGAATGTACTGCAACTTAGGATTTGCATACCCTAACACTGGAGCGCTGGTGAGCTTTTCAATCAAAAAAAGAGAAGACATCAAAGAAAACATCACACTCTGGGGTCTACCTGCTACCAAAAGGCTTCTTATAATACCAATGGAGAGAGATCTGGACTCTTTTTTCTTTTGGGGTGGGCAGTTACCAGCCGTAAGTGTGTTTAGGGGCTTTGCAATCTTTGAGTAGTCCCAGACAAATCTCTGATAATATCCAGTAAATCCTATTGCACCTATGCATTTGAACTACAATTTACACAATTTTAATTAGATATTTTTTAAAACATTTTTAGTTTTTCTTAAAAATCATATTAGAAATTTGTATAAATTACAGTAACATTAACATTTTTTGTTTATGTTTGTTATGATTAGATTAAAATTCAACTAAGAAATATTCAAGTGAATCGGGAGGTAAACACAGTCACAGACATCTGCATGTGTGCAAACCTTACAAGAATAATTTTATAAATGTTCAACAAATAAAAACAAACAAAATCCTGATAAACAATTGATACGACTCGGCCTGCTAAATATTAGATCTCTCTCTAATAAAGCACTTCTATGATCACAGATCATAACGTAGATGTGCTTTGTCTGACAGAAACATGTCTGTAACCAGATGATTATATTAATCTAAATAAGTCTATTTCCCAAGACTACTGTTATAAACATGAGCCTCGTCCAAAGGGCAGAAGGGGAGGTGTTACTGCACTATACAGTAATAACTTTAGCATTACTCAGAAGTCTAATTTTAAATACAATTCTTTTGAAACAATGGTACTTAATATGATGTCATCTAATGTAAATGATAAAAAAAATTTTTTATTTCTTCTGGCTGCTGTATATAGGCCACCAGGGCACAACACAAACTTTATTAAAGAATTTTGTAACTTTTTATCAAAACCAGTTCTGGCCGCAGCTAGAGTTCTTGTTGTTGGTGATTTTATTATCCATGTAGATAATGACTCTGATGTTTTGAGACTGGCTTTTAAAGACATTCTCAACTCTGTAGGCATTAGAAAACATGTTTCAGGACCCAGGATCACTGTCGTAATCACACTTTAGATCTAATACTGTAATATGGTAGAAATGTGGGCGACGTTAAAATTATTCGGCAAAGCGAAGACATTTCAGATCACTATTTAGTATCATGTATGCTTCATCTGCCTATAGCTACAAACTCAACTCTGTGTTATAAATACAGTAGAATAATAACTTCTAGTACAAAAGACTCGTTTTTCAGTAATCTGCCTGAACCTCAATTCCCTAGCATATGTGATAACTTAAAAGATCTTGATTATATTACAGAAAATATTAACTCTGTCTTTTCCGAAACACTAAATGCGGTTGCTCCCCTGCGCTTAAAGAAAATTAAAGATAGCAGTCCAACTCCGTGGTATAATAAGAACATGCATGCATTAAAGAGAGCTGCCCATAAAATGGAGCGACTGCAATTATTCTCAACCATAGAAAAGGATGAACTGTTTAAGATCGTTAGATCATCTAAATCAGCAACATGTATACTAGATTCAATGCCTACTACTTTATTGAAAGAAATGCTGCCTAAAATAATATCCTATGCTTAGTATTATAAACTCATCTTTGTCTTTAGAATATGTCCCTGAAGCTGGCTGTTATTAGGCCTTATATTAAAAAAAACACAACTTGATCCTAGGGAGCTAACTATAGACATATATTGAATCTACTTTTCATTTCTAAAGTACTTGAAAAGTTAGTTTTATCACAGCTATGCTCCTATCTCCAAAGAAATGGCATCTGTGAGGAATTCCAGTCAGGATTTAGAGCACATCACAGTACAGAGAATGCTCTGATCAGAGTTAAAAATGATTTGCTCTTGTCATCTGATTGTGGCTGCATCTCCTTACTTGTGTAAGACTGGTGCCAAGATGTCCAAACCAACAGGACATCACATCCTGGGGAACAAAGGACTCTTTCCAACATATTGAGTTCCCCACAGAGTTTGCATCCCCATCTCAAATAGCACACCTCAAAGGATGCTGATTGCGAACTCACACCTTCACATCTGTCTCTTTCTCCCCCTCTCTTCATCTACTTCCCCTTAGCTCAGAGATCCCCAAAACTCATCAATGAACTGTATTTAAGATATACCACATTCTGTGTGATCAAAGTATCTAAATATTCATGTCTCATATCATTTGAAATGTCTCAGTGTGACTTACACAATGGTCCTATCCCCACAACAGTAGAGCAGATCATAACAAAGGTTTAAGGAGTTTGGAGATATTCTGCTCACTGTTGTGGGTGTGTCCTTCCTGGGCTCTTTCATGGAAATGGCCATTTGGGCCTGATCAGGTTCAGAGTCTTTTCTATGTAAATTACATCTCCATTTGGAGGAAGTATACTTTGACTTGGGTATTTAAGGGAAGCAAGCAAAAGGTTCTGGGAGTCTGTAAACGGATCTCCCGCACAATCACTGTGTGTAGTTCTTATAGTTGGAGTCTGTAAACGGATTTCCCGCACAATCACTGTGTGTAGTTCTTATAGTCGGAGTCTGTAAACGGATCTCCCGCACATTCGCTGTGCGTAGTTTTGATTGTCAGGTAAACATTTCTAAATTCTCTCATTTCTGCATTATTGACTGTTTCACATGAATTGAAATCTTACCGATCACAAGTCCAGTATGGAGTGCCACAGGGATCAGTTGTAGGGCCTTTCTTCGCCCTGTACATGTTACCCCTAGGAGCTATAATTAAGAAACATGGAGTTAATTTTCACTGCTATGCTGATGATACTCAACACTATATTTCCTCAAGGCCTCATGAAACATAGCAGTTCACCAGAATAATAAAATAAATAGTTGACATAAAAAGCTGGATGAGCAGCAACTTTCTGTCGTTGAACTCTGACAAAACAGAGGTATTACTCATTAGACCAAAAACTGTCACACATAACCACCAAGAATATTATCTAACTATTGACAGACTTTCCATTAAGCCTTCATCGTCAGCTAGGAATCTGGGTGTTTTATTCGATAGTACTCCGTCTTTTGAAAGCCATGTTGCCAACATTTGTAAAACTGCATTTTTTCATCTCAAAAATATATTCAAACTACGTCATATGCTGTCATTATCGAGTGCAGAAACGTTAATTCATGCATTCATGACGTCCAGACTGGATTACTGTAATGCATTATTAGGTGGCTGTCCAGCTGACCTATTACAAAAGTTCCAACTAGTTCAAAATGCGACGGCTAGAGTTCTTACAAGAACAAAAAAGTTTGAACATATTAGCCCAGTTCTGTCAACACTGCACTGGTTACCCATCACGCAACATATTAACTTTTAGATCTTACCGATTGCTTATGAGGCCTTGCATGGTTTAGCTCCCCAGTACCTGAGTGAACTCCTAATACATTATAGTCCTTCACATTCATTATGTTCTCTGTTGGTAACACCTAGAATTTCAAAATCAAGTGGTGGTAGATTATTCTCCTACTTAGCACCTAAACGTTGGAGGCAGACATACTCTCTCAGTTTAAATCTAGATTAAACACATATCTCTATAACGTAGCATACACATACTCCAACAGTTTATAATACAAATCCCCTAAGGGATTGTTAGGCTGCATTAACTAGGTCAGCTGGAACCACCGAAAAACACTGGAAAGATATGCCTTCCAATGGTAAAATAAATAGCAAATCTTCACAAAGAAAAAATAATTCATGCCACAAACATGTGACAGGAAGAGTAGGTAAGAGTGTTTTCAAGTCTTTTTAGAAGACAACAAATAAACATTTATTCCATTAAGCACACTAAACAATAATCACATTTCCTTTGGCATTTCCCCATACATATCCAATTTGGACTATTCCAATTTGCCCCACTTCCCATAAAACACTTTAACTTCCTGTTTGGATCTCTTTGCCTCTGATCCACTCTTCAACCAGGTAACACACAATCTTTCAACCTTAAAAACCATTAGAAATTTTCTTTTCTATGTCAGCAGTTTGATGTTATAGCCGTTTAAACAATCCTTTACTGTATAATATTGGCCTCATTAATTGCTACCCAGTCTAACATAAACATAAATTAATTATATCATAACTAATAGAAATCAGACCCAATCTAAATTCAGTCAAAATCATCAACCCCTAATAAATTCAGTGCATGATATCGGCCGCATTAATTGTAAGCCAGTTTAACACTAACACAATTATAAATAAATTATATCACTAATTATAACTAATAATTCAGACTCACTCAAAATTCAGACCTATACAACGTCAAATATAAGTAAATTTAGTATATACAGTAGCTTTTTACATATATATATATATATATATATATATATATATATATATATATATATATATATGACATGTACATATATATATCTATATATCTATATATATATATATATATATATATATATATATATATATATATATATATAGATAGATATATATAGATATATATATATAGATATAGATATAGATATATATATATATATATGTACATGTCATATATATATATATATATATGTACATGTCATATATATATATCATTTGGACTAAATATAAATAACATAGAAACATAGAAATATTACCTCAGAGTGATGCTATCTCAGATCACTGCCTCATATCATATACTGTACTTTTAGATAAGCCCCCACATCCTACACACCGGTTTAGATCAAGCAGAACAATCATCTCTACTACTAAAGATATTAGCAATCTTCCGAATCTGTCTCAAACCCATAATGTAATAAACAACAATGCAGATCTTGATGCCGTAACAGAAACATTAAACAAAGCCTTTTCAGGTACTTTAGAAACTGTCGCACCAATTAGATTAAAGAGAATTAAAGAAAGAACACCAGCACCATGGTATAATAACCACACCTCAGCCCTAAAAAAGGCAGCTAGAAAAATGGAACGTAGATGGAGGATTACGAACTTAGAAGTATGGCGTGATGCATGGAAAGAGAGCACTAACAAGTACAAACAGGCTCTAAAAACCGCCAAATCTTCATATCTCAGCAAGTTGAAAATCAAAATAACCCGCGACTTCTTTTTAATAGTCGCAAAACTGACTTAAAACAAATCATTAACAGAAAAAGATGCTAAACTACAGCACGATAGTAATGATTTTATGAAATTCTTTGCAAATAAAATCGAGCAGATTAGAGAAAATATTGCATCTACACAGCTATCCACCTCTATATCTGATAGTATCCCATTCCGCATCATGCCACTAGTACAACTTGAATCATTTAATGCTATTACAATGGATGAGCTCACAAAAATAATAAATTCATCAAAATCATCATCCTGTATATTAGATCCCGTCCCCACAAAATTACTAAAAGAAGTTCTTACTGCAGTATCGGAACCAGTGCTCACTATTATTAACTCATCATTAGAATTAGGCTATGTTCCAGCAGCCTTCAAAATGGCAGTTATAAGGCCTCTCATAAAAAAGCCTAATCTCGACCAGGGAGACATAACTAACTTTAGACCAATTTCTTTTTTTTTTTTTTACTTTTTTTATTGGAAACAAAGAACAAAGGGTCATCAAAGGCATTACAAAGTCAAGACGGTACAATTTCCATGCACTCTTTGGCATGCAATATCTCACCTATTCTCAATGGTCTGTGTACACAATCCATTTCTGCCAATACTTAATACATTTCTTAGAGTTTAGTCTAACAGAAAATGTAAGTATATATATCCATACAATATATTTCATTTACAATTTCCATCCACTGATCTCTTGTTGGAGGATCAACCTGCAACCATTTACGAGTTATGGCCTTCCGACTACCTGCTAAGAGTATTTTTAATAAGTATTTATCACTGTTTAAAAGTGTTTCAGGTATTTTTCCAAGGTACAGAGTAATGAATGAAAATTTCAACTCCACCCCTAATATTTTCCCTATTTCAGCTGCTACTTTATGCCAATAAGGCTGTATTTTTGAACATGCCCAGAAAATATGGAAATGGTTAGCCATTGGGGCTCCACATTGCCTCTAACAATAGCCCAGACTCTGTTCACCTGTGCGTATTGCTGTTAATTTGGGAGTTATAAAAAATCGTATTATGTTCTTCCATCCAAACTCCCGCCATGATCTTGAGTTTGTTGTATTTGTCTGTGTAACACATATTTTTGTCCAGCCTTCCTCTGTTATTTGAGAGTCTGATTCTTTCTCCCATTTTTGTTTTACATAGTTCGACGTATGATTTTTACTAATTTGTATATATCCATATAATTTTGATACTAACTTTTTATTATCTTCTTTTAAATATGCGTTAGTATATGCAAGTATCTATAAAAATCCTGCTTTTCTAATCCGAATGTGTCTGACATGGCCTGGTAACTTAATAAGTTTCCCTTAGAGATGACTGAGCAATAGGACGTAATTCCTTTCCAGATCCATTGTTTAAATCTCTCATCCATTCTAGCGGGTATAAAATCTGGATCATATGCTATCCACTGTAATACCCAGCCTGTTTTTCTAGTTGTAATTTCCTCAAAGCCCTAAACCATAACTTTAATGAAAATACAATCCAGTTATTTAGTTTCCTATAACTCTTCTCAGCTAGATTTTTGTTCCCAAGTAATGATTGTAGAGGTGTGTCTATCTGTGTGATTTTGAGAGTTTTCCATCTTGCCTCATAGCTTGGTATACACCAACATGTTAAAGGCTTCAATTGTGTAGCATAAAAATAATCCTGAAAACAAGGTAGGGCTCTACCACCCTTCTCTTTAGCCAGCTGTAATGTCTTAAACCTTATCCTAGGTCTTTTACCATTCCAAACAAACCTCGATATCATCCCATCCCATCCCATTCATTAAATTGGTTTTGTGATACATCCAGGAGCAAAGATAAAAAAAACCTGAAAATACCTGAAAAAGGTAAAGTAACCGTGGTAACACGTTTATTTTAATTATTTCTATTCGGTTACTCATATCAGGTTCCATTTAGCCATATCAGATTTTATCTCCTTACAAATGAGGCCGTAATTACTGTCAAAGAGTTTTGATACATCTTTTGTTAAATTTATCCCTAAATATTTTAATGATGGAGAATTCCATTTAAGTTTATATTGCCTTCTTATATCTGAATTAGGTCTAAAATTGTATGTAAGTGTTTGGGTCTTTTGGACATTTATCTTATATCCAGAGTATAAACTATATGTTTTTAGAAGGGTCATCAATTTAGGGATGCTAGACTCGGAATAGAAGAACATTGTCAGCATACATACAAATCTTGTGCTCGTCTTCTTTAATTATGATCCCCTTTATCTCTGGATCCTCTCTAATAGCTTGAGCCAGGGGTTCAATAAATAATGCAAATAGGGATGGACTTGACGTGGGGGGCATCCCTGACGTGTCCCTCTTTCCAGACTAATTGTTTTAGATAAATGCCCATTGATCTTTATCCTGGCTGTTGGGGATGAGTATAACGTTTTAATACAGTGAATACATTTTTCATTAAAGCCTAATCTTGCCAGTACCTGATACAAGTAATCCCATCCAACAGAATCAAATGCTTTCTCAGCATCAAGACTTAACAAAACTGCACTTGTATTTTCTGTCGTAATATAACTCATTATTTGTAGCGTTCTCCGTAAATTATCCTGTGTCTGTCTATTTTGTATAAATCCGGTTTGATCTAGATCTACCAACTCAGGAATAATACTCTCCAATCTCTTAGATAAAATAGAAACAAATAATTTATAGTCCACGTTCAAGACCGATACTGGTCTATATGAGCTACAATTACTCGCATCCTTCCCTTCCTTTGGGATGACAGAGATGACTGCTTCCTTCCAAGATTGTGGGATTTCCCCACCTCTCAGTATATAATTAAAACAATTAAGCAATATGGGTCTTAAATGGAGCCTGAACGCTTTGTAAAATTCAGATGGATAACCGTCTGCGCCCGGTGCTTTATTTGCTTTCAGTTTTGATATTGCGCTATTTAGTTGTTCCATCGTTATTTCGGTTGTTAAATCTTTATTCTGTTTTTCCCCTATTGAAGGTAAATCCTATGTAATATAGTTCAAAAGATTTCTGAATATCTTTTAATTCGTTACATACTTTCTGTGTTTTAGGATTCTTAATTCTATGTATTGTATTTTTTGCCTGCTGTTTTCGTATCCTCCAAGATAATAGCTTCATTGCTTTAGGGCCTGTTTCATAATACCTTTGTTTGGCAAATTTGATGCGCCTGTCTATTTCATCATCATATATCCGATTCAACTCGTTTCCTTTCAAGGGAACTCAATGCTGCGTCAGCGTTTGATGCTATGGGGAACACCTTTGCGTGACTGCGTCTGAAGCACGTGTGTAAAATCGCCGAATGGCAAGACTGAACGTCACGGGCGGGTGACGTCAGGACCAGGAAGCTATAAAAGGACCTTGGGACGCACACACATTCAGCTTTTGTGCCTTCAGCTGCGCGTGTGTGTATGAGTGTGTTTTGTAGGGCACTCGAAAACGGCGTAATTAAGAGTGTGTGTTTTGCAAGCATGTCTTTCAGAAAGTGTGTACCTCCCTGTGCTCGCTACTTTACGAGCGGGGATCCACACGAGTTTTGTGTTCTTTGTTTAGGGGTAGATCATGTCAACGCCGACTGCGAGCATTGTGAAGCCCTTCCCCTTCACACACTCTGCTCTAGGCTGGCATGTTTAGATAAACATGCCCAGCCAAGCGGTTCCCGTGGTGGTGCCGTTTCTGCCGAGGCAGAGCGGCATCTCCCGTCATGGGGATCGCAGATGGACTTGGCGGATGGGTTGGAGACAGGCGCAGCCCTTTCTCCTCCCCTCTCCGCTTCGTCCTCTCTCGTGCTTGGTCAGCAAGCCCGCTCTGTGGTTCCTGCTGCCCGGGTCGGGTGTCCGGGTCTCTTGCTGTCTTCCTCCGAAGAGGGAGATATGCAGAGTGCGGATATGGGGAGCGAAGATCCATCTCGCCCCCCCATGTATGAAGAGTTAGTGACTGGCCCGCGGAAGTTCAAAGCACACGTCAGCCCAGTGAGCGCTTTTTAAAACCAAAAACTCCACCTCCCCGCCAGGGTTTACCGTTCTTCCCAGACCTGCATAGTGAGCTATCAGGATCATGGTCACGGCCATACTCTGCTCGTGTTTTTAACCCTCGAATGTCCGTATACTCTAACATTGCGGGGGCTAAAGAACACGGGTATGATGCGATGCCGGCGGTGGAACAGACGCTCGCGGGCTATCTGTCCCCGTCATCGCCATCGCCGCTTAAAGCCCCGGTGCTCCCATCAAAGCCGTGTAGAACAACTTTGGCTTTGGTGGTGGAGGCTTATTCCACAGCGGGTCAGGCTGGAGCATGCCTCCATACGATCTCCATGCTTCAGGCTTATCAGGGCTACTGATGTGTCTCTCCGCGCCATACGGGAAACAGCCAAGGCGGTTGGAAGATCCATGTCCGCCTTGGTGGCTATGGAGAGGCACTTGTGGTTGAACTTGTCTGGCATCAAAGCAGCCGATAAAGCCTTGCTGCTCGATGGGTCAGGCTGGAGCATGCCTCCATACGATCTCCATGCTTCAGGCTTATCAGGCGGACCTGCTGCGGGATTTAGATGAGGGCGAGGGTGTGGACCCAGACCAGAGATGTATAGTAACGAAGTACAACTACTTCACTACTGTACTTAAGTACTAAAAGGCGGTATCTGTACTTTACTAAAGTATTATTTTTTTCTCCTACTTCCACTTTTACTTCAGTATGTATTTTCGATGAGTTTAATACTTTTACTCCGATATTTTTTCATGTGCTGCATCGTTACTCGTTACAATTCTAAAAATGTTACGAATCATTCTATTCCAAACCCACATTACCACTGCCAGAACGGTAGATGGCAGGTTTGATGAAGCTGGCACATCATTGAGCGAATCAAGTGAAGTAAGAAAAGTGTGCGTGCTCACGTTCTGCCTTTTGATCAGCTAAAAAGATGGACGAACTAATGGAGTTTTCCTGCATTGAAATGTTTTTGGCGGCCGCCAAAGCCTTATTTGTTCGGTGAGTGATAGAATAGAATGAGCGCCCCCCCCCGTCTTAAAACAACACGAGCGCTGTCTTGCTCGTGGGACATACTTAATCTGTTTTTGTTTACAAAAAGTTACAGCCAAAGGAATTGTGATTGTCCTTTAGGTTAATCATTTGAAATAATAAAAACAATATGATGTTCAAACTTTTGACTACTTTCTTTAATAACTACATAACACAATACTTGTACTTTTACTTTCAGTACTTGAGTAGTAAATTTTAAAATAAACTACTTGCAATACTTAAGTACAAAAAATGTTGAATACTTTAGTACTTCTACTTAAGTGTGGTGCTTAAAGAGCACTTCAACTTCTACTCAAGTCACTTTTTTGATAGAGCACTTGTACTTTTACTCAAGTCTGGGTCTCTAGTACTTTATACATCTCTGACCCAGACGCAGTAAAAGAGCTGCGTCGGGCTACTGATGTGTCTCTCCGCGCCATACGGGAAACAGCCAAGGCGGTTGGAAGATCCATGTCCGCCTTGGTGGCTATGGAGAGGCACTTGTGGTTGAACTTGTCTGGCATCAAAGCAGCCGATAAAGCCTTGCTGCTCGATGCTCCGCTTTCCCCAGGTGGCCTGTTCGGCGACGCTGTCAATACAGTCGTCGACAGGTTCCGGGAAACCAAGAGTCAAGCCGCGGCTTTTTCTCAGTTCCTCCCTCGCCGTCATCGAGGTGCCCTCAACTTCCTATCACGCCAGGCAGAAGGAGAGTGTTAGCTCCCGAGCCCCACCACAGCGTCAGTGGGGCTCTGGGAGGCATTCTCAGCCCCGTCCTTCCCAGTCTAAGACGGACCTGAGGGCCGTCATTCAGGCGAAGAAGGTGAGTCAGGTTGCCCCCGCAAAGCCCCCGAGGGTCGGACTGGATAACGCCTCACTATACGGCACCCAGTTCCTCCCTGTACCCCTTTCTGGATGCTCTGGCCGATCCCCGCGCTCTGCTTCGGGGCACAGTGGCATCCGGGTACCACACGGTGCGCACGTCATCGCACCCCCTCGATCGCACCCCAGCGAAAATAGCTCAGGGTCCCGAGTTAACACAAAATATAAGACCAGACGCCAACCCCGAGGAGTTGGTTTCTCTAGTGAATTACCCGGCAGCGTGCGAACTTCTGCCGAACACTCCAAACATAAAACCAGACACCAGCCCCGAGGAGCTGGTTCCTCTTGTGAATTACCTGGCAGCATGGAAACTTCTGCCAAACGTTTCAAACGTGGTGTGGGGCAAACCTGGGTTTCTCTCCCAGGGCCCGGTACTGGGGTCAGTATGTCATCGTGTAATATACCTTAGGATACCTTTCTCCCAGCGGAAGTGGACCTGTTTGCGTCTCTAGAGACTACGCACTGTCCATTATGGTTCTCCCTAATACCTCCAGCCCCACTGGGGCTGGAGGTATTAGGTATTAGCTTGTACGCTTTTCCCCTGATCGCTCTGCTCCCGGGAGTCCTGGAAAGGGTGTGCCAGCACAGGATTCGCCTGTTACTGGTGACTCATCGCTGGCCGGCCCGAGTATGGTTCTCGGACCTGATAGCACTCCTAGATGGCACCCCGCTTCGGCTGCCGGTCAGGAAAGATCTGCTGTCTCAGGAGCAAGGCACCATCCTTCATCCTTGCCCAGAGATGTGGAAACTATGGGTCTGGCCTCTGAGGGGGCCGAGGTCATAGATACCATTTTACAATCCAGGGCTCCCTCCACGAGGAAGCTATACACCTTAAAGTGGGAAGTCTTCTCTTCCTGGTGTTCAGGTCAGCATCAAGATCCAGTTGACTGCCCGGTTAGCGTGGTGCTGGAATTCTTGCAAGATTGTTTTTCATCCGGGCTGATGAAAGGAAGTTTCCCTTAAGGAAGTCTGAGCAGCTGTTGGAGTGTTTCGGTCCTCCCGGCACTGGGGTGCTGGCGACCAAACAGAGTCTTAGCAGATGGATAGTCGAGGCTATCTTGTTTGCTTACAAAGCTTCTGGACAGCAGTCTCCACTTTCTGTCAAAGCTCACTCAACCAGGGGTATGGCGGCCTCTAAGGCCTTAAGGTCAGGGGCTACGCTCGAAGATGTGTGCAACGCGGCGGGCTGGTCCTCGCCGCTCACATTTGTGCGTTTTTATGATTTGGACCTGGCTTCTACGCCAGGCTCCCATGTACTGCGGCCCTGAGGGGCCCATCATGTCTGAATAACAGCCAGGAATGTCTCGCTGTGTATTCTCTCTATTTGACTTGCGGCAAGGGGGGTCTTGTCGCTCGTCCTCTCTGGGGCCTGGCTCGAGAGCTAGGACCCCGTGCCAGGAGGCCCCACGCACCTCGGCCCTGAGGGGTCGATGTGAACTTGGACAACGGCCAGCTGAGTCTTGCCGTGTGTTCCTTCCTCTTTGGTCCTGGCCTGAGAGCCAGCGACCAGTATCTGGGCTTTACTCCTGTGCACCTTAGCCAGGGCCCCCAGGGCCCATGCGTTTATGCTTGTCTGAATACCGGCCAGTGAATCTCGTCGTGTATTCCCTGTATGCTTTCACTGTATCTGGACTGAGGTCCTATGTACTTGCGCCCTAAGGGGCTTACGGGGGTTAGTCGAACGGCCAGGAGATCTCGCTGTCTCACTCCCTCTCTGCAGGTCCTGGCTTGCGGGCCAGGGTCTGAGCTAGAACCATCGGGTCAGTTCCTCTAGTTGTGCTCTACTGATACACACTTCCAGGGACTTGCTCGTACGGCGACATTGGGATCTCGTTCCCCATAGCATCAAACGCTGACGCAGCGTTGAGTTCCCTTGAAAGGGAACGTCTCAGGTTACGACTGTAACCTCTGTTCCCTGAGAGGGAACGAGACACTGCGTCTCCCTGCCATACTCCCTGCATCCCTGGGCGCAGCTTCGGCACTTTACGCTGAATGTGTGTGGGTCCCAAGGTCCTTTTATAGCTTCCTGGTCCTGACGTCACCCGCCCGTGATGTTCAGTCTTGCCATTTGGCGATTTTACACACGTGCTTCAGACGCAGTCACGCAAAGGCGTTCCCCATAGCGTCAAACGCTGACGCAGCGTCTCGTTCCCTCTCAGGGAACAGAGTTTACAGTCGTAACCTGAGATGTTTTAGCTTATTTAATCGAGTCAGTGTTTGTGAGTCATTCTGTTTAGCATGTTCGGTCTCCATTTCATTTCTTCGTTTTCATTTCTTCTTGTTAATTTAATAATCCTTTCTGTTTTTCTTTTTTGCGGAAAGCGGTGAGGGCGATAATTTTACCCCGAATTACCGCCTTAGCGGCATCCCACAGGGTGCTTGGAGACACATCGCCATTGTCGTTGCTTTGGAGATATAATTTGAATTAGTTCTGAATCTGCCTCTGAGTTGTTAGATCATTCAACATAGTTGTATTGAGTTTCCAAAGTGTGTCTTTCTTTTGATTTTCTAAGTGTAGGGTGAGGTATACCCCAGCATGGTCAGATACATCCCTAATCCCTATGTAACAGTTTTTAATTCTATGTCTGTCTGAGTTATTCATAAATATATAGTCAATTCTTGAATACATAGAATGGCAGGCTGAGTAAAAAGTAAATTGTTTTTCCTTTGGGTGAAACTCTCTCCATGTATCGAACATACCCAATTCTTTAAGCATCTTTTGTACCGCTTTAGCATTTAAATTCTTCGTTTTGGGGGGGCTAGTTGTATCTAGCCTGGGTTGAAGTTGGACATTTAAGTCCCCCCCACATATGAGAATTCCATGTGATTCTGTAGCAATTATATCGAATATTATCTTGAAAACACTTTTGGTGCTTCCTGGCGGAGCATATACATTTAACAGTGTTACTTCTTTATTATCTATTTTGCCCCTTACTAAAATATATCTTCCCTCTTTGTCTTTAACTTCGGATACAAATTCAAAATTCACTGTATTAGAAATCAATATAGCCACTCCTCTTCTGCGTCCAGATTTGTGAGATGAGTAATAAGTATTTTGAAACCCCAGGTTCTTCAGTTTCTCATGCTCTGGTGAGGGTAGGTGGGTCTCTTGCCAATAAATTATCTGCATTTTTTCTCGTTTCATTTTAGCAATAATTTTGCTCCTCTTTATCGGATTATGTAAACCATTGACGTTAAGTGTTATTAACTTATATTCCATATGTATATATTAATTTCAAGGCTAGCTTTTTGTAACATTTCCCATGACGACCCATTAAACATCATGAACCAAATATGAACATTCATGTCAACAACAGAAAAACACATAACAAAAAACAACTGACTTCCAAGTTCAAGGTTTAACATAAAACCTTTGATTTGAGAGGAAATCCTTGCGTCCGTTAAGGGCCTCTCTTCAGTGCAAAACAAAACAATCTCAGATGTATAATGCACTAGCAGATTCTAACCCATTCCCGCTCAATCGGTTTCAAGACTCATTTACATTTACTTTTAGGCATTTAGCTGACCCTTTTATCCAAAGCGACTTACAATAGTAGGAGACAATGAAGCGATACATCAGAAGCGGCAACAATAGTACTAAGAAGTGCTTTACTAAGTTTACAATGTTTTGCAGTGCTAGATAAGTACCTGTAGAGGAAAGAAGAGAGGGTTTTTTTGTATTATGATGTCAGGTGTTCGTGGAAGAGGTGTGTTTTTAGTTGTTTCTTAAAGGAGGTGAGGGATGTGGCAGAACGGATTGCGTTAGGGAGATTATTCCACAAGCGGGGGACAGAGAAGGAGAAAGAACGAGAGAGAGATTTACTGCCCTTCTGTGAGGGTACCACAGACGTTCGTTGAGCGCAGGGTTCTGGATGGGTTGTAGGTATGTAGAAGATAGTTAAAGTATGAGGGTGCAGAATTTGTGATGGTTTTAAATGTCAGCATTAATGATTTAAATTTAATGCGGGCAGCAACCGGTAGCCAATGGAGAGAGATGAAGAGAGGTGTGACGTGCTCTTTTGGGTTCCTGGAAAACAAATCTAGCTGCTGCGTTCTGTATCATCTGAAGTGGTTTGATTGCTCGTGCAGGAAGACCAGCCAGGAGAGCATTGCAGTAGTCCAGTCTGGAGATTACCAGGGCTTGGACTAGCAGTTGGGCAGCGTGCTCCTTGGGTGGCCTGATCTTTCTGATGTTGTAGAGTGCATATCTACAAGACTGTGATATCCTTGAGATGTGCTCGGTAAAGGACTGGTCATTGAAGATTACCCCAAGGTTTCTTACTGATTTAGATGGTGTAATGGTAGTGTTGCCAATTTGAATTGTGAGGTTGTGTTGCGTTGCAGGTGAGGCCGGAAGTACCAGCAGCTCAGTCTTGGCAAGGTTTAGCTGAAGGTGGTGTTCAGTCATCCAAGATGAGATGTCTTTCAGGCAGGCTGCAATGTGTGATGCTATTGTGGGATCGTCTGGCTGGAAGGAGAAGAAAATCTGGGTGTCGTCAGCATAGCAGTGGTAATCAAAGCCATGTGATTGAATGATGGGTCCCAGGGATGTTGTGTAGATAGAACAGAGGAGTGGTGCAAGAACAGATCCCTGAGGAACACCAGTGGCCATGGGATGGGCTTTGGACAGCCCCCCATTCCATGACACCCTGAAGGACCTGTCTGAGAGGTAAGATTTAAACCACCGGAGTGGGGTACCTGTGATCCCTAGCGATGAAAGGGATGTCAGTAGGATCTGGTGGTTAACTGTGTCAAAGGCAGCAGAAAGATCCAGCAAGATGAGGACAGACGATTTTGACTCTGCTTTTGCCAGTCGCAGTGCCTCAGTGACTGACAGAAGCGCAGTCTCAGTGGAGTGGTTGCTCTTGAAACCGGACTGTCTTTTGTCCAGTAGGTCGTTCTGGGTGAGGTAGGATGAAATCTGATTAGATATCAAAGATTCGTTACCGCAACATTTGTCCTGAGTAGGTTAACTTATCTGGTTTCAAGACCATGTTGATATTATCAGTCAAAGATTCTTCTCGTGGAGGATTATGACTTCCGTCATTTACTCCACAGTCTCGGTAGGGACAAAAGCATTCAAACTTCATTTATCAGTTTCCGAAGATCCCGGCGACAGGTTGGAAGCTCTGCAACTTTTCCCATATCCGTTCTTGATCCACTCTTGTGCACCGCCGATCTGCACCTCTTTTCTTCCTGTCTTCAGCTGCCTCAGCAGCACTCTCAGAGAGATGTGTGCCGTTTTCGAAGAATACTTTTAGCATAGCTGGATGTGGTGTTTGGAAGCGAATCCCCTTAGATTTGAGCTCCTTCAGTATCCTCACATATGCCTTTCTTCTCGTTAAAATCTCCGAGGGATAGTCATGGTCAAAGTAAATCCTCTTTCCTTCAAATTGCACTTCCTTTTTCTTCCATGCTGTAAACAGCACCTGCTCTTTCACTCTGTGCTCTAAAAAACAGAGCACCAGTGATCTAGGTGTTGCGTCGCGGGGGGCTTTGGAGCGAGCGCTCTATGGCAACGCTGTATACTGAGCTCCGTATCCGTTAGCGGCAGTCCGAACTCACAAACTCCACCAGATTACTCCCCTCAGATCCCTCTTGGATTCCGCATATGCGGAGGTTGTTCCGTCTGGAGCGAGCTTCCAAATCGATTAACTTTGCCTGCAACTCTTTTTGTTTCTCCAACACATCCAGGAGTGCATCACCCGCCGCTCCATTCCAATCCTCGTTATCAGCGATACGTTGTTCCATTTCCGTCACTCTGACTGTGGTAGCTTGCAGGTCGCCTGAAAATTCTTTCATTTTCTGGTTAATTTCTTCCCTGAACTCGTTCAACTACTTCCGCATATATCTTCGATCTAAACGAAATTCGTCCATGTCGCTCTTAAGATCCACTCTAAACGCTCTAATCTTGTCTCGGAAGGCCGTTATGTCAGCTACTTTTTCGTTAGCCGTCCCCTGTTCGCCATCTTTTCCGTGGCCCTCTTCACCGCCGTCGATATCTTCGGATATTTCTCCTTTTTCCCGCTTCGAGCCTATTTTGCTTTTACCCCTTTTTTTTTCTCCCCTTCCATGTTCACTCCCAGTGTTAATTGAGCTTTCTAATGGTAATTTCCAAGGGGATTTGAATCAACCAATTAAGAGAGGTTCTTTCAAGCAGCCATCTGCATTAGCGCCACACCGGAAGTCCCACTTTAGACCAATTTCTAATCTCCCCTCTTATCAAAAATACTGGAAAAGGTTGTGTCTAACCAACTACAGACATTCCTAGCGAAAAATAGCATTTATGAAAAATTTCAATCAGGATTTAGGCCCCACCACAGCACAGAAACAGCCATGCTCAGAGTGACAAATGACCTCCTTTTAGCATCGGATCGCGGTGAAACCTCTCTTCTCATATTACTCGACCTCAGTGCAGCTTTTGATACAATAGATCATACAATTCTACTCGATAGACTAGAAAACCTTGTTGGCATTAGTGGTCAAGCCTTAGCCTGGTTCAAGTCTTATTTAACCGATCGCTACATGCCACAGGGATCAGTTCTTGGAACCTATTGTCTTTGCATTATCTATGCTTCTCCTCTGAGATATTATTAAGAAACATGACATCAACTTCCACTGTTACGCTGACGATACCCAGCTTTATATTTCCTCAGAACCTGACAAAACCCATTGTTTTTATAGGCTAATAGACTGTATCAATGATATTAGAAAATGGATGGCAAACAACTTCCTTCTACTTAACCCCAATAAGACAGAGGTTTTGATTATTGAACCTAATAGCTCCAAACACGACACGATAGTCCACAACATCTCTATAGAAGGTTGCACCATTGTCCCATCTTCCGCAGTCAAGAACCTAGGTGTGATTCTAGATAAGAACCTGTCTTTCGATGGTCACATTTCCAATGTGTGTCGTACCTCTTTTTTTCACCTTAGAAACATTTCAAAGATGCGCCACATACTGTCTGTCTCGGATGTAGAGAAGCTAATCCACGCATTTATGACCTCAAAAATTGACTACTCTAATTCATTACTGGGGGGGGGTGTCATGCAAAGCAAATAAATAAGCTTCAGCTGGTTCAAAATGCAGCCGTTAGAGTGCTTACTAGATCAAAAAAGTCCACTTCTAGAAACACTGCACTGACTACCTGTTAAGTATCGCATACATTTCAAAATATTGTTTCAGGTTATAATTATTTGTGGCTCAAATGGAAATACTTACAGATAAAGATTATTAACTATATGTATTTTGTAGCATTACCTGGTGCAATAAACGCATTATTCTTCTGGCCTTGATTAACAACGGTCCATGCCTGATACAGTAATACATACAGAGCCAGTAACAGTATCGCACAGGTTAAGGGATGTGTTATGAGCATTAAACAGAGACAATCATGAGTGAATACAAATGAATATTTATTGACTAAGCTACTGAAATACGATATCGATTAACTAACATAAAACACATACACATTCACACGCATACAAGAGAAAGCATAGAAAAATCAGAGTAAAGAGTAAAGAGTGGCACATTAAATCAGCAGAACACAAACCACCAGGTTTTCTCTACAAAAATTCACCTTGGTAGCCATTGGTCCGCTGCATGTCGGTCTTAAAGGCACAGCTACCATGCCTCCGTTAGGTTACTTTGGCCAATTACGAGGGGCCGTCGATGCACGGGAGAAAGTGCTTTGTCTCTCCCTATGACTTTGATTTACACAGGTATGGCAGTATGTCCTGTTTGCACCGAACACATAAACTTATTGTAAAGTGAGTATGATGCACGCCATGACTATGTACTGTGCATAATTATTCAGGAAATAATTTGTGGATCATTTTGATACCACACATGTGAGAGGGGTGAAGTAAGGGAAAGGGCTATTCATTCATCTGCCATGAAATAACAGTTAAACTTCGATGACAATGAAATACATGCACTAACTATGGTAGGGCATTAAGGGATAACAGAGGAATACACACACATATATATCCGGGTATATATATATATATATATATATATATATATATATATATATATATATACACACAAATTGGACAGTTTATTCTTGCTCATTTTAGAGAATCTCTTTGATGTGTTTGGAATGTACTTCTCTAGTCCTCTCTGCAAATCTCCCGGGGCCTGGAGAATCTCAGGGGGATGAGCTGGGGGTCACCCTCTCTGGGGAATGCCAGGGAGGTGCCATAACTGTCCTACTGAGTTAAGTAACAACTGGCAGGTTATCACTTAACCCAGACTTTCTGGAACCAAAAGGGGTTCTGTTGTGGACTCCCCCCTAGGAATTTGTTGTTTGTTGTCTAACTTTATGATCCCTTAAAGAAATCCAACATTTGGCCCGGCCAAGTCTGTACATTTCCCCCCTTCCGGGCGGCGAGGTTCCGGTAAGAACTTCGTCGGGCGGTAGTTCAGTTGGATAGACGGGATCAAGTTCAGCTGTTAGTATTCCTTGGGGTGCTAGTGTGTCGGAGGAGGGGTGATCTCTATGAGGTTCGGCTCAGCCTCTGGTTCGACTTGTCTGCCTTGCTTCTCGTGACCGTAACCTCCCCGCCTGGCTGTGAAGTCCCATGACTCTCTGTCGAAGGCCTTGGCTCTGTGTTGCTGTGTGCCCTCCAGAGTCAAGCCTGAGTAGTGTTCAGCGACGGAAAAGATAGATGGATTTTTAGCAGTCTTTTCAGAGGTGGCCTTTTGTTTTCCAAAGGCTTTATGGGCTAGGTCCCACAGCTGTCTGGTAGTCATCGTACGGGGACATGCCATAACACCTAGGTGGTGGCTCACTGATGGATGCAGATTACGTAGGAACAGCGTTCTGAAATTGAAGTCTTCCTCCATCTCTGGCTCATTTCTGAACCCGAAGTAGGCCCGTCGGAGCCGGTTGTAGTAGGCCTGTTGGGTTTCCTGTCGGCCTTGTTTAAGGTCCATGGCAGTGACCAGTCCTTGCTCCAACTCTGGGTCCGAGAACTCCTTTATTAGGGCCTGTCGTAGTTGCTCGTAATCTGTTCTGACTGCTGCTGACTGCCGGTCCAGGAAGCTGCGTACCTCCCGGCTGGAGGTAATCCTGAGCAGGTACAGTCTATCCCTTGTAGTCGCGTTGGCTCTGGATTGCAAATGGAAGTCAATGTGAATCTGGAGTGAAAGTTGGGATGTTTCTGGCCAGCTTGTCAATGTCTTTGGGGGACACTCCGTTGATGTCTGCAGAGGTCTGGTTGCTAGGGGCTCTAGAGTGCTGGCCGACGAAGCTTTGAACAGGGGACTCTCACCCCCCTTTGCTGCTTGGAGTTCTTGGCGGAAAGGCTTGGTTCCGCTTGGTGGGGGAAATTCAAGACTTTGTTTTCCCCCCACATGTTCAGCTTGTATTTGGTATGTGTCCTTGAGTTCCCTTTGGGCAGCATCCCATTCAGCTTTCAAGTGGTCCCGCTGCTGGGTCAGGACTCGGGCCCTAGGTTGGGCCGTTTGCAGGTGGCCTTCATAGGCCTTGCCCTTGGCAGTCTGTTCTTTCAGCTCTGCTTCGGCTTTTACTAGGAGAGCTTCGGCGTACTGGAGTTTCTCTGCCAGCTCCTTTCTGGCCTTCTTCTCCAGCTGCTCTCGATGCTCAGTGTCAGTACGGAGGTCTGCTAAGGCGTCCTGAAGTTTTTCCACTTGCTCACGTAGCTCCCGGTCCTTTTCATCAGTCGCTGCCTGCTGCTCTACACGATGCTCTGCATCCTCTTGGTTCTGCCGGGCCTGCAGTTTGAGTGCTGTCACCTTTTGTTCCAGACCGGTGACGTTCCCTTCACTCAGCTTTAACTGGACGATGAGATTATGGATGAGGGCTCCAGTGATCTTGGCCAGTTATTTGTGGTTGTAGTCCTGCACTGGATTGTTGGCCATCAGTAGGCTCAGGCTGTCATCCAGCTGCTCACGGCTCAGATGCTGCAGGTCGCTGGCGGTCTCAGGCAGAAGGTTGCTGGTCAGGGTGCTCAACCAGGTCTCTAGCTGGTCCCAGTGGGTGGCAGGACTGGATGATCTGGACATTCTTCAGCACTAGTGGCAAAAGGAAAGTACAACATAGCCAATGCAGGTCCGTGCCAGTTTAGTGAGCTATACATCCAACTGTTTGTGGCTTTGTGTCATCCGGCTTTGTGCCAGCTAACGTAATGACTAGTGGCACAGTCGAATGCCCATTAGTCTAGCCAGGCTGTGGCGGCATGTATAGCTAGTGTGGGTAAGTACAGGAAAAGTTCTGCGTGAATTACTGATGTGTTATAACCCATCGGTCGTTTGGAGACTTAGGCTATCTGAGTCATCAATTTCATTACTGCAGCTTTTCCTGATGGTTTGTGCCGGTACGTTCTCTTATGCCATGAAAGGGAAAAGAGGAAAAAGTAGCAAAGCAAAAAAAAAAAAGGGAAAGGAGGGATGAAACTGAAAAAGAAAGTAATTTTCCTATTTTGGCTAAGCCGGTTACCGACACTAGGGTTATGACGGGACCTACAAGTAGGAGGCGCTATGATGTCATATGGCCTAGGAGGGGGCTTAGTGAGGACAGTAAGGATAGTTCAAACAGTATGGGGGTGAGAAAAGCTTACTTTTCTTTAGGGCCTCTTACTTTGGGACTATACCTTATTGACTAGGCTTGGGTGGTGCGTTGAGGACACCCCGGTGGGGCACCGTGGTCGGGCCAGCTCCCCGGCCCACCCGAACACACGACAGCAGGTGTCGACCACTTAAACAGCTACGACCTTTAGCACAATCGGGTCGCACTCAAAAGTGTCAATGTCTGACCGCCACAACCAAAGTTGGGTTTTGCCCAGAATTGCCTTTTATGTGTCAAACTGGTGTGGCTGCCACACCTGCAGTACCTGCTACCTCGCGGAGTCGCACCCAGGTGTTCCAACGACCAGCTGCCACAGCCAAGACTGGGATCACCCAAAATTGCGTTCACGTGTCGGTCAGCGTGGTTGCCAGCGATTGGAGTGCCCGATTGCTGATGTCGCTCTGCGTGTCGTCACCGAAAGTGGGGGACGGGACCGCCCGAGGTCGCTTACTGTCGGTGCCAGGCGTGCCAAGCCAGACAGGTCCAGCTGCAGGTGGCCCACACCAGAGAAACCATTGCTTCACCGCCTCAGCACTTAGGGAAGAGCTGTCTATAGGGAAATGTAAAGGCTGATTGGAAGAAAGGGGGTCAAACTGCTACATGGGTCATTAAAATTAACACTCTGCTAAGCGTGTTAATCGACTTGACCAAGGGAAGTCAACTGCTTTAATTGAAGTCTAAACCTAATTAAATACAGAGTTCCTGAAGTAGGAGTAGGGGTAAAAGGAGCAGTGGGAAACAGGGATGACCCCACAGTCAAGTGACATTAATTACTATTATCGTTAAATAATAATAATCAATAAGTCAATGAAACAGCAATGAAGGGATATCAATTATTATTATTGTTTAGAATAATAACAATTAATAAATCAGGGAAGTAGGAAAGGAAAAATGGAATAGTATTAATTATTGTTATTGTTTCAAATAATCAATAATTAATAAACTATGAAACAGTCACTGAGGGACCTAAATTATTATTGTTGTTAACCCAACAATAATTGGTGAATTAGGAAAAATAATAGAGTAATATTAATCATTATTATTGTTTAGAAATAATAACAATTAATAAGCTGGAAAGACAGCAATAAAGTGACATTAATCATTGCTAGTGTTCAAAGATAGCAATAATCAATAAGTCATTACATGGCAGGGGTTAGTCAAAAGTAAATCAAATTACTGAGAGACAGAGAGATAGACCAAGCATACCCACAAGGGGGCGTCAGCGCCCAAACAAGGAGAAGTGTTAGACATCTAAGACGACTACCCTCTATTGTCAGTTAGAGGTAATGTGCCTTAACCTGAACTTCCAAAATACCCATGTTCACGTGGACAAACGCTCGTTGTGATGTAGCGTTGTTACGTTGCAGAGTAGGCGGGTCTTAGGATCGTGCCGGCTTGTTGCACTGAAGTATAGCGCTAAATACATACAGGGTACCGTTACTACATGAGTAAAATGCACATTTAAGTTAAAGCACAACAGGGTTTCTTTGCTGTTGGCTGTGAACAAAGTACTGTTACTACACGAGTAAAATGCACATTTAAGTTTAAACACAAGAGGATTTCTTCGCTGTTGGCTGTGAACAAAGTACAGTTACTACACGAGTAAGATGCGCATTTAAGTTAAAGCTCAACAGGGTTTCTTCCTGGTGCAATAAACGCATTATTCTTCTGGCCTTGATTAGCAACGGTCCATGCCCGATACAGTAATACATACAGAGCCGGTAACAGTATTGCACAGTTTAAGGGATGTGTTATGAGCATTAAGCAGAGACAATCATGAGTGAATACAAATGAATATTTATTGACTAAGCTACTGAAATACGATATCGATTAAAGAGGCAACTAACTGTTCAATGCAAGTATCACAATTCAACAGCGCTTAAGCATTGCCCCTTGGCTACCAAGGTGAACCTTTGTAGAGAAAACCCGGTGGTTTGTGTTCTGCTGATTTAATGTGCCACTCTTTACTCTTTACTCTGATTTTTCTATGCTTTCTTTTGTATGCGTGTGAATGTGTATGTCTTTTATGTTAGTTAATCAATATCGTATTTCAGTAGCTTAGTCAATAAATATTCATTTGTATTCACTCACGATTGTCTCTGCTTAATGCTCATAACACATCCCTTAACCTGTGCGATACTGTTACCGGATCATGCGTTTGTAAAATGCAGTTTGCAGACCAGACAGAGTTGTCTGCGATTCTTTCTATTGTAAAGTCACGTTGTGTGTAACCTCCTGTCGCAGATCTATTATGCAATGTGAACACAGCAGCAACTGAATGCTACCCCAGATAGTGGCAGTGTGACAACAACACTGATCCGGCCACTTTGAAAATCGTACAGTGTGAACTTGGCATAACCCAGCTATATACAGTATATATATCATATTTTTTGTAAATCATGCATTTTTTATTACTGGAGTTACTCTTCCGTATTTTTTAGGCAACTCTCATATATAGATAGCCTACTAATATGGCTTATCAGCAACATTTTCTATTCAATCAAACAGGTCCTGTGAGTGATACCTAGTGAAATTTCACACTCAGCTCCTCCATTAATAAGGTCTTGTTAAATTAGGTGTAAAATTCAATAAAATGTAATGTCAGCTTAGCTTTGTGATTTCAGCCAGGAATAGACGATGGCGTGTGTCTAACGCTGGTTTACTCAATTCCTCACCTTCCACAGCCATATATTGCATTCCTGGCACAACGGTAGAAGAACATTATCAATCAGACTAGAGCAAGTGACTGAGCACTCCCCCAGAATGACACACCATGCTCCTCGTCAGCAGCAGAACGAGAAAGCACCATGCCTTTCTTGAATTCCACCTGCAAACCCCATGAATTGAGCTTCTGCCAAGCTTTAGCAGTGGTGGGACCTGATCTGTTGGATGTCCTGGCTTCCCTGAGCAGACAGTTATTCAGTGTGGACTCTCAGCTCCCGCAAGCACACACTTCCTGAAGGTTTGTGCAGGTGGGTTTATGATGCTTTTGACACGTGTAGCAAACAAATCATGATAACCAAGAAAAACAAAATAACTGATGATGTACCCTTCAGGTGCCCTGTTATACTCACAGATGTACCTGTTGCACATCATGGACTTTTGTGGGCCAATAAAATTGTCATGATTAGACATGTGAGTCTTTAAGGGCTTTAAGCACATAAGGGCTTTCCCCATAGCATCTTACTAGATGCACTGCATGTTTCTTTTGTAAGTGAATCTGAGTTCGATTAACTTTATTATGCCTGTCTTAAAACAATACTTCACCCACCAAAAAATTCTGCCATGATTTACTTACTTGTCATGTTAAGCCTTGAAAAGTAATTTGAATGAATGAAACCCATTCATTTGCAAATTGTTTGGTTGGGAGGGGTGAACTATTACTTACAGTTTGCTGAGATGTCACAAAAAGGTTTTGTGGTTGGAGAACTGTTTGTCACAGATGACTGCCAACATTCTGGAGTTACAGTATGGGATCCACTAAAACAGGTAAAAAACCCCAAAACAAAAAAATTGAGCTACCATCTGTCAAAAGACAGAAATGCTACAAATAGAAAAGTGTCAAGAGGTGATTTATAAATAAAAGTTGATTTAAATGAAACAGCTGTTCTAAATCTGATCAGAGGTAACTGCGAAAAGACACATCATCACGCTCTGTTCTGAATGTATGTACAGTATGTCTATGTACAGATGGTTTGGAAGAGCCAAAGCAAATGGTGCATGATCTTTACACGCTGGAAAAATTAACTTAATTAATTATACTGCCACCTCTTCTGGTCATAAAGTCATTAACATCTGCCATCTGCACAGAAACCTGCATGTCAGGTCTATAGGCATGCTATTACATGATCACATCACAGCTCCTAAATTTAAGACTCAGTATGTCATAAAAGTGTCTGTGATTTTTTAAATAAGAAAGAATGCATTTGTGCTGTGCATTTCTATATGCTCTATACGTACCATTCCACTGGCCAGCACAGTTAGATCAACCGTAACACATATGCACTGACAGAACTTAATGGGGCTGCTGGCCTTTGGCTTGTCACATCTGTGATGGAGCAGTCAGGTAACACATAGAACCCTGATGTGTTGCTGTGCATCCCACAGCAACATCTGCTCCTGTGGGGAATGTCGGCAGGGTGTTACTCTTTTAATACCGAGTCTAGCATGCAACACAGCGACAGACATGTAGGTCGAGCAATCACAGGCCTGTAAGCATGCTGAATCTAGCACCCAGCACCTGCTCCATTATCAGTCTTGATGAACTGCATTCATGTGGCATGCTCTCTTGCAGCCACCCCCTACCATCTGGATATAAAATTTGCCTTTGGTGGGCACAATGATCCACTCTCACTGCCTAATTAATGTATTGGATTATCTTGACCCGAACACAGGCCATTCTGTAATAATTTGATTTGAAAATACCAACTACAATAATGACAACCTAAATTTAATTATTTAAAAAATATATTAATTAAAAGTGTTAGAGCACATGAAACAATGTAAGAACAAAAGCTAGTTAACAGCTCAGTGATACCCAAGCATTTTACTTCAATAACACACTTGTAACATACTGGCTTGTTTGTTTTATATCAATAAAGAGATATTTGGAGAAGTGTGGGTGTTTTATTTCTACCATCACACCCAAAGAGAAACACTGCACAATGTTCCTAGAACATGGACATGCACACAGCTTTCAGTCCAGTACTCAGGGAGGAATAGGACCTTGCAGCTGTATAATCCTTTTAGAAACAGAGATTTGTTCTATCCATCTGTTTGTAGTGTTTGAAGTTTTTGAATTGTGTGAAGGGCATAATAAAGTGCACAATAAAGTGCACAGACAAGTCATTCATAAAAACACTATAATATTCCATAAAAGAATACCAGTTGTCAATTTCAATTTCATGGCAACTTTAAGATCATTTAAGTTCATTGTGGTGATGTGTGGGCACAGGGCAGAGAATAAATGAAGAGACAGTGTTCCGGGTAAAAAAAGAAGGGCAAAAACAGAGGATGGCTGGTGGCTTCAAAGCCAAACCCCACCGCAGGTGGCATAGTGTCAAAGTACCAACTCGCCCTCCACATGCTTGTTTTGCACTGCCAACCCACTCCCGACACAACCCACTGAGCTCAGAGTTGGCACCTCTCACCCACCCCCAAATCTGTCTCTGCGCCACACGCCTGCTCCAACTGCCACCTCTTTTCTGCGTGCCCATGGCAGGCAAGCGGGGCAGGCCTAGACCCCAAAACCAATCTGGCCTGTTAAAGGGACACAATTGCCATATGGAGACTCCTGCCATCTGAACCCCTCTCTCTGTCATCCTCTAACTCTTCCATCTGAGTGAGCTCACCATGTGCTGGAGCTCAGTCTACAAGCAGATTGTTGACCCCAACCCCCCCCCCCCTGTTTCACTCTGGTAGCCTACTTTCTCTTTCCTTTATTTTAGACAATCTCCTCTTGTTTTCAGCATGGCAGAGCAGGCTAGAAAAATGCACAGAAATAAATAAATGACAGAAGTATTCTTACCCACAGTTGACACATTGTCTTCCTCCTGATAAAATTTGTGAAATTTCATTCATTTTGTTTGGCTTAAGTGACACTTCTGCCTCCTGTGCTTTTCTATTATCTATATAACCACATATCCCTACTAAACTCCTATCATTCTGGGCTGTTTAAACATGCAGTAATATGTGTTTTTATTGTTCTGTCTGTCTTGTAATAAGCATATTTTGACAGATTGGTTATCTGCTTAATCTCTTACCGCCAAAGCGGATCTCTCAATCACAGGCAGACTTTTTTTTTAATTCTACAGTATAGTCCTCCACTAGCCAAATAGACTTAAGGAGCTTGTGGCTCTAAATCATCTGATCTAGAGAGACTAAGGAAATAGCAAGAACCTACATGAGGTAATAGTACTTTTTTTTAGCATGCACATAGTGATCTGGTCTCCTCTAATGTATCCACTTTCTATATGTCCTTCCTCAAGTGAATAAATGGATACATACATACCGAAAGAAACTGCATGGCCTCAACAGAAGCCAAGGCCTATCAACCATGTACAAGCACACAAAGCAGGTATAGGCATATGCAGTTCAGCAAGCTTACATACACAGAGATCCTTCAACAGATGCAAGGCAATACTACTGACAATAGAATGCGGAGTATTTACAGTTGTCAACAAAAATATTGGCACCCTTGGTAAATATGAGCAAAGACAGTTATAAAAATAAATTTGCATTGTTTCTCCTTTTGATCTTTCTTTAAAAGAATTCACAAAAATTCAACACGTTGGACACAATTACTGGCACCCTTTCATCTAATGCTTTTTACTACCTGAAAACTGCTCTGAGTCTTGCCTTATAATATCTAATGAGGCTAAAGAATTTATGGCAAGTAATATTAGGCCATTCCTCCATACACAGTTTTTTCCAGATTCTTAAAATGTTGGTGCTTTCTCCTCTTTAGTTCACTCTTTAGTTTGTTTTCTTCCATGTCTTAATGGAAGATCTAACCACCGCCTATTATAAAATCTCTAGTAGAGGAAGTCAGGTTTTGATTTCTTTTTCTTTTGGTATTTAATAGAATTTCAGCTGGCACAACACTGCTCATAACAGTCCTGCCCCACCTGATGCCCATCCTGGTGCTGCTAAATGACGACTACCCAGGATAACCTCCTTGCACCCTGTTAAATTAAAATTAAATCTACCACATTATACATAACATATAACAATTTTTTCACTCTCTTAAAGTGAATTTTTGTATCTTATAATGTCTGTATCCTGTAAACTGCATAGCGAGTTATAGATGAGATCAATGGCAATTTGTGTCCTCTATTTTGGATTGGACATGCTACGGATTGCAACAATAACACGTCATGTCAGGTTTTTTTTCTCTCTTAAAGAGTTTTTTTGAATCCCTGACCACTGACCGCTATCTGTCAATATATGTAAAGCTGCTTTGATACAATGACCTTTGTGAAAAAGCGCTATACAAATAAAATTTAATTGAATTGAATTTGTGATGCCATGTATCTGAACAAGATGCTCAGGACCTCTGGTATAAAAGTAGGTCCACAACAATAAATATCCAAGCCTAGTAGGTGGACATATTGTAGTATTTGCTAATTCCAGTGGAGAAGTGCAGGGATTAGAGTCTGTCTTTTCTCCTGCTTTGTTCATTCAGTTTTTGCTTATGCCCACTGTATGCACAAGGGAATAGCAAAAAACATATCAGCTGGGAGCAGTTGGTCATACATGTTTTGATGCCAAAGAGTTGACAAATTAAAGGCTGAAGTAGCGTGTCTAGATTTCAGCAAAATTGTACTGGTTACATACTAGTTAATCTAGTTACAAAACTTCAAAACTCAATGTGTGCTGGAAACCAGCTGCTGTGTTTATTTAGTATTAGTGACTATAATGCTGCTCATCTTCATGTTATGATGCCACAGAGTGATTCTGGTGGTGTTTAGTGGGTTTTATGTTTTGGAGATAATTATTTTCCAAAATTGATGGCTACATATGCTTGCTGAGACCTCTCGAACTAAATTCCAAAACGTCTACACAGATATTAGTTTTAGTGTACATCTAAATCTACACATAAAAGGCTTTGTCTGGCAAAATATCTCCACCTAATAACTTTAATATACTGGGAAACAAATCTAGGTCTTTCAGTTATGAGCTTCTGATATCCACACCCCATGATATCATCCCAGCTAGCAATGTTGAGTTCTAAAAATGTTCTAAAAACATCCCCAACATAAAAACATGGTAATGGTGTTCACAAACACAATGCAAACACTATTACCATATTCACATATATTTATATTATTTACTATATTCATTTTGTACATCATGTTTAATTTAAAATAATACAGTTATAAGTCACCATTATGGTGATCAGTGCTTGGTTTAGATAGGCTCTTGACTCTAAACATTTCCATATTTGATTATTTTGGTTGTAATGATGGTGTATTAGAAAGTACATCAATTGTAACCATAAACTAAAAAGCTATCATGATTATATTGGAGTTTACTAATTTATTGTTGGTTAGAAAATGCCACCTAGTGTCTTTAACGCATCCTTGTTTGAATGAGTGTGTTGTAAGTGATCTTATTGATGTTATATTGCTGTTCTATAAAAAAACTTTTTTGTCACTTACAAAGACAGAAATCAAGAATCAGTGTATGAATCTCACCAATGGTGACAATTAAAAAGGTTTTATGCTGCAATGCATGCTGGGAGTCATAGATGAGTTTTGTACCCAGCATGCATTGAAGCATGAACCATTTTATTAATTTGTCACCATTGGTGAGATTCATACGCTGATTTTTGATGTCTGTTTGTAAGTGGTAGAGCGTTAATACACAGTTCTTGTGATATAGCATCAAAAGCCTCGTAAAATATATTGAAACTCTGTCACTTAAACAAAACTGCTTCAAAACTAATAGGCATCACTTTTGCTGCTGTTAATGCAGTTAATTATAATATAATTCAAATAATTAGTTATTTTATGGTTTGAGAAGGTGTGCTTTGTAACACATCATTATTATAACCAAATGTTGTAACGTTGAGAGTCAAGAGCCTAACTAAGCCAAACACTGATCACCATAATGATGACTTACAACTATATTATTTTAAATGATGTAAAAATAAATATAGTAAATCATATAAATATATGTAAAGATGGTAATAGTGTTTGCATTGTGTTTGTGAACACCATTAACAACAGAGAAACAGAATGTAATGTTTGTGTTTTTAATGTTGTTCTGAAAACATATGGAAAGGGTACAATAATGTTATAATCCAATAATGTTATTATCAATCACTTAGAATGCTTGTAAAAAACGTTCTCGGAACAAAAATAAAACTTGACACTGAAAACCTCTTGTGGAGGTTTTTAGAACTTTTTTAGAACAACTAAACATTGCTATATGGGATAACATTTACATTTTAAATGACACGCTGATCCTAATAAAAGTACATGCAATCTGTTTAAACGGTTATTTTTTAAAATATTTATTTTAGGGCTTTTCTTTTTTGCCTTTATTTATGGCAGCACAGTATAAAGGAGACAGGAAGTGAAGTGGAAAAAAGAAGGGGGGTGGAATCGGGAAAATGCCACAATGGGAACACGTCAGAGCGTTGCCCACAAGGCTACTGGCTCTGACAAGGCTAACAGTTAATTGACCAGTGTTTTGGTTTCTAAAGTAATGATGTGCGCAAATAAATAATGTACTGTAACAAAGTAAAATAAATATCTGTACAACATAATGAGTGGCGAGTTAAAAGATTTAATTTGAATCTGCAGTTCATAGTAATTATAAAACGGTTATGTTCAGCTCTAAACTCTGATTGGATGAGCATATTGGAAACACATCTGTGACTCCACATTTTACATCAATGTGACAATTTGCTATTTTATAAGAGTACAGCTAGTGTGACGAGCAACCCAAAGGATCATCAGCGTCACCCTGGAAACAAGCAAGGATCACCTGCACGCGCTCATCACAGGCTGATCGGCCACAGCTGCAACCCGTCAAGCGGCGGCTACATAAGCCGCACAAGCCACACCACAGGGGGAAATGCTTCTCGAGGAGACTGAACACTAACACTCTCTCTCGTTTCCTCCCGCAGACAGCAGTGTGTGACCGACCAGCCCATAGCCGCACAACAGTGGTCCAGAAACCACCCTCCGTTTCTGCAATGACTTCCGCCGCCTCAGTAAAATCTCAGAGTTCGACGGACACACCATGCCTCGGGTAGACGAGCTGTTAGACCGGTTAGGAAGGGCCCGATATATCTCGATATTGGACCTCACCAAAGGCTAGTGGCAGGTGCCCCTCGCCAAACTTAAGACGGCTTTTTCCACCCATAGTGGCCACTGGCAGTACCAGACCCTACCCGCCACGTTCCAGCGGATGATGGACATCCTGTTGCTGCCTCATCACTCATACACCGCCGCCTATGTGGATGATGTCGTAGTCCACTCCGAGGCATGGGAAGACCACCTGGACCGGTTATGGAGGGTGCTGTTGTAGCTCTGAAGGGCTGGGCTCACCACCAACCCTCGCAAGTGCCACTTTGCCCTCTCCGAGATGAAGTACCTGGGTTTCCAAGTGTTACGAGGACTCATTTGCTCACAGGAGAAGAGGCTGTGTGCTCCGCCCCAAGACCCAGGTATGGGTCTTATATTAGCAGAGAGAAACTATGCCGCAGTGGAAAAGGAGGCCTTGGCTGACAAAGTGGGCAGTCCTGAAGCTACAGGAACCGAAAACACCAACACTGACGGTCTCTCTCGGATCTGGGCAGCTTTTGCAGGTCTGTCAGGGGTCACTCCCCACCCCCTGTTTCGCCCCTACTCTCTCATGCTATCGACGGGACCAGGACGACGCTTGGGGGGTGAGTGTGATGAGCGTCCCGAAGGATCATCAGCGTCGCCCTGGAAACAAGAAAGGATCACCTGCACGCGTTGTCACAGGCTAATCAGCCACAGCTGCAACCTGTCAAGCGGCAGCTGTGGCTGATAAGCCGCACAACCCACGCCACAGGGGGAAATGCATTTCCACACAGAGCCGCACAACACGGAAGAGGATGGAGAGCACTCACAGCACTGGAGCACCTACCTGACTGTTTTCCCACTTTGTTAATTTCACATATTGTCATTAAATCCACCCTCCGGGGAATTTTTTGATCATTCCTTGTCGTGCAATTCTTTACCCCGTGACACTAGGCTATTAACTGTTTTAAATAGCAAAGTGATAAATGATTGAAGTATAAAACTCTAGATGCGCAGGTTGATAGTTAATAGTTTTGGAATCCGCCAGCCATTTAAATTGCACATCAGCATGAGTGAAACTACTTAGGTTTTTAGGTAATTCACATAACACAGAAAACCTGCTGTGACATACACGTGCTGTCCCCTGAGAATGGCCACTGTGTTAAAAAAAAACCACGCAAAAGACATGGAGGATGATAAAACGTGGATCATCAAAGCTAGTTTCTGTCAACTGTTTTTGTTTAAAAAAGCTATTACAATATTACCATGTTTTGGTAAGTCTATAATATAATAAGTTTTTAATAAGGTAAATATTGTTATTTCATTCTAGAGTTCTAGATTTTATTATATTTTTATATTTATACATACATTTTAAACATTTTATGGCATTAATAATGTAATACTTATTACACACTTGGTTCTTTTAACATGTATTTTTTTTCTTGTCAAGTAATCATTGAGGAGCTTGTTCATCTGACACTGTTTCCAAGGCAACCAAGGTTCAGATGGGAAGGCAGGCGATGTGTGCACATCACACAGAGAATGATACAGTGTCTCTGAGAAAGCACAGAGCTGAGCGTTCACCAGGTGATCAAGTAGAATTTGCTCGCTGTGTGTGTTTATGAGCTCTCTAGACACACACACACACGAGTCTGTGACATGACCAGTTACCATGATCTCTAACCAGGCAGCACCCATTGTAAATGCTGATGTTCCAGCTGTTGTAAAATTGTTAAACTATTGTATTCCTCACATTTGGCCTAACCCTGCATGCAGAGAGAGAGAGAGAGAGAGAGAGAGAAAGAAATAGAAAATGTATTCAGATCTTTGCTTGTTATTAATCACTATCTAGTCCAGCCACCACAGACTCAACCTCATAAATTATTTATCATTGCTAAGTGTCATCTTAGCAGCCCACTGTTAAGAGCTGCCCTGCATTACACACGCATGCACGCGCACACCGGGTTTCCATGTTTTTTGAGGACTTTCCATAGATATAATGACTTTTATACTGTACAGACTGTATATTTTATCCCCTAACCCTCACCCTAAACCCAACCCTCACACAAACCTTTCTGCATTTCTTACGTTTTCAGATGGACATAATTTAGTGTGATTTATAAACTGACTTCTTCATGGGGACCAGTAAATGTCCCCACAAGGTTGAAAAATTACTTGTATTACTATCTTCGTGGGGAAATTGCCATAGGTGCTTATTTCTGTAATTTAATAAAATATTTCTATCAGCAAACATAAAAGGCAGCACAACAAACACTATAGTGTATTAATATAAATATGTGGTTAAAATTACAAAAATGTTTTATATAAAATTATTCTAATTACTTATAAACACTTAATTTGGGGGTGAAATATGAAGTTTTTTAAGATTCCCTCTTTTTACAGTCCCAATTTAAACAGTGTGAAATAGATAATAAGTTTACACTGCATTAAACTAAAAGTTTAAAAATCAGTCTGTAAAAATTATAAATGATCTTTGCTAACATTTAACAGCCCAAAGACTTGCCTCTATCAAAGTCCCTTTATGGAAGTGGGTACACTTAGGGGCCATGTTTGCAGTGCCTCCAGGCAGCTCTTTCAGTCACAGCAAAATCACATTCTTATCTGCTTGAATAGGGAAAGACTAAAATCTTTGAAATCGCTGGCTAAAATCACAATTAAATACCATATTTCCCACCAGATATTTAACTACAAACATCTTTGGTTGCTTTTGGTCCTGCACATATGCACAGTTTGGCAAGGGCTCCGTATAGAGCTCCTCCCTCAGAAAATATCAGTCTTTATCAAGTGACAATTGGCTCATTTTACTGGAAGGCAAAACCTCCGTCGTTAGAACAGCCTTACTGAGCATTGCATTCCCCCATTCATAGTAATAGCACTGGCGCATCTTATTATCTTTGCTGGAACACAACACATACATTACAAACATGGCACTTTATTCACACACAAACTAAATATGTGGTATTGATTCAGGTCCTTTAGAAAGTAACTTCAGGAGAACACACACTGAAAAGGACTAACCTGTTAGATAGTAGAGAGGGGCTTTTAGTCCAAACATGGCTTTTCCTACAGTGTCATATTGCTGAGCACAAAGGTCAGGAGATGTGGCGAGTTCCGTCCCGTCTGCCAGTGCTATCCGTCCCAGTGCGGCCACAGCCGGGCAACAGTCATGGTAACAGACTTCACAAGTCAACCCTTTAATTCTGAATTGTTTCTATTCACTATATAGGCGATGGACGTGAAGGATCAGTCAAGGCCTCAGTCACACCAAATCCAAAAAAAAGCGCTGTGATTGTGTATTTTATATTTTTATGGTAAAAAGCGACAGAAGTAATCCTGCCAGATACTCGTCCTGCACCACTGCGTCTCTGCCTCCATCTCAGGATGAGGATCTATGAAAAGAGCTGCTTTCTTTCATTCACACTGTCTCTCCCTCTCTTTAACTCTGGCTCAGTGTCTACCAACAGCACAAGGAGATAAACTCCTCATACTACAGCACAGTCAGAGCATGGGTGGAGGAAAAAAGAAAGAGAGAGAGAGAGAGACAGCGAGGGAGGAAGGAGGTGGTTGAGTCCGATCATGCTTCCTCCTGTGAGCATCAAGAGTGGGATGGTGCTGGAGTGGCTTGTGATTGGTCAGAGAGAAGGGCAGAGATACATGGCACTGACACAGGGCACTATTTAGCATTGGAGGTATATATCCAAGCCCCTCGTTCTGCCATTTAGCTTTGCCATCTTAACCTGCAGCACATTTGAGCCTCGCACACACACTCATAGAAGTGAAGGCGGCGATGGGACAATACAGCAGAATGTAAGCAAAAAAGAATAAGAATGAAACAATATTTTTCTTCTCTAACAATTTTACTCAACCCTGCTTTTCTCTCTCTGTCTTTCTATTTTAAAGATCTTTGATAACATTTTAGCATTTGTTTTGTGCAAAACATCCACAACAAAACAAAATACATTAATTTAAAAACAGTTACGCAACAAAACAATAAAAATTAATTTCAGCAAAGGTATAAAAAGTAAAGGGTTAACACCACACAATGCATTTTGCCAGTAAAGTACCCCCCCCGCATGTCATTGGCTTTGAAATATGTCTTTTTGCCATGACCCCCTCCCTCTTCCCCAACAAATACACACACAAACACACATGCGCATAGCAGGTGGAAGTTTGAATATGTGCTGTAGAGCAGAAAGGTACCAGCAGGAGAGAGCGACAGAAAAGAAGAAAAATAAAGAAACATAATCATGGGCCAAAAAAAGATCGACAGATTAGAGGATGGCTGGTACCCTGACATTTGTCTCATTATTTAGAAAGACAGGCACACACAGAAGCACTAATCAAGGAGGGCCAGACAAACACTGTTCTCATCCAGAGAAACACTATTATAAAAGTATCAAAAAACAGAGATAAATATATATAAATATATATATATTATTTGTAAGTCACTTTGGATAAAAGGGTCTGTCAAATGCCTAAATGTGTATAAATAAATATATAGACATATATGCAAACACCCTTTTCTTAGTAGAAGGAATGCCTTACATAGAATGAGTTTTTACAACAACAACAAAAAAATCACTGAAAAGTTCTACTTCTAGACTCCCCCTGCTTTTGTTTAAAAACACCTACAGCAGCCACAGTCTAACTCTGGGAAAAAAGAGAGTAAACTCCAAACACTTTTGAAATCTATGTCTGTGCAGGCCAAAGTCCCAGAAGGTGATCCCAAAAGTTTTCCCAAAAATAAACTCCTTAGCATAGATGCAATTTCAAACAAACAAGTCTTTAATTTCCCACTTCTGGCATAATCCGTTTAGGATTCACAGTAGTTGAGCTCAGGAACCATAGCCTCCAATGTATCACTGCCATCTTGGTTACATGGGTCACATAGGCCTATAGGGAATACACCAAATAGAATGTGGTGTCCTTTTAAGAACTCTAAGTAAACTTAAGTTTAAAGACTGGAGCCATGCTTTCTCTTATCCATTTCAGAAACTTTTCTTCTTCTTCTTTTTTATCTTCTGTGATATTTATTGGCAGTTTGCAAACAAAGTGCATTACCGCCATCTTCTGGCCTGAGGTATATATATATATTTACATCCTATTTGGAAGCTGTTTCCATGCAATTGCGTGGGGCTCCATGGCCTTGGTGGGCCCCCTTACTGGCCACAAGCGGTTATCTTAGGGCCCCCAAAATAGTAAACAGGCCCCTGCAGGCAGCCATCGGTCCCACTGTTGATGGTGTTCCTCAACATAAGAAGCCATCATTGTTTATAGGGTTCTTTTAATGCGTTCAGTAAGATTGGTTTGTGAATAATCTGTGAGCTTTTGGACTACTCCCCATTGCTTACGCACTTGGCTAAGTAAATTGGACGTAAACTGTGCCCCTCTGTCAGAAACAAGATAGGTTTGTAAAGGTCTCCTCAGTCAGGACCTGGGCAATTTGTGATGCCCTGACCTGACTCAAAGATAACAAACTCCACCCATTCAGAGGAGTAGTTGACCTAAGAGCGAACTAAGAGGTGTTCTCTTTGCAAAAGCATATCAACTGGTTGGATGATAGAAGTGGACCAGATAATTTGCTTAAAAATGGTTTGTAAAGTTGGCAAGTGATACACTCTTTGCAATGCTTTCGTACATCAGATCTTACACTCAGCCAGTATACCACAACTAGCAACCCAAGTAGTGTTTTGAGCCTGCCTAAATGGCCACTCAATCAAAAGCTTTATTCACCAAGTGTACACACACACACACACACAAGGAATTTGTTTTGGTTACAGGAGCTCCAAGTTACATGGTACATAAACACAAAAGATGGAAATTAAATATTTAAATGTATATTATTATATAAATAATATACAAAGGTTCAGTTGTTTTTACAGATGTTCTTAGTAATTATAAATGTGTATACTGTACATTTTTATAACTATAGAAAATAAAAATATGTTTTTACATATGTTTTTACAAGGGCATTGATTATTTTTTAACATTTAGAAACCCACACTATACAGTGCCATTGTGTAGATGCGCTGCTCACTTTAATATAGAAATGTTTTACAGCTTATTATGTCATCATGTTCTTTTGTCGTTCATGTAAAAATATACCCATTATTATAAAAACAACATTTGTCTGTATCTTTCATGAATCAAAGACTGGTGTACAGTAGTTGAACAGTTGGAGTCATATATAGTAAACTGTAACCTGACTGACACTGACTCATGAAAATACTTTAATTTTGTCTGGATCGCTTACCTATATTTGCAATACAAAACTAGTAACCTACTAAGAGTACAATAAAAAGAGTACTGCTGGGCCGGCTCGTGGTGTTGTGGGGCCCTAGGCCAGACCATGAAAATGGGCCCGAATGGTGTACTTATAATATTTATAGGAAGCATTTTTTCCTGTGTGTGGGTTAAATATTATACTTTGACCTTGCTTTTCCTCCTCAGCTTTTTTTTCTTCTTTTTTTAGCTCCTGAAAGGTATCGTTTTGGTGCCATTTTTGATGTAATATGAGCAGAAATATTACGAGTCGCTAAATCACATCCAGTCACATCCAGTCTTTTCAATAAGCATGCACAATGGGGCACATTTTTCCATAACGCCTAACACACCTCCGCAACCACGTCATTAAACTATACAAATTAGCCTGATCAGCTACTATTTTTGAAATATTTTCTGTTTTTATTCACACTATGTTTTGCTTTGTTCTTTTTGAGTTATTTGTCATGTGTGGATTACTTAAAGTTTATTCTGTGATTAAATTATTGTAGCGATTTTCCCTCACCATTTTTGTGACTACTGTGTTAAATATTTAGGATGCTGAACACCTAGTATCGAAAGTATTTAATTCTGGGTGAGCACAGTAGCTCGTCGGAAGAAGCATATACAGAAAATTTGTGTTAGAGGGCCCCACTGACACCAAGAGATCCTAGGCGACTGCCTGTTTTGTCTAAACTAGTAGTTTGTTAAGAGTATACATCAAAATGTACTACTATTAATTTTATTATGCTTATTCTTATCATTTCTATGGCAGTTAGTAGGTGGTTCTAAAACTTGATCTAAAAAGTTTGAAAACGTACTCGGTTACGAACGTAACCTCGGTTCCCTGAGATACGGGAACGAGTACTGCGTATGGGAAAGCTCCTTTTTCCTCCTTACTGAAGCTTTTTTCAATAGCGCAGTGTAACTGCACGTCCATTGGTTCGAAGAGGAAAACTTTTTAACCAATGACGGCGCAGCGTAGCGCCTATGGCGGAAAAGCGTGCGAACGAGCCTGCCAGAATGGGTGGGGCTTATGGCTATATAAGCGGGCATTTCGCCGTAGGATTTCAGGTCATTCGACTGAAGCGACGACACTAAGTCGCAGCCCCGTGGCGCGTCATCAAACGCAGTACTTGTTCCCGTATCTCAGGGAACCGAGGTTACGTTCGTAACCGAGTACGTTCCCTTTCGATACTCTCACTCATACTGCGTATGGGGAATGAATACAATCATGCCGTGCCACGGCAGGGAACGACTAAGCATACCATGAGCACCTAAGGGCCCAGAGTATACATGAGGGGCCAGAGGCCGTCGAACCCTTAAGTTACACTCCCTGATAGTGGCATGATGATGGAGCTCGACAGAGGCCGTCGTGAAGGCCCATAGAGGAGTAACATAGAGCAATAGCGTCGACAATCCAACACAAGAGACGTTGCTTTGAGACCGGAGACCCCTTGGTGTGGCCACCAAAGCAAACAAAGAGCTGACTGCTCAACGTAGGTCCTCAATGCCCTGACGGGGCAGAGTAATTCCACCTCTCGCTCGTCCGAAGGAGGTAGCGCTGAGAGGGAAATGACCTGTGCTCTGAACGGGGTCAAGAGCACTTTAGGAACGTAGCCATGCCTAGGCTTTAAAACGACCTTGGAATCGTTGGGCCCGAATTCCAGGCACGCAGGGCTCACAGAGAGGGCCTGCAGGTCGCCAACGCGCTTTACCGATGCTAGTGCCAGTAGCAGAGCGGTTTTAAGTGTCAAGGGCTGGAGGTCAGCCGACCACAGCGGTTCGAAGGGAGGACCTTTGAGGGCTGCGAGGACCGTAGAGAGGTCCCAAGTGGGAACAGTGAGTGGGCGAGGGGGATTTAACCGCCTAGCACCTCTCATGAAACGCACAATGAGGCTGTTTCTACCCACCGACTGACCAGTGATGGGAGCGTGGAACGCTCCGATGGCTGCTACGTACACCTTGAGGGTGGAGGGCGTGAGGCCCCTATCCAGCCGTTCCTGGAGGAAAGACAGTATCTGAGATACGTCACTCTCCACAGGGTCCACATCGCGTGCTGTGGACCAGTCAATGAAGACCGACCATTTCTGGGGGTAGAGGCGCCTCGTAGACGGAGCTCTAGCCTGAGAAATGGTGTGTAACACGTCCTCGGGGAGTCTTACAGGCTCCCATCTAGGGACCAGAGGTGCAGAGCCCATAGCTCTGGCTGGGGATGCCAGATTGTCCTGTTCGCCTGAGAGAGGAGGTCCCGTCTCAGGGGGATTGGCCAGGGGGCTTTTGTGGAAAGCCCGAATAACTCCGAGGACCAAACTTGGCTCCTCCAGAGTGGGGCCACCAGGAGGAGTCTGTGCTTGTCTTCCCTGACTCACCTGATGACCTGCGGGATCAGAGCGACCGGGGGAAAAGCATAAAGGAGGAAGCTGGGCCAGTCATGGGCCAGCACATCCATCTCCTTTGAAAAGTAAGTTGGGCAATGAGAGTTCTCTTCTGAGGCGAAGAGGTCAACCTCTGCCGTTCCGAAGATCTCCCAGATCCTGTGAACCGTCTGGGGATGGAGCGTCCACTTGTCCGAGGGGACATTGCTCCGAGATAGCATATCCTCTTCCAGGTTCGACCTCCTAGGTATGTGCATCGCTCTGAGTGACCGCAGCCTGGGTGCTGCCCATTCGAGGAGGCGCTTCGCCAGGGCGCATAAGCGGCTGGACAACAGGCCTCCCGATGATTTATGTAGGACATCACTGTCATACTGTCTGACTGGACTAAGACGTGGCGCCCTTCCAGGAACTTCTGAGGTCTAACTTCTGAAACGAGAGGAGGGCTCGTTCTACCGCCAGCAGCTCGAGGCAGTTGATGTGGAGATGGCTTTCCTCGTGAGACCACGGGCCGAAGGCCGGTCTGCCCTTGCATACAGCTCCCCAACCCAGGTTGGAGGCGTCTGTTGAGAGCACAGATCTTCTGGTTACCACCTGCAGGGGGACTCCACGACTGAACCAGCTGGGGTTCGTCCAAGGTATCAGAGCCGAAATACAGGCCTGATTGACCCTGACTAGAAAGCGGCCGTGCCGCCAAGCGTGAGGTGGGACCCTGAGTTTCAACCAGTATTGCAGAGGCCGCATCCGTAGGAGGCCGAGTTGCAGCACTGGGGAGGCGGAAGCCATCAGCCCTAACATCCTCTGGAAAAGCTTCAGAGGGTAACGGGCTTTGTTCCTGACAGATGCCGTGAGCTTCTGGACCACCAGAGCGCCCAGGAACGTGATACGTTGGCTGAGCCAATCGTCTAGATAATTCAAAACCCGGATTCCCATCTGTCTCAGAGTGGAAAGTGCCGTGTCCATGCACTTCATAAAGGTGCGGGGAGCTAGTGACAGTCCGAAGGGAAGGACCGTATATTGATAAGCCACGCCCTTAAAGGCGAACCTCAAGATTCGCCTGTTGTGGGGGGCTATCTGGATGTGAAAGTAAGCATCCTTCAGATCCAGCGAAAAGAACCAGTCCTCGGGACAAATCTGCGCAAGGATCTGTTTCAACGTTAACATTCTGAACTTCCATCTCATGAGGGAGCGGTTCAGAAGTCTGAGGTCTAAGATGGGTCTGAGACCGCCGTCTTTCTTGGGGACGAGGAAGTAACGGCTGTAGAACCCCGAATAATGTCTAGTGGTGGACCGCTGTACAGGGGTTTTTGCACTGACGACAGTCTTTGTGACAATGTAAAATATTTGTGTTTGCCATGAAAACGGCATTTTGGTCCCCATTTTGGAGGCGTCAGCACTATCATTGGACCGGGGGCCCTGGCGTCTCGGGAGCAAGGAGCGTCTACCGGGACGGGCTCGCTGTTGCTGCTCCTTGGAGGGTGCTGCCTGCGAGGTAGAGGGGGCAGGTCTGCTCCGAGGCTGGGTCGACGCAGGGCGGGGTCGACTTGAAGCCGCGGAAGAGCTGGAGCGCTTTGGTAGGAAGTGTCGCATGGCCTGGGATGACTTCTGGGCAGCGGTGAAGCGCTCAGTGAAACCCTCTACGGCCGGGCGTAAGCCGCGGAAATGCTGCTTTAGTAGCGCCGGATGGCGGAAGGAGACTCACTGAGAAGCGGCCGGGAAGCTTGAGCGGGCGGCTCGAGAGCGGCAGTCTATGAGGTCGCCGGCGCTGTAGCAGGCGGCGGTCTCAGCAGATCCTCTGCGGTGCCTGTTCGACGGCGGAGAGAGCTCTAGTGGTGAAAGGCGTTCAGCGGATGCAGCGAGAGATGTGCTGTCGTCGCTGAAGGAGAGAGAACTGAAATCGAAATGCCTGCTTATATAGCCATAAGCCCCGCCCATTCTGGCGGGCTCGTTCGCGCGCTTTTCCGTCATAGGCTTGCAGCTATGCTGCGCCGTCATTGGTTAAAAAGTTTTCCTCTTCGAACCAATGGACGTGCAGTTGCACTGCGCTATTGAAAAAGGATTCAGTAAGGAGGAAAAAGGAGCTTTTCCCATACGCAGTATGAGTGAGAGTATCGAAAGGGAACCACTGTTTTAGGCCCTGTCTACACCTGGTATTAAAATGTGTTTTGGTCAATCAAATCACAAGTGGACAGGAGAGAGACATGCCCGCTTACACCTTTTAGATAAACCCGCTCGTCCTACACCTCGGTTCAGATCAAGCAGATCAATCATCTCTACCACTAAAGATAGTTTTATTAACAATCTTCCAAATCTATATCAAACCCTTAATGTAATCAACAAAAATGAAGATCTTAACACTGTAACAGAAACATTAAACAAAGCCTTTTCAGGTACTTTAGAAGTTGTCGCACCTATTAGATTAAAAAGAATAAAAGAAAGAACGCCAGCACCGTGGTATAATAACCACACCGCAGCCCTAAAAAAAGCAACTAGAAAAATGGAACGTAGATGGAGGACTCACTTAACCTAGAAGTATGGCGCGATGCATGGAAAGAGAGTACCAACAAGTACAAAAAGGCTCTAAAAACCACCAAATCGTCCTATTTCAGCAAGTTGATCACAGAAAATCTAAATAACCCGCGATTTCTTTTTAATACAGTCGCAAAACTGACTAAAAACAAATCATTTACAGAATAAGATGCTAAACTACAGCACGATAGTAACACCTTTATGAAATTTTTTGATAATAAAATCGAGCAGATTAGGGACAATATTGCATCTACACAGCCAGCCACCTCTATATCTCATAGTATCCCGTCCCGCATCATGCCAATAGTACAACTAGAATCATTCAATGCTATTAAAATGGATGAACTCAAAAAAATAATAAACTCATCAAAATCATCATCCTGTATATTAGATCCCATTCCCACAAAACTACTAAAAGAAGTTTTCCCTGCAGTTTCGGAACCAGTGCTCAATATTATTAATTCATCCTTAGAATTAGGCTATGTTCCAGCAGCCTTTAAAATGGCAGTTATTAGGCCTCTCATTAAAAAACCTAATCTCGACCAGGAAGACCTATCCAACTTTAGACCAATCTCTAATCTCCCTTCTTATCAAAATACTGGAAAAGGTTGTGTCCAAACAACTACAGACATTCCTAGCGAAATATAGCATCTATGAAAAATTTCAATCAGGATTCAGGCCCCATCACAGCACAGAAACAGCCATGCTCAGAGTGACAAATGACCTCCTTCTAGCATCAGATCGCGGTGAAACATCTATTCTTATATTACTCGACCTCAGTGCAGCTTTGGATACAATAGATCATACAATCTTATATAGACTGGAAAACCTTGTTGGCATAAATGGTCAAGCCTTAGCCTGGTTCAAATCTTATTTAACTGATCGCTACCACTTTGTCTATGTTAACGAGGAAAAATCTTATTACTCTCAGGTAAAACACGGCGTACCACAGGGATCAGTTCTTGGTCCCATTGTCTTCGCACTATATATGCTTCCCCTCTGAGATATTATTAAGAAACATGACATCAACTTCCACTGTTACGCTGTCGATACCCAGCTTTATATTTCCTCAGAACCTGACAAAATCCACTGTTTTTCAAAGCTAATAGACTGTATCAACGATATTAGAATATGGATGGCAAACAACTTCCTTCTACTTAACTCCAACAAGATAGAGGTTCTGATTATTGAACCCAATAGCTCCAAACACGACACGATAGTCCACAACATCTCTATTGAAGGCTGCACCATTGTCCCTTCTTCCGCAGTCAAGAACCTAGGTGTGATTCTAGATAAGAACCTGTCCTTCGATGGTCACATTTCCAACGTATGCCGAATATTCTCCTTAGAAATATTTCAAAGATGCGACACATGCTGTCTGTCTCGGATATAGAGAAGCTAATCCACGCATTTATGACCTCCAGAATTGACTACTGTAATTCATTACTGGGGGGGTGTCATGCAAAGCAAATAAATAAGCTTCAGCTGGTTCAAAATGCAGCTGCTAGAGTTCTCACTAGATCAAAAAAGTATGACCACATAAGTCCACTCCTAGCAACACTGCACTGGCTACCTGTAAAGTATCGCATACATTTCAAAATTCTGTTAATTACATACAAAGCCCTAAATGGCTTAGCACCGTTATACCTCCATGAACTACTATCAGCATACAATCCATCACGGACATTGCGTTCACAAAATGGCGGGCTGTTAATAGTTCCAAGAATATCAAAAAAATCTAAAGGTGGAAGATCCTCCTTCTACTTAGCACCAAAACTATGGAATGACCTTCCCAGTAAAGTCCGGGACTCAGACACACTCGAACTGTTTAAAATTAAATTAAAAACTTATCTCTTTAGTCTCGCATTCACATAATCTCAGATCCAACTCTCTAAGGCCGCAATAGTTAACTCAACTGGAACCGGGCACACACACATACTACATACTGCATGTGTTATCACATATAACTGCCTACATCTACATAGGAACGGCTGCTACGCTAATGCTACTCTGTTCTCTCTCTCTCTCTCTCTCTCTCTCTCTCTCTCTCTCTCTCTCTCTCTCTCTCTCTCTCTGAGTTCCAGCTGGCACAACACTGCCCCACCTGATGTCCATCCTGGTGCTGCTAAATGGCGACCACCCAGGACAACCTCCTGCACCTGTTAAATTACAATCAAATCTACTACATTACACTTCACATATAACATTTTATTCACTCTCTAAAGTAATTTCTGTATCCTACAATGTATGTCTCTGTATCCTGTAAACTGCATAGCGAGTTATAGATGCGATCAATGGCAAATTGTGTCCTTTATTACGGATTGCACATGCTACGGATTGCAACTATAACACGTCATGTCAGGTTTTTTTTTCTCTCTTAAAGAGTTTTTTTTGAATCCCTGACCACTGACTGCTATCTGTTATTACATGTAAAGCTGCTTTGATACAATGTCCTTTGTGAAAAGCGCTATACATATAAAATTGAATTGAATTGAATTGAACCTGGTGTTTAAATCTGTCTCTTTTGTCCGCATTCAACCACTTCTGTCCTGATTTCTTTGAGGGGAGGGGTTATAGACAGATAAATGTTTTTTTTATCTTTCAAGTTGAAGTTTATTTGTATAGCGTTTTAACAATGTAGCACTGTTTCAAAACAGCTTTACAGTAAAATAAACAGAATGACACAAGTAGGAAAATATAAAAGTTAGTTTAATAACTAATATCTAATATCAGCAGCCTCCTAGTGAGCACTCAAACACGGCGATGGTGGCAAGGAATCCAAACTCCATTAATGAATGATTAATGATTAACTCCATTAATCTTTCGATCAAATGGAAGAAATAAACACATGCTATTTACTACACTATCGAATGGAGATCACCTTATAGTAACCTACAGCGTCTGCCTAATGGCAGAAGTGCAAACAGATTGTGTCCAGGGTGGGACTTGCTTCATTCTTTTTCTGGAGTTGTACAAATCCTGGAGATTAGGAAGGGGCACACCAATCCTCTCATCTGTTTTAACAGTCTGTTGCAGTCTAATTATGTCTGATTTGGTGGTGAACCAAACCAGACCATAAAAGATGTACACAGGACTCACTCAATAACAGCTGTGTAGAACTGTATCATCATCAGCTCCTGTGGTAGATCAAAGTTTCTCAGTTTTCTCAGTAACCTTTGCTAAACTTTTTTGACAATAGAGTCTATTTTCCACTGCAGGGAACGGCACAGTACGGGTCGGTGCGGCACAGGTCAGCTCGGTTCGGATTGCTTTTCCATTGCATTTTAGGACACCTTCAAAGTGGGTGGGATTATGGACTTCTTGTTATAGTTGCGCTGCCTATACTGCCCTGACCGAATATGATAAAAACTAACACACAGCACTGGAGTAATAGAAAATATATGCTGGCAAATCAATGCCAAAAAGAACTGAGTGCACAACTAATGCTCGCGTGCAGGTGAATTAATTCCGCGAGAGGATAACAGAACATGCAACTGATGCGAGGAAAGGATTACAGTAAACTCTTGCATATGCATATACAGTAGTGCGTATAAAAAACATGACTTTGCCCAGGTGGTCAAACTTGGCTTTGAGAAACTGATGTTTTATGCTCAATTGAAAGTAAGTAAGTAAGTAAGTAAGTAAGTAAGTAAGTAAGTAAGTAAGTAAAGTAAGTAAAGTAAGTAAGTAAGTAAGTAAAGTAAGTAAGTAAGTAAGTAAGTAAGTAAGTAAGTAAGTAAGTAAGTAAGTAAGTCTGGGTTTGCTATGAAATGTATGTATAACAATGTATTGCATTTGAAGTGTTATATAAACATTCAGTATGGTTTTCATTTAACTTTTGTAAACAGGCTTTGTTGCCATGTGCCAAATTTCCTTGTTGAGAAACTTGTGTTTTATGCTCAACTGGAAGTAAGTGAGTTTATGTTTGGTATGGAATATGTGTGTGTAATTTACTGCAAGTATTATTTGAATACTGAGTATCATTTTTGTTATTTTGGTAGAAGGACTTTTTGTTCTACGGACGAATATGGTGTTTGATATGGAGACTGTGGAGGAAGTTTAAAGTTGCCTGTTATTTACAAAGATCTTCATCTTCTTGTACGGGTCCTCCAGTTTGCTGTGAATTTTGGTATTGACTACAACAGGACTATGGACAATTATGTGGGACATTTTGGCATGTGGATGGGAAAGCAGATAAGACTTGATTTACTCTCTCACTTTTTCATCATCCATGGACAGTGACCTGCTTTGGATTCTACTAATAGGGTTTTTGTGTGTGTGGCTGTTCCTTACCATTTGCTGCACGTGATCTAAAAAAAAAGTTGAAATGATGTGAGATGTGTGCTTAATTTTCTTACAAAATATAAATTTTGCATTTGATAAATGACTCTAATTCCTGTCTTATAAGATTAACTATTTTACTGCAATCGGTTACCTTTTTATAAATAAATTGTATGGCAGTTTTTGGAATTGGTTAAACCAGAGATCGTTATAAGAGTTTGTGTGTAGATCAGTTATCCTCTCGCAGAATTAATTTACCTGCATGCGTGCATTAGTTTTGCACTCGTTTTTTGGGGCATTGATTTGCTGGCATAATCGATTAAATTGTGTTGCAGAAGCCGTGCAAACCAATGATACTGTGGTCACGATGGCTATTGCTGACTATTTTTTTTTTTTTTTTTTGGTGTTTTGTGTTGCAAATCCAATTGCGCAGGTAGGAGCGCTTCTCTCTAACCAATCAGTGTTTGAAGGATGTTTGGTATGATTGTATTGAAGGCTGAGCTAAAGTCCACAAAAATGATCCTGGCATAGGTCCTTGGTCTTTCAAGGTGTTGCAGGATACAGTATAATGCAGACACATGTTGACTGCACTCAAAAGATTGTCATGGGCATAATGCAAAAATTCTTTGCATAGTTGCAGTTGCAGTTGAGTTGCAGTTTCTGAGCTGTTTGTCTGTCTTGGACGCTTTGAAACCAAAGACCATTTTCGATTGCATAATGTATATGAGAATTGTTTGTGGCATCTGTAACTGATTGGACTCTTGGATTTCTGGGTCCTTCTGCTGTGCTGCAGAGATGTTAGATATGTCTACTGGTAGGTTTCTGAATCTTGAAGCTCTGCAAGTCTGAAGTGAATTGTTCTGGTGACCTGGATAAAACGTGGATAAAACACACTACGTTGCATTGCCCCTTACAATACTTGACTGTAAATTCATAACATTGTAGCCATATTGTCTATTGTTATAGCCATCGGGTAAGTCTAAGATGATTTACTAAAGTCAGGAGGCCAAAGAACGGGTGCTTGGGTCGAGTCCTGTTTGATAATGTTGAAAGCTTGTTGACCTTCTTCTTTCGCTTTTGCTTTTGTTGAGAATGTGGAAAAAAGAAATGATATCATCCAAATAATGGTATCCCCAAGATCTGCTGTACATCTTTGAGAGACTGTGGAGTGGGAAAATTGCTGATGGCTGAGATGTCGAGACTCTTTCTGCAGAGATTATGTGACCTAGGTAAGTGACGTTGCATGAAGTTACATTTTCTGAGGTTAGGAGTAAATCTATGGAATGTAAACCTGCCAAATTTAAATAAATAAATTAAGTGATGAAGGTAAGTGCTTGGACTTCAGGCACCTGGATGGAAGTTTGGTTTGTCTGCTTCTGATGCCCTAGAGCAGCAGTCGCCTCCAGTAACAGTTGGTTTTTACTGATTTCGCCATGATCAGCGTTATCGTTATCATGCGATGCAATCAGACACTCTTATGTCAGACATTATGCCAGCCCTCTGCTACCTGAGTAAACCACACCCAATAGTTAACATATCATTTTCATACAAGTTGGCTTTGAAAAATAAAATGAAAATAAAAACTGTGAAATAAAAAAGAAAGCTAAATGAAAAGCAAAATTTACATTTTAATTTTAATTATGTCAGTATTATTGCGTGAACACTAATAAAAATCTTTGTAAAAAAATATATTTGCAGTTTCTTTTTCACATTTGCCTTTTCATTTTAATTTTGGCAGTCTTGCCCCGAGATGTCAGTGAAAATGAAATGTCAAAGCACCAATTGCATGAAAATGAAGTGATTTTAGTTTATTTTCCATTTTGGCATATATTTAACGCACAGTTTTCTAAAATTAAATACTTAATATGGTTTTAATTTTCATTTTCATCGCTTAATTGATTTATTTAAATTTAGCAGGATTTACATTCCATATATATCCAGCATTGAGTAAGCACTGGCATAACTGAGTGAGACTGTGGATGTGTTCTTCTTCACTTTTGGAGTACATGACTACATCATCTATATATACCAGGCAACACTTGCCCTTGAGGTCACAAATGTTGTTTTGTGTAGACTATCCTCTTCCATCTCAAGTTGCCAATAACCACTATTAAAATTATATGTACTGAAGACAGTTGCGCTGTGGAAAGACTCCAATATCTCCTGTATCTGTGGCATGAGGTACGCATCAAGATGTGTTTTTAACATTTAAGCCTCTATAATCAATGTACAACCTAAAACTTCTATCCTTTTTGGGGGAAACAACAACAGGGGATGCCCATGGCAATAGAGATGGTTGTATGATCTTTTTATTCAGATGTTTTTGAATTGTATTATCAACAAATGCCTGTTTGTCAGTTTAAAGTTTGTATGCCCTTTTTTTGACTGGCAGTTCATCTCTGGTTATAATTCAATGTTTGATTATGTATCACCCAATCACTTTTGAGCATAAAAATTTCTCCTTGTATGTTGGTGTGGTATCTGCTTTATGTGTCAGGCATTGTATGATTTTAAGCATAGAACTATCAATGGCTTGTACGGCACGATCCCAGAATGCAACAAGAAATCCGTTCCCAAAATGACTGGTTCTGTTAAATATCTATCCCTCAAGATAAACATATTTAAGGTAAATGGTTGACCTTGGACATTACATTGCCAAGCCACCTATCCAATAGCTGCTTTCTTTGCCCATTGGCTAACATAAATGTTTGGCCCTTGTTTGGCTGACTTGGTTTACCCTTGTGCAAATGTTTCCAAACCTAACTCTTGAATTAGAGACAATGAACTACCTGTATCCACCATGGCCAAAAAATACCCATCACGCAGATTATAGGTACAGTATATTGACACTCTTGATTACAATTTGACACTGCATTTCAATCGACTGTATGACTCTAGTACTTGCTGATTCCTATGCTTTTTGGCTTTATCAAAATCACGTTCGATTTGTGTCTGAACTCTGACCAGCTCATCAACATTTGTCACTGTCCCTCTTAAAGGTGACCTATTATGTAAAACTCACTTTAATAAGGTGTTTGAACACAGTTGTGTGGCCGCAGTGTGTGAAAACAACGAGCCTATGATGACAAAAATCCACCAAGTCATTTCTTTATAATCCCCAAAAATCAAAATCAGTCTGTCTAAAAACGCTGATCAAGATTTCCTCCACTTGTAAACGACATAAACGTCAAAATGCTTTAAAAAATCCCACCCGATGGTGACGATCTCTGCCCTATTTGCATAAACACAGACCTGACAGAGAAGCTCTGCCTCCTCCAACACTGTGCTGTAGGAGAAGGGACAAACAATGGCTGCGTCTAAGAAACATTATAGATGTTGTTTTGGGATGCAATAATTAACATAAGAGTATCCATAGACTACCTATGTCAGAGCCACTGAGGACAATTAAAATTTGTTTACAAAGGAAATATTCCTGAAAAAACAGCAAAGTGTTATGTTTGTGCCAATAATTTCACCTTGGACTGCTTTACAAACATGGGACAGTTCAATGTGGGATTTTTGCAAAGGTTGATGTTGAAGTACGCTTCATTCGCGAACTTCTGCTACAGAGGAAGTAAGTCTCACACATTATATTTTGTTTTCCAAATTGAATTCCAAATCTGAATCCGCTTCTTAGCACACTGGAAGGCTAATGTTCCAGGCTAAAGTTGCGATTGTCTCTGCCCCATTTCATTGCTGCCTTCACGTGTTACCATAATGATCATAACTAGGAAAGTGGCAGGGGCGTAGCTATGGGCCTGGGCCCACCCACTTGTCAGTCAGGCCCACCCAGTCAGTTGCTTCACAAGGTAGCCTAATCATTGTGAATTCTGTTGCAATAATCACAATACTTGAATAAGTTGTATTGTTTCTTGATTCTTGTTTGCCATATAATAATGAAGATAAGTTTGGAAACAGCCCCTTGCCCCTTAGCTACATCAGAGATCGCTGGATGCCGTTATAGCCTATGCCTTTGTCCATATTAGGGTTTTCCTGGCAAGTCAATCTGGCCCGAGACGCTCGAGGCCCTAGCTGTCCGACAATTTATCAGATTTCTTAGCCAGAGTCCAACCTGAGTCCGTCTTTTTTCCCCTTCTCCCAAAACAGCTTATACTACTGTTTCTGCTATTAAAATAGTTTAGTTTTGTACGTAATGGCAAAGTGATTATATTTCGTTTCATTTTTTTCAAGTTAATTTAGAAAAACGTTTGGAGCATTTTTTGTTCGTTAAATATAAGTTTTTTTTTGTTTAAAGTAACGAACAGCGGTCAGTGGAAGACTGTTCATAGTCTGTTTGATCAGTTTGCATTCTCAAATCATTACGACTTGCCTAAAATAAAATCTATAGATATAAAACAATGTTAGTTTAAACTTTAAACCTAGATAAATGTGCGCTAGGCGCATATCCAATCATTTTTGCGGAGAGTGGAAGCTAAAGCCACTTTGCAGGACATGGAGGCGCCAGCGTGATCACTTGCATTTATTTCAGTGGAAACCATTTAAAATTATCCGTCATTTTTGCTCAGAAAGGTAAGAGTAATACATCACTCGGAAATGTAAAGAGTCTACTTTTATTTGTGTGCACTCACAATAACAACAAAACATTGTGCTTTTGTAAAATTTAGAAAGTAAATAGGGTGCGCTTTTAGCTTTCTCTGTCTCCACCAGCTTCTTCCTAAAATGTGTCATAAAAAACTACTGTAAGCTACTGAAAAAAGCACAAATGTCAGGGCATGTCAAAACTTCTCCAGGGTCCCAAAATTCCTCTTGTGACACACAACCACTCATCTTTTGAACACATTCACCAACTTGTACTTCTAGAGCTTTCAATCTATCATTAAGTCTCTGGGGTCTGAGGGTGTTTTGGGACCCTGGAGAAGTTTTGACATGCCATGAATTTTTTTCTTTTTTCAGTAGCTTATAAACATATTAATGGTTAAAGTCACACTACACTGTGTTAAGCACAAACTGTGCTACAATAATATACAAGCAACATGTATGTGCACGCTTGTGTTCTGGAGAAAACCCTTGTTTATGCGTGGTTAGTAAAAAGTATATTTTTTATGTCACTATAGCACACGAAAAGGCACGAAGTCACTGTACACCCGCAAATCCCCAACAGGGCAAAAAATCCTGGGAAAAAAGGCTCGGAAGACAAAACGGGCAAAGAAATTACCTGTTGAAAATGGCTCTGGAGCGCATGCTTCCTTGATAATTTATGTATGAAACTAGAGACATGTTATCGGTGCAAATCAACACATCAATGCTCTGTGGCAGAAAATCTTTTAGTGCTAACAATACAGATTTTAGATCAAATCGATTCATCTGCCACCTGCTCTGTGACTCCAACCAAAGACCTACCTTTGTACACTGTGCCCAAGCAAAAGGTCGACACATCTGTCATAACTACAGTGCGACCAGACCCCCCGAATGAACATATTTGGGTCACGCTAAGGTGTCAGAGCGCTGACGCAGCTGTGTATGACCAAGATGCGCATATGACCCGAGGTCCATGCTCTCCATGGTTTTCAGCCATAACTGTGCAGAACACCCATGTGGCACACTGAAAAGCTTTTAAAACTCCCTCAGGGGAACTGATCGGCCGTTCTGAAGTCGCACAGAGTGCAGGAGATGGTCTCTATGTGCACTCAAAAGAGATGGGCTTGCATCATTACCAAGAGGGGAAAGCGCAAGCATCAATGGTCTCTTCAACAGGGTGCATTCGTATCCTCCCTGTCCAAGTGGGAGAAGATTGCCTGCATAGAAGCATGGACACACAGCAACTGTGGTGCAGACCGTGATTTTACCACATGCTTGTGGACATCTGGGAAAAAAGGAGTGCTCCTTCTGGATGCGGCAGTCCAACTGTAAGTACCAGGAGTAGAGCTTAGTCCAAGCAGGCTCTACCGGAAGGCTTGATTGTGTGAAGGCTCTCCTCAGCAGAACGGACCGGGGAATGAGGCAATGGCAGTGGGTCATGCCCCTACAAGGCCATGAGCGATGTTTCTCCGAGTACTCAAGACATGCGCCGGCAGGTCAGTGTGTTCAATCAGACTCGGCGAAAGCATGGGCCAAACACAAGGCAGGTGATGCAGAACAACACAAAGGTTACAAAATAAAGCCATCGGATGCAGAGATTCTTCTGGTGCGTCTTAAGTGATGACAGTGAGAAGGAGAAGATACTGAGGTAACTGTCACCATACACCGCATTATATACTGCCTCTAGGTTTGTCAGTATTTGCATGCAAGTCTATTCATTGACGTTATCCTACAAATTTCAGGAATTTTGGAGAAGGGGAGGAGTTCCCATAGTGTCAGCTGCTGCAATGCTCTCGAAAGGGAACGGTTAGCACTTTAGGTATATATTTAAAAGTACTTAAAACTTGACAGAAACTCTGACAGAAGTTGTCAAATAGATCATAAGAGTCCAATAATCAGTGCAACAGACTATTAAGAGCATAACCTTAAAACCCCCTGTTCACATTTTGCTAATCAAATGGTATCAGACTAAACTCGCAAAATGCACACTTTTTAGTCAATTAAAGGTGCTCTCTGCCTGTCAGCCATTAGCATGGATAAGTTTTGCTGATATGTCGGAGGAGGTGGGCTTTAAGAATGTGACATGGGGTTGAAATGAGCTAAATCATCATTTTAGAAAAAAAAAGTTTTTTATCCCAGACACGAAAACACATATAAAGATTGCCTATACAGTGAATAACAACAGTATGAGACATCATAACGGATTATAAGAATGAACAGGGACTTACCTGAAAGGCAGATCATGGCGATGCAGCGGGAAAGCGATACAGCAGGAAACATATGAAATAAAAGAGAAGACACAGAATATTTAGTAACCTGATAAATGAACATATCTACTCAGTCATTTGAAAAGGAAACATTACAATAAGACAGGATAAAAAGGAAGTGTTGTAAAAAAATATAGTCATAATCCACACATTATCCCCTAACCTTCGCCCTACCTCTAAATCTAATAATAAAACAATAGTTTTGTTATTAGATTATCATCATGTACATTGCATATTACAACATTACAAGAATAACTAGCAATAATACTATACATTTTAATACTATACTAAATAGGTACATTTTCTGAAGAAATTGTGAGTGGCGCTTGCTGTTGCAAAATTTGGACGGCAATATTACAATGATGTTAACTTGTTTTACCATCCCATAGTATGGAGTGAAACAGTTTCTTTTGCAAATACATGTGAAAAATCCACACTTGCGCATGTTATTTCACAAATGCATGTAATAGATCCAGACATGTGCACTGTAATTCACAAATGCGTGTGGAATTCATGCGCGCATTTGTGGATTTGTGTCTGTGTGGATCTCTTGTGTGCATTTGTGGATTGATGTGTGTGTGGATCTCTGATCTCTGATGTGAATTGTACTGCGCACTTGAATTTCCACTGCCAATGCAGATCATTTGTAAATTACAATGTGCAGGTCTGAATCTGTTATGTGCATTTGTAAATTAATTTGCATTGGTATCCGCCAATGATTATACTGCAAGCCACAAGTGAAACGAGCCCCCAATGTCTCTATGATGTTCTGATGCAGAGATATAGGTGCTTTAAAATGGCTGCTAGGGTACTCTGGTTGGTTGCTAGGGAGTGACCAATGATTACACTCCAGGAGTAAAACGAGCCCCCCCATGTCTCTATGATGTTCTGATGCAGACAAATAGGTCCTGCTAAACGATTGCTAGGGTACTCTATTTAGTTGGACACTGTGATGCAAAGATACACATCTGTTCAACACTAACATCCTGTCTAGATAACCTCTGCCCTCTATCCTCCAGACCGGCTCGTGCCTCCCCTCCCTGCCCTTGGCTTTCGGACGTCCTTAGGGATCATCGGACCAAACTCAGGGCTGCTGAAAGGAAATGGCGCAAGACGAAACACCCACCCGACCTCTGTGAGTACCAGTCACTACTTTCATCCTTCTCCGCTGCTGTCCACACAGCAAAGACATCTTATTACATCACAAAGATCAGTCACACATCAGATTCTAAACAACTTTTCAAAACCTTTAGCGCCCTCCTCTCTCCACCTACCCCCCCAACTGCCTCGTCAGTATCAGTTGATGATTTTGCAAACTTTTTCATAAACAAAACATCCCTGATCAGCAGCCAGTTCTCAACTCCTCAAACCCCAGCACACACACAGGCTTCACCCAGCTCCACTTTTTCCTCCTTTAAACGATGCTGAAGTTACCAAACTTCTCTCCTGCAACCCCACCACCTGCCCACTTGACCCAATCCCCTCCCATCTGCTCCAATCCATCTCCAGCGTAGTCACTCCATCACTCACACACATTATTAACTCCTCACTCCTCTCTGGCACCTTCCCCACCACCTTTAAGCAGGCCCGGGTCACCCCGCTGCTTAAAAAACCCACTCTCAACCCTTCCCCCACCGATAGCTACAGACCTGTCTCTCTCCTCCCGTTCATCTCTAAGACACTGGAGCGAGCTGTTTTTAATCAGATTTCATCCTACCTCTCCCAGAATGAACTACTGGACAAACGACAGTCCGGTTGCAAGAGCAACCTCTTCACAGAGACTGCACTTCTGTCAGTCACTGAGACACTGCGACTGGCAAAAGCCGAGTCTAAATCATCTGTTCTCATTCTGCTGGATCTTTCCGCTGCCTTTGACACGGTCAACCACCAGATCCTACTGACATCCCTCTCATCGCTAGGGATCACAGGTACCCCACTCCGATGGTTTAAATCCTACCTCTCAGACAGGTCCTTCAGGGTGTCATGGAATGGGGAGCTGTCTAAAGCCCATCCCATGGCCACTGGCGTTACTCAGGGATCTGTTCTTGCACCACTCCTCTTCTCCATTCTACACAACATCCGACATCTCATCTTGGATGACTAAACACCACCTTCAGCTAAACCTTGCCAAGACTGAGCTCCTGGTACTTCCGGCCACACCGGCAATGCAACACAACCTCACAATTCAAATTGGCAACACAACCATTACACCATCTAAATCAGTTAGAAACCTTGGTGTAATCTTCAATGACCAGCTGTCCTTTACCGAACACATCTCAAGGATAGCACGGTCTTGTAGATATGCACTTTACAACATCAGGAAGATCAGGCCATATCTCACAGAGCACGCTGCCCAACTCCTTGTCCAAGCCATGGTAATCTCCAGACTGGACTATTGCAATGCTCTTCTGGCTGGTCTTCCTGCACGAACAATCAAACCACTGCAGATGATACAGAACGCTGCAGCAAGACTTGTCTTCCAGGAACCCAAAAGAGCACGTCACGCCACTCTTCATCTCTCTCCATTGGCTACCGGTGGCGGCCCACATTAAATTTAAATCATTAATGCTGACATTTAAAACCATCACAAACTCTGCACCCTCATACTTTAACTCTCTTCTCCATACCTACAACCCATCCAGAACCCTACGCTCAACGAATGAACGTCGACTGGTGGTACCATCACAGAAGGGCACTAAATCTCTCTCTCGCTCTTTCTCCTTCTCTGTTCCCGGCTTGTGGAATAATCTCCCTAACGCAATCCGGTCTGCCACATCCCTCACCTCCTTTAAAAAAACTACTAAAAACACACCTTTTCCACGAACACCTAACAGCATAAAAAAAAAAAAACTTTTCCTTCCTCTACAGGTATTTATCTAGCACTGCATAACATTGTAAACTTACGAAAGCACTTCTTTGTACTATTGCTGCCGCTTTTGATGTATCGCTTCATTGTCTCCTAATATTTGTAAGTCGCTTTGGATAAAAGCGTCAGCTAAATGCCTAAATGTAAATGTAAATCTGGGCCTTTTATAATGACAGTCTATGGGATCGGTTGCTGGGGTGCTCTAAATGGTTGCTAGGGCATGGCTTGATAGCTTAATGATGATTTTGTGAGACTGTTTGGTTGCCTGAGTAAAATGAGCCCAACCACTTGTCTCTATTACGTGAAAAGAATATCCATCTGGGCCTTTTCTAATAGCAGTCAATGGGATCAGGTTATGGGGCATTTTCGAGCAGCTCTTACACCCCAGGGGACAACTTGCACCCCATTGTGAGGTACAGTACATTCTAACAGAGCCTGCCAGCCTCTTCAAATGTGCTAACCCACGTGTTTACCCAGGATGAAATAGAAAAATATGTTTAAATAGTAGATTAATGGTATTAACAGTACATTAATAGTATGTCAAGCATAACTAGATGGTAAAGTTAAAAGACAAACTTTATGTTGACTTGACAAAGCCTAGACTGAAAACTTTAAAATAGTTAAAAATTTAATTTAATTTAATTTTGAAAGTTTAAAAGTTTTTAGTTTGAAAAAACAGTTTGATGTTATCATGATTTAGCATGATGGTAGCATGGTTTTAGCATTATGCATGTTTTATAATGCTGTTAACACGTTTTAACATGATGTTAGCACGTTTTAACATGATGCTAGATCATTCTAACATTATGCTAACACTTTTTAACATCATGTTAACATGTTTTAACTTCATGCTAACACTCTTTAAGCATTATGTTATGTTAAGCACATTCTAACATGATGCTAACAAGATTTAACATAAAGCTAACATGAATCTAACATAATGCTAACATAAATTACCATGAAACTATGTTTTTAAGATGATGCTAAGGTTTTTTAACATGAAGATAGCATGTTTTAACACGTTTTATTTAACAGACGCTTTTATCCAAAGCAACTTACAAGAGACCAGCGGCACACTGAGAACAATTGGGGGTAAGGTGTCTTGCTCAAGGGCACCTCAGTTGTTTCTTGTTATTACTGGGAATCAAACCGACAACCTTCTGGTCACAAATCCAACTATCTAACCACTAGGCTACAACTGCATGAAACTAGTATGTTTTATCATAAAGCTTGCATGATTTATTCATACGCATGCAAATGTGACAGACCAACAATGCAAGCTCCTGTGTAAAGGTCTGAGTGTGTCACTTTTCGCATTCCAAAAGTCTGGCCACGAACATTACATGTTTAGCTGGGCCAAGAGGCTAAGTGTTTGCTTTCAAATTCCAATAGTCAACACTATCACACACACATTTTATAAACCACCCTTTATCCCTCTCTCATTGGGGCTGTTTACACAACAACGTTTTCAACCCAAAACAGAAAACATTTGATGCATTTTGGCTGTTCATTTACATGACAATGGCATTTTGGGGGACTGGATTTACAAGCTAAGAAAAAGATTGCTTAAATACAGCAAGACTTCACCTTTAAAAGCAAATCCAGTAAGTTGTGCATCACAGCTTTAGTTAATTCAATAAAATCAGATACTTAGGTGCTAAGTGTTATGTCAGGCTAGTTTAATTTGATGTCACAGGTTTGGCTTCTAGCAAACAACTATTTACTCTGTCCAGTTACTGTACTTATTTAGCCACCACTCTGTTCTAAGAACAGTCCAGCCTATTGATCGAGACCCACTGAAATACATTAGCAATCTGCGGAACAGGAGGCAAGACACATGTAAACAAAACTAGAGGTATTCTGCATAGCTTGGAAGGATAGTGTGTCAAAATTCAGAAAAGCCTTAAAAAACTCTAGATCTGCCTACTTTGCGTCATTGGTGGCTGGCCGTTATTGTGTCTACTATTAAAAAAACACAGCTTGATCCTAGAGACTTAGCAAACTATAGACATATATCGAATCTACCTTTCATTTCTAAAGTACTTGAAAATGTTGTTTCATCACAACTATGCTCCTACCTCCATAAGAATGGAATCTATGAGGAATTCCAGTCGGGATTTAGAGCCCATCACAGTACAGAGACTGCTCTGATCAGAGTTACAAATGATTTGCTCTTGTCATCTGATTGTGGCTGCATCTCATTACTTGTATTGTTAGATCTTAGCGCTGCCTTTGACACCATTGGTTTAAATCATACTTATCTGACCCCTTTCAATATGTAGCAGTAAACAATGAAAAGTCTTACCGATCACAAGTAAAGTATGGTGTACCACAGGGATCGGTTCTAGGACCACTACTCTTCGCCCTGTACATGTTCCCCTTAGGAGCCATAATTAAGAAACATGGAATTAATTTTCACTGCTATGCTGATGATACTCAACACTATATCTCCTCGAAGCCTCACGAAACACAGCAATTCACGAAAATGATGGAATGTATAGTTGACATAAAAACCTGGATGAGTAGCAACTTTCTGTTGTTGAACTCTGACAAAACAGAGGGGTTAACCATTAGACCTAAAGCTCCCACCCTTAACCAACAGGAATATTATCTAACTATTGACGGGTTCTCTACTAAGCCTTCATCATCAGCTAGGAATCTGGGCGTTTTATTCGACAGTACCCTCTCATTTGAAAGCCATGTTTCCAACACCTGTAAAACCAATCTCAAAAACAATATCTAATCATATGCCGTCACTATCGAGTGCACAAAAGTTAGTTCACGCATTCATGACGACTAGACTGGATTACTGCAATGCATTATTAGGTGGCTGTCCAGCTAGCCTATTACAAAAGCTCCAACTAGTTCAAAATGCAGCGGCTAGAGTTCTCACAAGAACAAAAAAGTTTGAACATATCAGCCAGGTACTGTCAACACTCCACTCCAATTAGCAACGTATTAACTTTAAGATCTTACTGACTACTTATAAGGCTCTACATGGTTTTGCTCCTCAGTGCCTGAGTGAGCTCCTAATACATTACAGTCCCTCACGTCCATTACGTTCTCAGGACTCTGGCCTTTTGGTAATACCTAGAATCTGTAAATCAAGTCGTGGTTGTAGATCATTTTCCTATTTAGCACCTAAACTTAGTCTTAGGAATAGTCTTCCTAGTGCTGTGCGGGAGGCAGACTCTTTCTCAGTTTAAATCTAGATTAAAGACCTATCTCTTTAAAATAGCATACACATAGTCCAACAGTTTATCACACAAATCCCCTAAGGGATTGTTCGGCTGCATTAATTAGGCCAACCGGAACCGGGAACACTTCCCTAACAATCTGATGTACTTGTTGCATCTAAGGGTGTGAAACAGTATTTTGCTCCCAGTTTGTTTGTTTCTTATTATTCTGAGGTTGCATCCAGTCCATACCCTGACCTGAGGTTGGATCTGTCAGAAGGAGGCGACCCCCAGGAGAACCTGCACTCATTATAGCTAATGCTAATGCTAGTTACTACATTAATGATAATGCTAAACAGTATTTATGCTAATCTCTTTAACTATGTAACTTTTTTGACTAATTAACTACTTCTTTTCTGTCTATGTCAGCAGTTTGATGTTATAGCTGCACTCAGTCAACTCAGTCATCCCCGGCTAAACAATCCTTTATTGTATAATATTAGCCTTTTAACTACTACCTAGTTTACCATACATACAAACACATTGTTAAATTCAATCACAACTAATAATTCAGATCAACTCAAAACTCAGACCTACACGGCTTCAAACTTTAGCAAATTTAGTACACGACTTTAAATCAAATAATTTTTATCAAACTACTGACTGCAGCTGTGACACATCAGAGGAGAAATGACCCTCCAAGTGAGCCTAGGTTCTCCCAAGGTGTTTTCTCCATATATATATATATATATATATATATATATATATATAGTTCAACTAACATGCATGCATGCATACATACATACATACATACATTATTGGAGTTTGGGTTCCTTGCCACCGTCACCGTGTTGGAGTGCTCACTAGGAGACTGCTGATATTAGATATTAGTTATTAAATTTGCTTTTTTTATTTCCCTGCTTGTCATTCTGTTTATTCTGCTGTAAAGCTGCTTTGAAACACTGCTACATTGTTAAAGCGCTATACAAATAAACTTGAACTTGACCTTAAACATGTTGGCCTTCTCGTCGAGCCAATGGAAATCTATTCCTTTGGATGTAAGAGATCTGCTTTTAAACTGACCTATCCATGATAATAAATACTAATTTGTAAAGATTTAATTGGTTGCCAACCCTAGGTTGCCTACACTTTAGAGATAGTGAAGACAGAGAGAGATTAAAGAAAGACCGTTTGAACAGTGTTTTGAACAACTATACCTCTACAGTTCAATAAATATTACAGTGAACATTCTTAGTAACGATACTCAATAAATGAAACAGAATGAGTAAATAAAGGTAATAACAGCATGCATTAAAATTTTTGTATGATTTTCTGGTTCTATAAATGCTTAATAAATACAGAATTGCAGAAATATGTGCAATTTTAATACAGTTTTATGCATAATTGTTTATATATATTTTAACAATGTATCTCATGCGCAGCACAGCAACGAATGCAGAGCGTGAACAGGCAGACAACTTGACTTGCATTCTCATGTATTTCTGAACATTTTGGCATTCTTATGTATATATATATATGTATGTATGTATGTATATGTGTATATGTGTATATATGTATATGTGTATATATGTGTATATATGTATATGTATGTGTATATGTATATGTACACGTACACACACACACACACACACACACACACACACACACACACACACACACACACACACACACACACACACACACACACACACACACACACACACACACACACACACACACACACACACACACACACACACACACACACACACACACACACACACACACACACACACACACACACACACACACACACACACACACACACACACACACACACACACACACACACACACACACACACACACACACACACACACACACACACACACACACACACACACACACACACACACACACACACACACACACACACACACACACACACACACACACACACACACACACACACACACACACACACACACACACACACACACACACACACACACACACACACACACACACACACACACACACACACACACACACACGGCTACAGACAGGGATAACAAGACACAGGTGTAGGAAATGACAGGAAATGAGTCTATGCAAAGGTTTATGGGTAATGAAGTTCAATTATGAAACAATCCTGAAGAGGGAGCTGGTACAAGACAGGAACCGGGGAAACACAGATCGTTACAGCAACAAAATGTAAGGAGAACATTATATAATTGTTTTATGATGGAAATGTACAATGACCAACACTTTCCACAATTTTCACAGGTAAAAGATGCATTCCTTCCTAACAGACGAAAATATACAGAAAGACGTACAGCACTGCACATATTTAAATTAGGCAAATTAAATATAATCCAAACTAATAACCAAGCATGTCTATATTTTCAGCCCATTTTTTTACTCTCCCTGCTGTCAGGACTATAGTTTTTATATCAAAATTGCACACATAAATTGTGTAACTCAGGGAAACCCTTGGTGTCATGGCACCAGAGAACATCCCCCAAATGACCACTGCCCTTGCAACAAAAAGGGTTTCCACAGTGTGCTCAGGGGAGGCGGGTGTTGATAGATGTGTGATGTAAGACCTGGGAAGGTTGAGAGGACAAAAACAGCATTGGAATGTACACAGAGGGTTCTGGATGGGTTGTAGATGTGTATAAGAGAGTCAAAGTATGAGGGTGCAGAGTTTGTGATGGTTTTAAATGCCAGCATTAAGGATTTGAGTTTAATGCGGGCAGCAACCAGTAGCCAATGGAATAATTATGAATATAGGCTCCACTCTTCACCATTTACTCACACTCAGTTGTACACTGTCTTGTATCAAACTGCTGACCACTCAGCACTTGTTTACTTGCCCCGTTTTGGTTTTAACCCTAAAACAGACAAAATAGTTTGTTAAGGGTTTAGGATCTTGGGATCAGACTATTAGTGTTCTATAATATCAATGAATTTATAATAACAAATGGGCTAACCTGTGGGCTCAAGACATTTAACAAAATTACTCACTACATTATTCCATTTGCAAAAACGTGGTGAAATATGAAAAATACACTTCTAGAGTTTTCCAATGAGACTTATGTTTTGTTTTTTTGTGGTTTAGGAACACAGAATTAGTGTTATAAATACACATTATGTCAAAAACTCCTGATGTTTAACTTCCAGTGACCAGTATGAGAGAGTGAGAGCCATAACACCAAATTTAACACACCTGCTCCCCATTTACATCTGAGACCTTGTAACACTAATAAGTCACATGACATCAGAGAGAGAAAATGGCTAATTGGGCCCAGTTTTAACATTTTCACTTAGGGGTGTACTCACTTTTGTGGCCAGCAGTTTAGACATTAATGGCTGTGTGTTGAGTTATTTTGAGGGGACAGTAAATGTACACAAATTTCCAAAAAGTGACACTGCTTATTTTTGCAAACTTCCGGATTACGTACTCATTGACTTTTTTGTTTACAGATTAAATCAACCACTCAAACAACAGCTTATTCGTGATGGTCCTTGAGGGTCGCTCCTACAAATGTTGTCCTGGGGTTTGTATTGCTGTTGGGCTGCCTATTGTAAATAAGAGGAATGTAGTCCTAGAGGGTCTGCTTACCCTGTCGCATCCTGACAAGGGAAACTGCTGAATCCATATTGTGGTCAGTCATTCTGTAATGAAGAGCAGGAAAAGCAAAGAGGCAGCAAATCCAAATGCCACTATTTTAATTAATTATATCCAGAACAAGAACAGGAAACATTATATGAAATGATTGACAAAGGACACCTGAAACACACGGTATATATACAGGGATAACGAGCAAGGTTAACAAAAAAACAGGTGCAGGTAATGAACAATGATGAGCCATAGCAAAGGATTATGGGAAATAGAGTACAAATGACTAAGAGTCCAGATACGGGGAGAAGCACAAAGACACAGAGACAAAGAAACAGATGTAGTGAACAGCACTCCAGAAGGCATTTCAGGTCCCGACTTTACAGCAGGGTCCCTCTTTAATGTAAATAAGGGACCAGTGTCATCAGATAAGGCTACCAGAGAAACTGCCAGACACCCTCTATAGGGCAGCCTTATCGTCAAACTAAAACCCTCACCCAAAGATTCAGGCCAGCCTGGCCATAAAACTCCTCAGGACCTCCACATTTGGTGCGTAATTAAATGGCCAAACGGCAGCTTTGGCTAAAACAAAGGACACATCCCTACATTCCTTAATTTATAAAAATGGACACAAACATATTGGGCATATCACATATTCATTCTGTACTCTTTGAGAACATACTTTGTAATAGTCATTTGTGTTAAATACGGACGTTTTACAAATGCTATTCACATATGAATGAATTCATGAATGATAGTTTAACATCTTTTTGTCATGTTTATACTCTTTGTATTCAGGACAAAGTCAAAGTTATTTTGAAAGTGGTTTGGGAAGTGAGAATTGCATAGGTAAAACAGTGAAGACACAGTTTTAATGCTGTGCTTTACTCTATCCAAATACGTTCACTTCTGAGGGAAAGGATGAGTGAGCCCTCTCTAACATCATCAGCCAATCACAGCCCTGCAAGGACAAGCAGCAAAATGCAATCTCCTCCTTATCTAAAAGGGGATAAAAGTACCCTTTCAACACAAATTCTTTGTTCTGAGTTTCCGGCTGTTGTGCTAGGAAGCATAACAGATCACCCGTTCTGAGTTTCTGGCTGTTGTGCTAGGAAGCATAACAGATCTCCCCGCAAGGACTGAAGTAGAGAAACCACGTTTAGAGCCTGCTGTCCAGAAAGGCCATCACAAACGTTTGTAAGAAGGTTAAGCCCAGGAGAGCAACCTTACTTCCAGGTACCTTCATCTGCGTGTTCCAGATCGCCAGGACCCTTTCGGTGCTCCAGGAGATTAGCATCCCACAGCGCTTCTTGTTCAAGGCTGTTGAACGGATTCAGACTCCTTCTCCACTGCAACAAGGCCCAGCCTCACCAGTGGAAGATGTCGCCACAATCGGACTGCTCACGTGAACGTAAATATCACTTACCACCTTACTATCCTTTAGCTCTTTAGTATCATTTAGTAGTGTGTTAGTTAATCTTGTATGTCTTTTGTAAATAAATCCTCTTTTATTACAATTGTGTCTTCCTTGTGTTGATAATACAGTAAAAGGCTCTACATGTTAGCACGAATATCAGTTTTTCAAAATTTTATGAATGAGATTTTCAAAGACCTGCTTAATCAGTTTGTACTAGTTTATATTGATGATATATTGATTTACTCGAAGTGCCTCGCCGAGCATGTGAAGCACGTGCAAACAGTCCTCCTCTGGCTCCGGGAGAACCAGCTGTTTCTCAAGTTTCTCAGTCTCTCAGAGGTCCAGTTCCTTGGTTATCACATCTCCGCGACGGGCGTGCGGATGGAGCCTGGGAAGGTGGATGCTGTCTGTTCCTGGCCTCAGCCCTCCTCCATCAGAGAGTTGTAGCGGTTCCTTGGATTCGCGAACTTTTACAGACGCTTTATTCCCCAATTCAGTTCAATCTGTGCTCCACTTACCAATCTCCTCCGTGGCAAGCCCAACAAATTGCAGTTGACCCCGGAAGCCATCGAGGCCTTCCTGAATCCACCTGAAGAAAGCCTTCTGCTCGGTTCCCATCCTCTGTCATCCTGACACAGACCTGCCATTTGTTGTGGAAGTAGATGCCTCGACCGGGAGCTTCTGGCCATTAAACTGGCCATGGAGGAATGGCGTCATTGGCTGGAGGGAGCTGCATTCCCGTTCACTGTCTTTACAGACCATAAAAATCTACTTTACCTGCGAGAGGCTAAAAGACTCAATTCCCGTCAAGCTCGCTGGGCCATCTTCTTCACTCGCTTCCAGTTCACAGTCACTTATCATCCTGGCAGTAAAAACGGCAACGCTGACACTCTTTCTCGGATTCACACTCCAGATTCTGATCACTTGCCACCAGAGCCCATCCTCCCTCCAGCCATGGTCATCGTGCCGATCCAGTGGGACATTGATCAGCACATCCAAGACAGTCTTCGTGCCCAAGCCGCTCCGCTGTGAGGTCCGGAGGGGAGAGTCTTTGTGCCAGAAGATCTGAGACTCTCTCTGATGGACCTGAGTTCACTCGGTTCCGGGTTCGGGACACCCAGGCAGACAGCGCACCCTCTCACTGTTATCATCTCGGTACTGGTGGCCCAGCATGTCTCAGGATGTCTCCCGGTTTGTGCGAGGATGCTCAGTCTGTGCCCTCACCCAGGTACCCCGTCGACTGCCACAAGGAAAACTTATGCCACTGCCCGTACCACAGCGCCCCTGGACCCATATCGCCGTCGACTTTATGACAGATCTCCCAGTATCAGAAAACCACACCTGTATCCTTGTGGTGGTCGATCGTTTCAGTAAAGGATGCAAGTTAATACCACCACAGCTCTCGCCACAGCTGAAGCCCTCTTCATGCATGTGTTTCGGAACTTCGGTCTCCCAGAGGACATCGTATCTGACCGTGGCCCCCAGATTATCTCTCGTTTGGAAGGAATTCTTCAGGCTGCTGGGGGTCACAGTAAGTCTATCCTCTGGGTATCATCCACAGTCCAATGGCCAGATTTAGCGGAAGATTCAAGAAATCGGGAGGTACCTGAGAACCTACTGTCACGAACATCAACACAGCTGGCACCGGTTCCTACCATGGGCAGAATACGCCCAGAATTCCTTGCGTCAAAACGCCACCGGACTAACCCCTTTCCAATGTTTTCTAGGGTTCCAGCCTCCCCTGTTCCCATGGTCCGAAGAGCCGTCTACGGTGCCAGCTGTGGACCACTGGTTCCGAGTCAGTGAGAGGGTCTGGAACTCAGCACACACCCACTTGCAGGCGGCAGTGCACAGAGCAGAAAGCCAAGCCAACCGTGGTCGCGGTCCGACGCCCACCTATCATCCCGGACAGTTGGTTTGGCTATCTACTCGGGACATCCGGATGTGCCTCCCCTGCAAAAAACTCAGTCCCAGATTCATCGGTCCATTCCCCATCATCAAACAAATCAACGCAGTGACTTACCGGTTAAAGCTGCCGCATACCTACCGTCTGGCCCCTTCCTTCCACGTCTCCCTTCTTAAACCCTTGTTTTTCATCCCACAGAGTCTGATGCTGAGGGGCCACCTCCGGCGGCTCCGAATCCTCCTCCTCCAGTGGTTCCGGACGATAACATCTACCGGGTCGATAAGATTCTCCGCTCCCGACGCCGAGCCGGGCGACTCGAATACCTCGTGGACTGGGCAGGCTTCGGTCCAGAAGAGCGTTCCTGGGTTCTGCGGGCTGACATCCTCGACTCATCTCTTCTTTCAGACTTCCATTGGCTACACCCGCAGCATCCCGGTCCCAGGCCACGAGGTCGTCCCCGGCGTCGTCTTATTTGGTCCGTACTGTTACGGAGCCACGTTTGTCACCGTCAGCATCGGACTCATTCCCCACATTCACCAGATCTGCTTCACCGGACTTTTAACTACAATACCCACAATGCATTGCACGTCACCTGCCATCTTTGATCGCTGTCACCTGTCACCCTCATCAATGAACTTGTATATATACCTGTCTGTTTCTTTTGTTCCTTGTCAAGTGTTGTTGTTTAATACGTTGTTGTTGCCGTTCTCTGTTTTTGGTCTGTTCCATGGATGTACCTGTTTTGAGTTTATGATTCCATTGGATGTTCGTTGCTTTTGCAAGTTATTCAAGTAAAGCCTTTGTTTGGAAAAGTTACCTTTGTCTCGTCTTCTCTCAGAGCGGAACGCTAACAGTGTGAGGCTCACTACACAGACAGGATCATAACACTGTCATACTGCCCAGCCCTACTTTAAAATAAGGACCAACCAAACTCACCATAGCATATGCACCTGATAAACTGTGAGGCACATTTGCCGCATTTCTTTGAAAAAACCTTCAGAGTCCACTGCTTTATACTGATGCAGTCAGGGCTAAAGAGATTTTTCAATGTTCATATAATCTTAAATACTTGGATGATGTACATCCATTTACAATAGCATTAATGCTGTTTGTTAAAACCTTCAGAAGTTTCATGGACAGAAGTATGGACCAAATGTTCTCATTCTGAAAAATCACACTCTCTCAGATGAACAACAGCAGGAGTGTTAAGTGTGAAATGGGTTTAAAACTTTAAATAGGTAGTTGTAAAGATCATTCTCATTTTTTTAGGGGAAGAAAAGCCAATCATAAATCGTGAAAAAATAGACAAAAGAGTAATCAGTCAAACCAAGGACCCACACTAAAATAAGCTGAGATGTTGCCTTTGAAGGAAGATGACTAGAGAGTGAGGCAGAGCATTAGGGTTTAAATCAATCTCTATGAAGACAAAACAGTTTTCTTTCAACTACACGCAAATAACCTTTGACAGTCCTCACGATTACACATGTTCAAGCAGAACGCAACAGCATACCTGTCTCAGCTGAGGATGCCAAAGGTCAGAAGTCAGCCAGACTACAAACACAGCAAATCGCAGTATTTTTATAAAGAAATACCAATAGAAATACACAAGAAATAAGACACACTGGAAAGAAAGACCTATGTTTCAATCAGTCTATTCAGCAGTATTATAATGACTGTGTGGTTTAATGATTATACCCTACTGGCTGCAGTGGGAAAATCGCTCAATTTCAACGGAAATTATAAAAACTTTGCCAAACCAGTTCTAAAATCACTGTGGTTCCTTTGAACGCACCCTTTCTGCGCAATATCTTTATTGCTGCTCATTTAAAATGCCTCTATAAAATCACATTGACAAAAAGAACAAATCAGGTACATGCATTATGTCCAGTTTATGTCCAGCATGATTGTTTTTTGCTACCATGGATACCAGAGATCCAATCAACAGGTCAGAAGAAATAGGCATAGTTTGAGGCCAAACACAACCAAGTGGCAGACATTTGGCTATATATTGCTGCTACCATGGAAACTGCATCAAAAACACAAATCCACACATGCTCTAGTGTGTACAATGTTAAGGGCATTTGCCCACTTTTGAAGAGACTAATAACATTGGAATTTGGCCCAAGCCACTGTCTCCAACTTAATTCTCCTATCCTTTCGGGCATACCATATACAACACACACACACACAATACACAAAAAAACCATACATTACTCTATTCTTACAATCTTACATTCTCAACTTTCCGTCAACTGAGCACTCCAGCCGTGGTAGTGCAAGAGACTTTAAGAATACAAGAATATGAATGCATACAGTGGCACACACACGTTGGGTTTTCATTTTTTGTGGGGACATTCCATAGATGTAATGACTTTTGTACTGTACAAACTGTACAAAATATTCTACCCCCTTCCCCTAACTCAAACCCTAACCATCACAGAAAACCTTCTGCTATTTTAGATTTTCAAAAAACATCATTCAGTTTAATTTAGTCCTCATGACCAAAAAATGTCCCCACAAGGTCAAAATTTACTGGTATTCCTATCTTTGTGGGGACATTTGGTCCCCACAACATGTTAATTACCAGGTGCACACACACACACAAATTTATTTTACTAATATGGAAAAGAGAGAGAGAGATAAAGCATGGAAAACTGATGAGGGGTGACACAAGACCTTTCCACATAAATGTGTTTCATTAGCTCATCTCTGACTGGTTTTGCCCACAGGAATTGAAACACAATGCTCTAATAATTGTTTCTGCAACTCAACTGGTATAGCATTGCACTAGCACAAAGGTCATGAAATTGTAGTTAAATTGTTTGGCACAAGAGTAGGTGTAAAGTGTAATTTAAAAACCTGGCGGTCTCGCTGGCTGTGCAGCTAATTTAAATTACAAAACATAAAATAGTATTTAAGTGGAATAAACCTTCAAAACTTGAAGTCGGAATACTGCTTTTATTCAAATTACAAAACATGAAATAGTATTTAAGTGGAATAAACCTTTAAAACTTTAAGTCAGAATACTGCTTTTATTGCACTTTATTAACTTAAAAAAACACTGCTGGAGACAATATGATATTGCTAAATACAGCAGATGTTCCTAGCTGGATTCACATGAAATCTCATTCTGTAAACAAAAGCTCTCTTTCTGCTTTGCCAATTTGAGTGCTGTAATATTTTTTATTACTTGCAGATTCAACATTATGTTTAGCAGACTTTTTCTGACTATAGGATTCAACAAGATGATCACTGTCTCGATAGCCTAGCACAGCGAACACCAGACTCTAGGCATATGGTTTCATATTTTGTCTCTCTGTTCTCTTTGCAGTTCTCTTAGGGTTGCCTGGGAAAAGGAGGCTGGTATCAGTTTACCTGTCAACATTTGGTCTGAAGTATTAAAGAGAATACATAGCTGTTCCACCAATGCTAGACTTCTACTAAGGTTGTACACAGACTGCATTATTCTAATAACAGGCTTCACAAGATGTACCCGCGGTGTTTCCTTTGTGTGATAGATGCCAAGTGGCAGAGGGAACTTTATCTCATTCATTTTGGTTTTGCCTGAAACTCCAGTATTACTGGCAAGATTCTTTTTATAGTATTCAGTGGCATATGATCAGACTCATGGATCCAGGATCATGGAGTTGGCCGTCTTTGGCTATTCTGACCGAGTTATTTCTTTGCCTTACCACTTGTTTGGCTTGCTCCCAGCCAACAGCTTTATTTCTTTTATGTTGTTACAGGATACCAGGATGAAGACGGAAAGCTAAAGAGCCAGGATGAAGCCAAGGTGCCAGAGGGCCAAGGCGGAGCTGACGGCTCAGGCGACAGAGGCGAAGACGGGGATCCGGAAGACCACGGCGGAGCCGGTGAGACAGATGATGAAGGTGGAGCCGGAGGGAAGGAGGAGCCTGACAGAGCCAGAGGGACAGAACGGCGTGATGAAGTCGGAAAAGTGGAGTCCAGACGACTGACCAAGGTGGAGCCGGAGGGGCGAGGCATCCCGGTGGAGCAAGTGGGATGACGGGCCACGGTGGAGACGAGGAAGCTAGGAGCCAAGGCGGAGCTGATGGGTCGAAGGGCCAAGGTGGAGTCCAGGACTCAGAGGCTGGAGGCAGAGACAGGGGATCCTCACGCCTAGGCTGAGCTGGGACTTTGAAGGCCCTAGGTGAATCAGAGCGCCCAGATGGAGCAGAATGGTGAGCTGAGGGGCTGAGAGCGATCAGTGAAGACAGGGCAGAAGGCCAGGCTGAAAACAACAGAGAGGCGGGAGAGGGAGGCTGGGTGGGAGCTTGGAGTCTGGAAACTCTGGGGCGACCATCTTGACCACGACAGGGAACTCAGGGACGGCCATCTTGACCATGACAGGAAACTCACCCTCAATCTCCGAAGTGTGGTTGAATCACTCCTCTATGTCCCCAATCTCCACCAGCTCTCCCACAAGTAGTGTTGCCGGCTCACACACCTGGTCAGACATCCGATGAGGCTCTGCCTCGGGGGCGATGATTGGCTCAGTCGTGGGGCTCTACTCTGGCTCTGGTGTCACGGCAGGCTCAGGCTCTCTGTCTGCGGTGGGCTTAGGCACTCGCTCAGTGCGGCAGGATGATGACTGGCTGGGCTCTGGGTCGGAAGTGGGGCTGACAATGTCCTCCTGCCAGTGAAACAACATCCACAACTCATCAGCACCCACTCCAAAAAGGTGTGAAAACTCTCTCGAGGACCCTGCCCGAACAACTTAGCCTTTGTGGTGGTGTTAAGACCCACGTAGTAGAACGTGCAAAGGCAGTTGTCCGGGAAGTCAGTTTGCAGGGCAAGGTACAAAAAGAGCACTGTATGGTCCTCGAGAGAGCGATCCCCCTGCTTCAGGAGGATGAGTTGAACACCAGGGATGTTCATAGTGAGGGTTAGCCGGTCAGTTATTCTGTTACAGTCTGTTACAGTCTGTTACAGTTGGGCAGTTGTAGCCTAGTGGTTAGAGCGTTGGACTAGCAACCAGATGGTTTCTGGTTCGATTCCCAGTACTAGCAGGATTTATTCATCTGCTAAATGAATAAATGTAAATGTTATGCTATGGGATACCAGGTGAGAGATGGAGACAAACACGGTAAGTAGTTAAATGCAGATGGTTTACTGAATGATGAGCAGAACATGAAGACATCCAAGAGAACAAACATGGCTAATCCAGATAACAGACATCCAACAGAAAACAATCCAGGTAACAAATCAGGTCAGACAGATGATGCATGAGTTAGGGAATAACACTCCATACACAAACGTACAAACGCAAGAACTCAACAAGACAGAGGGAAACAGAGTCCATAAATAGTGACTGTTTTATTTGTTAACATTGATTAACATTAAGAAGAGCGGCTGATTTTATTATCCGCATTATTCTTTCGGGACAGTCGCGTAGTTATGGATAACCCTGCCACCTCAGGTTTTAAATGAACATCTGTCAATAAAGCATAGCATCTGTAGTGTTTATTTTAGATCATTAACGTTACATATGAACATAACTGAACAAAATGTTTGTTATATATTATTTTAATAAAAAACACAACAGCAATAATAGTAATAACAACAGTATTATAAAAAACTCGCTTATATTAGGTTTAATAACAAAATGAATAAGATCTGAATTTTCCCCTATTTCAAAACAACATAAGAAAAGTTGTACAATGACAAACCTGTTTATTTAAAATAAATATTACCAAAATGAATAAGACAGGTAATTGCCATATATTTAAAGATCCGATAAATATTTTATTGAATGCTTAGTTTTTGTTGCAATATTCACGGCAATAGATTTATATAGATTTATACGCTATTTTGTGCATTTAGATTTATAATTTTGTTTTTAACTTGGTTTATTTGAAGTGGCTTGTGTTTTGGATAGTTCAACAAAAACATCAGCTACGCAAGAATAGAGCATGACGAGATCACGCAGCATTCTTTTTTAACTACACGCCCTTGGTTCTGTCCGGCGCAAAAGGAGATTGTTAAATGTATAAATTAGACTATGAATTAAGACTTGAAGAATGATTTAAACATGTTTTTGTTTAATACACACCTTCTTAGTTAACTTTCTTAAACTGTCGCTCCCGCAAATTATGTGATTTAATACATTAGGACTGTGATATGAAAAGACCATTATACCTACACACTTTATTAATAACTCATACTATGTACAGGCAAGCAGATAAGCCCAAAACTGAATGCAAAGCGTTCTCTTTAGGCGTGCTCTATGGGAGGAATAAGCCATGTAGTGCTTTGAGTTAATATAGCCTATTATGTCTTACGAAAAATAACCATGGTTTTACTACATAGCCTATAAAAACACACTGCATGGTCAAGAAAAACAGAAAACAATGCGGATAAAATAAATTACAGTTATATCATCAAAACTAAAATAAACCTCATGAAGACGTTTTATTCATTTATGTATGTAAAATAACGTAATCAAACTTGCGACCCACAAACACCGGTCTGAAAGGGAACACAATTTTTTTTAATTTGCTAATTTGACATGCTACTGGTTCATACAAGCACTTCTGAGAAGAAAAATAAAAAGAGCCGCGCAGCAGCAAAGTGAGAGAAATAGATCTTCCTAAAATCCTAAGCACCTGTTACATTTATAATCTAAAGATTTGTCTGTCATATACAGGCATGTATATTTTTCTTTACTCTTTTTTACTTTATATACACATACATATACATGACATTATACATATATTTGTATATTAAAGGGATAGTTCACACAAAAATAAAAATTATTTTATTATTTACTCACCCTCGTGTCATGTCAAACCTGTATGACTTTCTTGCTTCAGCAGAACACAGAAGAAGATATTTTGCAATACGCTGATAACCAGCACCCATTCACTTTCATAGTATGGACACAAGGTACAATGGAAGTCAATGGATGCTGGTAACCAGCGTTTTGCAAAATACTTTGTGTTCCACAAAAAAAATACAGGGTTTCATATACAGGGTTTGAATGACAAGGGTGAAACAACTATGACATATTTTTTTATTTTTGTGTAAACTATCCCTTTAATGTTATATATATGCCATTAAATATCATAGAGGAAGTAATGTCATACAAGGCAGAAGGAGTTGCATTGAGACAGATGCAGATCCACTTGGTGGAAGTTGCATGAGAGCAGGTATCCTCATGTTGCTAAACTTCCAAAACAATACCTTTGCCAGTGCCAAGCAGATATCGACTTGCAACAGAAAATGTTAACAAACTGATCTTCTTGCAAAAAACTTTAAGAGAGTGGCTTAGAATATAAAGGAGTGTCCCAGTGTTCTGAGGTATTTTATGTTGGTTTTAAAATGCACTGTATGTTGGGACACAGTATTATAATGCAAGTACTCTTTAAATTAAAATGTTGATTTTTACAAAGGTGAAAAACGACGATGCAGGCATGTCAGTATTTATTTTTGTAAAAAATCCTGTTGTAAGCAAAGTGCCAGGTGTTTGTTACGTATTTGTTAAGTATTTTTCTAAACATACACATATCAAACTGTATTGAAACATGTCCCTAAAACCATGATACATACCAAACAGTGAGTAACCTGAACCTCTGCACCCCTACTGCACACACACACAGCAAAATGATACAAACTGATGTATTGCCATGGCAACACTATTTATGATATCCAGAATCCATTTCACACTAGCAGCATCTTGTTATTACTCTGACCAAATTTTAACTGATTTGGGTACCCATAAGAGGACTCAAAGTCAATTTGAAAGACTCCAGAAATCTGTGTTTCCAGAAATCTTCTTAAGTTATACCTTAAGCTGTCGTTAATACGTGTTTCTGAAACGTTCATAGTTAAGTATACCTTCTGTAAGTTATACTTTCGTAAGGTTGGTCTGGAGCACTCTTAGTAATACCTTATGACTGTTGACAAGTTCAAGTTTATTTGTGTAGCACTGTTTCAAAGCAGCTTTACAGCAGAATAAACAGAATGACAAGCAGGTAAATATAAAAGCTAATAACTAATATCTAATATCACTAATATCTAATATCAGCAGTCTCCTAGTGAGCACTCCAACACGGCGACAGTGGCAAGGAACCCAAACTCCATTAATGAATGTATATATACATATATATATATATATATATATATATGGAGAAAAAACCTTGGGAGAACCCAGGCTCACTTGGAGGGTCATTTCTCCTCTGACGCGTCACAGCTGCAGTCAATAGTTTGATAAAAATTATTTGATTTAAAGTCGTGTACTAAATTTACTAAAGTTTGAAGCCATGTAGGTCTGAGTTTTGAGTTGATCTGGATTATTAGTTGTGATTGAATTTAACAATGTGTTTGTATGTATGGTAAACTAGATAGTAGTTAAAAAGGCTAATATTATACAATAAAGGATTGTTTAGCCGGGGATGACTGAGTTTACTGAGTGCAGCTATAACATCAAACTGCTGACATAGACAGAAAAGAAGTAGTTAATTAGTCAAAAAAGTTACATAGTTAAAGAGATTAGCATAAATACTGTTTAGCATTATCATTAATGTAGTAACTAGCATTAGCATTAGCTATAATGAGTACAGGTTCTCCTGGGGGGGTCGCCTCCTTCTGTCGGATCCTGCATCAGGACATGGTATTGACTGGATGCAACCTCGGAATAATAAGAAACAAACAAGCTGGGAGCAAAATACTGTTTCACACCCTTAGATGCAACAAGTACAGCAGATTGGTAGGGAAATGTTCCCGTTTCCTGTTGGCCTAATTAATGCAGCCTAACAATCCCTTAGGGGATTTGTGTTATAAACTGTTGGACTATGTGTATGCTATGTTAAAGAGATAGGTGTTTAATCTAGATTTAAACTTAGAGAGTGTGTCTGCCTCCCGCACAGCACTAGGAAGACTATTCCAAAGTTTAGGTGCTAAATAGGAGAATCATCTACCACCACTACTTGATTTAAAAACTCTAGGTATTACCAAAAGGCCAGAGTCCTGAGAATGTGAGGGACTGTAATGTATTAGGAGCTCACTCAGGTACTGAGGAGCTAAACCATGTAGAACCTTATAAGTACTCAGTAAGATCTTAAAGTTAATACGTTGCGTAATGGGTAACCAGTGGAGTGTTCACAGTACCGGGCTGATATGTTCAAACTTTTTTGTTCTTGTGAGAACTCTAGCCGCGGCATTTTGAACTAGTTGGAGCTTTTGTAATAGGCTAGCTGGGCAGCCACCTAATAATGCATTGCAGTAATCCAGTCTAGACGTCATGAATGCGTGAACTAACTTTTCTGCACTCGATAGTGAAAGCATATGACGCAGTTTGGATATGTTTTTGAGATGAAAAAAGCGGTTTTACAGATGTTGGCAACATGGCTTTCAAATGTACTGTCGAATAAAACGCCCAGATTCCTAGCTGATGATGAAGGCTTAGTAGAGAACCCGTCAATAGTTAGATAATATTCCTGTTGGTTAAGTGTGGCAGTTTTAGGTCTAATGGTTAACACCTCTGTTTTGTCAGAGTTCAACAACAGAAAGTTGCTACTCATCTAGGTTTTTATGTCAACTATACATTCCATCATTTTCGTGAATTACTGTGTTTCGTGAGGCTTCGAGGAGATATAGAGTTGTGTATCGTCGACATAGCAGTGAAAACTAACTCCATGTTTCTTAATTATGGCTCCTAAGGGCAACATGTACAGGGCGAAGAGGAGTGGTCCTAGAACCGATCCCTGTGGTACACCATACTGGGCTTGTGATCGGTAAGACTTTTCATTGTTTATTGCTACATATTGAAAGGGGTCAGATAAGTATGATTTAAACCATTCTAATGCGATTCCACTAATGCCAACATAAATTTTAAGTCTATTTAAAAGTATGCTGTGATCAATGGTGTCAAAGGCAGCGCTAAGATCTAACAATACAAGTAATGAGATGCAGCCACGATCAGATGACAAGAGCAAATCATTTGTAACTCTGATCAGAGCAGTCTCTGTACTGTGATGGGCTCTAAATCCTGACTGGAATTCCTCATAGATTCCATTCCTATGGAGGTAGGAGCATAGCTGTGATGAAACAACCTTTTCAAGTACTTTAGAAATGAAAGGTAGATTCGATATAGGTCTATAGTTTGCTAAGTCTCTAGGATCAAGTTGTTGTTTTTTAATAGTAGGCACAATAACGACCAGCTTATATGCTTTAGGGACATATCCTAATGTTAGAGATGAGTTTATAATACTAAGCATAGGGTCTATTATTTCAGGGAGAATCTCTTTTAATAAGGTAGTAGGGATTGGATCTAGTATGCACGTTGCTGATTTAGATGATTTAATTATCTTAAACAGTTCATCCTTTTCTATGTTTGAGAATAATTGCAGTTGCTCAGTAAGAGGGCTGGAATGTTCCGTCTGTCCTGGGAATGTAGCCTCTGGTTCCATAGTTATAATTTTTTCTCTAATAGTATCAATTTTATTTGTGAAGAAATTCATAAATTCATTACAGCTATGTTGATAGCCGGCGTCTGAGGATGGTGACGATTTTCTTCTATTAATGACGCAAAGTAGGCAGATCTAGAGTTTTTTAAGGCTTTTCTGAATTTTGACACACTATCCTTCCAAGCTATGCGGAATACCTCTAGTTTTGTTTTCTTAAAGGTGCGTTCCATTTTACGGGCAGCTCTTTTTAGTGCATGCGTGTTCTGATTATACCAGTTGGGGTTGGACTTTTATCTTTAATTTTCTTTAGGCGCAGGGGAGCAACCGTATTTAGTGTTTTGGAAAAGACAGAGTTAATATTTTCTGTAATATAATCAAGATCTTCCAAGTTATCATATATGCTATGCAATTGATGTAATTCAGGCAGATTACTAAGAAATTAGTCTTTGGTACTAGCAGTTATTGTTCTACTGTATTTATAACGCAGAGTTGGGTTTGTAGCTGTAGGCAGATGAAGCATACAAGATATCTTCACTTTGCTGATCAATTTTAACATTGTCCACATTTATACCATATGACAGTATAAGATCTAAAGTGTGATTACGACAAAGTACCATTGTTTCAAATGAGTTATATTTAAAATTAGACTTCTGACTAATGATAAACTTCTGATAACTTTAGAGTGCAGCAACACCTCCCCCTGTTTATAACAGTAGTCTTGGGGAATAGACTCATTCAAAGTGATATAATCATATGGTTTCAAACATGTTTCTGTTAGACAAAGCACATCTAATTCACGATCTGTGATCATATCATTAACAAAAAGTGCTTTATTAGTGAGTGATCTAATATTTAGCATGCCAAGGCGTGTTAATTGTTTATCTGGATTTTGTTTGTTTTTCATTTATTGAACATTTATTAAATTACTCTTGCACGGTTTGCACAATTTTTTGTAGTTGCTAGTCCGGGGGACAGACAAGTGATTTTTACCACTGTGAAAAAAGCTTCTTTACAGTGCAGTATACACAAATAAAAATCTAAAGTAAGAATAGTGTTTAGTTAGGCTAATTTGATGTGTTTTCATATAAAAAGTAAAATTGTCATTGCACTGATGGTTTTAAGCTTTTTATTTACATTATCCAAAGTAGGGCTGCAACTAATGATTATTTTAATAGTCGATTAATCTGACAATAATTTTTTCTATTAATCTATTTAATTCGATTTTTTGCTTGTTATAACCAATTCTTTAAAAAAAATCCTTAAATTAGGTTATTAATATGTAGAAGTGTATTGTAAAAAAGTGCAAAGGCCACACATTGCGATTTACTAATATTATCTTTAATTTAATGCTGGTGGCCCCATACTGGCCGTCCAAAATCCGGTTTCCGAACCTGATGCTTCTCCTTGACGGTTCCCCTGGGGAGATTCCAGTGATGAGGGACCTTTTATCTCTGGAAGGTGGCTCAACACTTCATCGCCGTCCAGAGCTATGGAGACTATATGTCTGACCTCTGAGGGGCCGGACTTCTCGAGGCAGGTCTGTTAACTGAGGTTGTGGACACTATCCCACACTCTAGAGCTCCGTCTACACGAAAGCTGTATGCTCTAAAGTGGAAGCTGTTTGTATCCTGGTGCAACCAGGTTGGCCATGACCCAGTTAACTGCCCTGTTGGTACAGTTTTGGAGTTTCTGCAGAACAGATTCAATGGAACTGTACAAGAGCCCCTGCTTGGGCCATTGTTCTCGAGGGACTTGCTACAGCCCAATTTAAACCTATTGAGTCTGTTACCATTAAGTATGTCTCTATTAACATGGCGTTTCTGTTGGCCATCACCTCCCTGAAGAGGGTAGGTGACCTTCATTCCCTGTCATTTTTTGCACCAGGGATGGCAAAAGCATTCCGGTACCCTAGGTCGGACCACATACCGAAGGTACGCACGAAAGCACCTAGACCCATCATTCTGTGGAGGTCAGAGCAACTGTTCGTTTGCACACTCTCAGCCATGTTGCCAACACCTGTAAAACCGGATTTTTTCATTTCAGAAACATATCTAAACTACGTCATATGCTGTCACTATCGTGTGCAGAAAGGTTAGTTCATGCATTCATGACGTCTAGACTGGATTACTGCAATGCATTATTAGGTGGCTGTCCAGCTAGCCTATTACAAAAGCTCCAACTAGTTCAAAATGCAGCGGCTAGTTTGAACATATCATCCCGGTACTGTCAACACTCCACTGGTTACCCATTACGTAATGTATTAACTTTAAGATCTTACTGACTTGATCTTACTGAGTGAGCTCCTAATACATTACAGTCCCTCACGTCCATTACGCTCTCAGGACTCTGGCCTTTTGGTAATACCTAGAATTTCTAAATCAAGTGCTGGTGGTACATTTACATTTACATTTAGGCATTTAGCTGACGCTTTTATCCAAAGCGACTTACAAATATTAGGAGACAATGAAGCGATACATCAAAAGCGACAGCAATAGTACAAAGAAGTGCTTTCATAAGTTTACAATGTTATGCAGTGCTAGATAACTACCTGTAGAGGAAGGAAAAGTTTTTTTTTTTTATGCTGTTAGGTGTTCGTGGAAAAGGTGCGTTTTTAGTAGTTTTTTAAAGGAGGTGAGGGAGGTGGCAGACCGGATTGTGTCAGGGAGATTATTCCACAAGCCGGGAACAGAGAAGGAGAAAGAGCAAGAGAGAGATTTAGCGCCTTTCTGTGATGGTACCACCAGTCGACGTTCATTGGTTGAGCGTAGGGTTCTGGATGGGTTGTATGTATGTAGAAGTGCGTTAAAGTATGAGGGTGCAGAGTTTGTGATGGTTTTAAATGTCAGCATTAATGATTTGAATTTAATGCGGGCCGCCACCGGTAGCCAATGGAGAGAGATGAGGAGTGGCGTGACATGTGCTCTTTTGGGTTCCTGGAAGACAAGTCTTGCTGCAGCGTTCTGTATCATCTGCAGTGGTTTGATTGTTCGTGCAGGAAGACCAGCCAGAAGAGCATTGCAATAGTCCAGTCTGGAGATTACCATGGCTTGGACTCTGTGAGATATGCTCTGTGAGATATGGCCTGATCTTCCTGATGTTGTAAAGTGCATATCTACAAGACCGTGATATCCTTGAGATGTGTTCGGTAAAGGACAGCTGGTCGTTGAAGATTACACCAAGGTTTCTAACTGATTTAGATGGTGTAATGGTTGTGTTGCCAATTTGAATTGTGAGGTTGTGTTGCATTGCTGGTGTGGCCGGAAGTACCAGGAGCTCAGTTTTGGCAAGGTTTAGTTGAAGGTGGTGTTTAGTCATCCAAGATGAGATGTCATTCAGGCAGGCTGCAATGCGAGACGCTATTGTGGGGTCATCTGGCTGGAAGGAGAAGAAAATCTGGGTGTCATCAGCATAGCAGTGGTAGTCAAAGCCATGTGATTGAATGATGGGACCCAGGGATGTTGTGTAGATGGAGAAGAGGAGTGGTGCAAGAACAGATCCCTGAGGAACGCCAGTGGCCAAGGGATGGGCTTTAGACAGCTCCCCATTCCATGACACCCTGAAGGACCTGTCTGAGAGGTAGGATTTAAACCATTGAAGTGGGGCACCTGTGATCCCTAGCGATGAGAGGGATGTCAGTAGGATCTGGTGGTTGACTGTGTCAAAAGCGGCGGAAAGATCCAGCAGGATGAGAACAGATGATTTAGACTCGGCCTTTGCCAGTCGCGAAGGCGTCTCAGTGACTGACAGAAGTGCAGTCTCTGTGGAGTGGTTGCTCTTGAAACCGGGACTGTCGCTTGTCCAGTAGTTCATTCTGGGAGAGGTAGGATGAAATCTGATTAAAAACAGCTCGCTCCAGTGTCTTAGAGATGAACGGGAGGAGAGAGACAGGTCTGTAGCTATCGGTGAGGGAAGGGTTGAGAGTGGGTTTTTTAAGCAGCGGGGTGACCCGGGCCTGCTTAAAGGTGGTGGGAAAGGTGCCAGAGAGGAGTGAGGAGTTAATAATGTGTGTGAGTGATGGAGTGACTGCGCTGGAGATGGATTGGAGCAGATGGGAGGGGATTGGGTCAAGTGGGCAGGTGGTGGGGTTGCAGGAGAGAAGTTTGGTAACTTTAGCATTGTTTAAAGTGGAAAAAGTGGAGCTAGGTGAAGCCTGTGTGTGTGCTGGGGTTGCAGGAGTTGAGAACTGGCTGCTGATCATGGATGTTTTGTTTGCTGATACTGACGAGGCAGGTGGGGGGACAGGTGGAGAGAGGAGGGTGCTAAAGGTTTTGAAAAGTTCTTTAGAGTCTGATGTGTGAGTGATCTTTGTGATGTAATAAGATGTCTTTGCTGTGTGGACAGCAGCGGAGAAGGATGAAAGTAGTGACTGATACTCACAGAGGTCGGGTGGGTGTTTCGCCTCTTCACGCCATTTCCTTTCCGCAGCCCTGAGTTTGGTCCGATGATCCCTAAGGACGTCCGAAAGCCAAGGGCAGGGAGGGGAGGCACGAGCTTGTCTGGAGGATAGAGGGCAGAGGTTATCTAGACAGGATGTTAGTGTTGAACATAGGGTGTCCGTGGCTGTATTGGTATCCAGGGATGCGAAGTTGGAAGGGAGAGAGGATGATACCTCAGCAGAAAGTGTGCTGGGGGAAAGAGAGCAGAGGTTGCACCTGAATGAAACAGATGTGGGTGTGGCTGTGTTGTTAGCGCTGAGATGTATGTTGCAAGTTATGAAGAAGTGATTGGAGATATGTAGGGGTAGGACAGTAGGATTCGAGGTGATGCAGTTGCGTGTGAAGATGAGGTCTAGTTGGTTTCCTGATTTATGAGTAGCGGTGGTGGTAAGAAGGGAGAGGTCAAAAGAGGAGAGGAGGTTTAGAAAGTCAGAGGCAGAGGATTTCTCCAGGTGAATATTAAAGTCACCAAAAACAATGAGTGGGCTGCCGTCCTCGGGAAATGAGGAGAGAAGCATATCCAGTTCATCAGTGAAGTTGTGAAGTGGCCCCGGTGGGCGGTAAACTACAATGATGTGAATCAGAGAAGGAAATGAAACGGTAACCGCATGGAATTCAAAGGAAGTGTTTGTGCATAATCCTGGAAGGCATGTATATTTCCATGTGATGGGAAAGAGTAAACCTGTGCCACCACCCCTGCCGGATTGCCGAGGGGAGTGGGAGAAAGCGTAGTTGCAAGAGAGTGCAGCGGGAGTGGTGGAGTCCTCTGGCCGGATCCATGTCTCAGTGAGGCCGAGGATGTGAATGTCTGTCTGTGTAGCAAAGGCAGGGATGAACTCAGCCTTGTTCACAGCTGACTGGCAGTTCCAGAGGCCCACAGAGAGAGACAGAGGAGGGGTGGGGGTGGTGTGAATGGGGTGCAGGTCAGAGTGTGAGCGGTATGAGGAGTGTCTGTAGGCGTGTCTATGGTGGATTACAGGGATAGGCTGAGAGTGCATGGAGTTTACGAAGAGGGATGCATCAAAGAGAAAGTCATGTTAAAATTATTACTTAAAACAGAGCGTGATACTTAGGTGCCTTGTCGGTGTCCTTGCTCGGTGGAGTCGCACAGGTAGAGTCGATGGTCTTTACACTCATAGGTCTTCACACGAGGAGGGCTTCACACGAGGGCTGACGCTACCGCTGACGCTATGGATGCGCCGTATAAGTGCAATGGTTGATTACGACTTGATTGAAAACAGCTAAACACGCCTTTCCAATTTCCACAACAAAGGCTTAATTAGGCTAATGTTGCTGGGGTCGACCCGGTCAACACCTGGGATAGCTCCGTGTAATCGAGTGCTAAACGCAAAGTGATAGCTCTCAGGAAGCAATAATATCGTTTAAAATGCTACAGTTAACGAATACACACAGGGCAGGATCGAATAAAATAAAGTTACCCTTTTAGAAATGCTATAGATCAATAAAAGACAATTCCTAACCAACAATAGGCAATATTCAACACAGCGCAGTAACAAAGTAAACAGAACTAAGCCGAACTCACGCACAACTGCTGTCTACTGCAGACGGATCGCTTCTCCTAAGTTACCAGAGTAAGCCAGTTGTTTAAATATCCAGGTGGTAGATAATTTTCCTATTTTTTACCTAAACTTTGGAATAGTCTTCCTAGGCAGACACACTCAATTTAAATCTAGATTAAAGACCTATCTCTTTAAACGAGCATACACATAATCCAACAGTTTATAACACAAATCCCCTAAGGGATTGCCAGGCTGCATTAATTAGGCCAACCGGAAACGGGAACACTTCCTAACAATCTGATGTACTTGTTGCATCTAAAGGTGTGGAACACTAATTTTTGTCTCTTATTACTCCAAGGTTGTGTCCAGTCCATACCCTGACCTGACACTGGATCTGTCAGAAGGAGGACCCAGGAGAACCTGCACTCATTATAACTAATGCTAATGCTAGTTACTACATTAATAATAATGCTAAACAGTATTTATGCTAATCTCTTTAACTATTTTACTTTAACTAATTAACTACTTCTTTTCTGTCTATGTCAGCAGTCTGATGTTATAGCTGCACTCAGTCAACTCAGTCATCCCCGGCTAAACAATCCTTTACTGTATAATAATGGCCTTATTAAGTACTACCTACTTTAACATAAACATAAATTAATTGTATCACAACTAACACAAATCAGACTCAATCTAAATTCTGTCAAAATCATCAACCCTAATTAAATTCAGTTAAAATAAAAAATGTAATCACAACTAATAATCCGGACCAACTCTAAATTTAAGACCTACATAGCTTCAAATTGTAGTAAATTCTTCATTGCTTTAAATCAAATAATTTTTATCAAATGACTGATTGCAGCTGTCAGAGGAGAAATGACCCTCCAAGTGAGCCTAGGTTCTCCCAAGGTTTTTTCTCCATATATATATACATATATACCATCACTGTGTTGTTATTAGATATTAGTTATTAAGCTAGCTTTTATATTTCCCTGCTTGTGTCATTCTGTTTATTTTGCTGTAAAGCTGCTTTGAAACAGTGCTACATTGTTAAAGCGCTATACAAATAAACTTGAACTACTTCATTTTTATGTGTATACTCAATTTCTTTGGTGACAGTTATCAGGTGAAAGGCCATGATTGTGGTGAAGGTGTTTGATGAAACTATGGTAGCTATAAAGCAAATAGCTGTCCACAGAGTCATTTAGTGTATGTGAACTACTCCATACGTGAGATCTTTATTACCCTGGCTACTATGACAGAAGCTGCAAAAAATTTCGGATGCCACGGAAGCAAATTCAGCATATAGAAAATTGATTGGACTTTGTTGAGACAAACTCCACAGATCTACCCCCTTAGTGCCAAAATTCAGCTCCTGGTGGCTCCCTGTTTTTATGCAGTATTTATCATGCTGCAAGAAAATGTAATAATTTAACATTTAAAAATGACTGAAACGAATGCTTTCAGATTTTTTAAAAGCAAATTGCACATTTGTGACAACATATCAAAGCAAAAGTAGTTGCACAGTATTTTAATGCAAAAAGGTAATTGTGAGCCATTGTACATTGTGAATTCTCTTAACAGAATAAAATAATAACAATAACTAAGGTGCACATTATTAAATAGTTTGTTCAATTTATGCAACAGTATCCTTGCATAATGTGAAAAATGACTTTTTAGTTTAGAAAAAAATGAATTTTCTTTCTCCCGCTAATATTTTGAACTTTGGAACGAATTATGTGAGTGCAATTTAAAGATAGTGGTGCAGGTGTTCATTGCAGTAATTGCTAAGCATCGTGTGGTATTTTGTTTTAGCCCTACATTGCACGTTCTTGAGCTGTCATGGAATGGACAAGAACTTTGGTGGATTTGACATATTGAGCTTTGAGCTGATTTATTTTTCTCGTTCTCAGCTCTGTGTTTTGAGGATATGCTTGCTCGAAATGACTATTCCGAGTCGTAGTGGTGCTTAATGTTGCCACTTTTGACGAGTGCTACGGACTCTGATACGGTGACCTAGAAGTGCAAAACAAAACAACAAATCGCAAAACTAAAAACAAATCAAAAACAAAATAACAAATCCAAAAACAAAATAACAAATCCAAAATTAAAATGACAAATCTAAAAAAGAACAAATCGCAGAAACCGGAAAAGGTAGGTACGTTGTTGGAATGGAATTGTTACTCCTGATTGGACAAAACTTATCAATCAAGATACCCAGGCCATATAGACCATTTCACAATATGTAAACAGCACTGGTCCAAAAGCACTTCCTGTCTCAGTTTTTTAACACTACACAATGTCAGAATAAAATACAACCAACAAAAGGAACATTTACAATGGAATCAAAATGTTTAACGACCATCTTTAAGGTTCAATTACATATCTGAAATACAGAAAACACACTGTGTATTATCTTTACTGTGAATTCAAATCTGACGTTTTGCCAAAACATAAGCTTCCGTGGCGCCCTGAAAGAATTTGAACCAAACCTATTATTCTTTTATTACATTATTTATTGTATATTATTTATTATATATTACTTATGATTAAATAATAATTTATTTGATCATTTGTAAATTTGCAAAACCGTGAATAATTTGAAAAATGAAAGAAATGTGTTACGATTCCACCCTGCACCTCCCCATGAACTCAGTTTCCCAAGGTGCCTTGCACCTTCACCGCACCTGTTCTCCATCACCAGCCGCCATCTTGATTTCACTCTGCACCTGTCACCACTTACCTGGACTCTATTTATACCCTGTGTTTGTTCTCTGTCATGGTCCAGTATTGTTGTTATTATTTGACGGGTCTGTTACCTGTTTACCAATGGATGTTTGTTCTTGAAACATGAATACTTTGTTACCTGTTAACCTATGGATGTTTGTTCTTGAAACCTGAATACTTCGTCACCTGTTATTTTTTGGATGTTCTTGAGAGCGCTCTCTTTAAAAAAAAAAAAAAAAAAGCATTAACTTTGAATACCAAATAGGCATTAAATAAATAATATTAACAGTTTATTAAAACCGACAAACACAATTGCAAATTACAACATGTAACTAGCGAGATCCTAAACAGTTGGTACAGCTGCAACCTGTTGTACTGTATGTCCTGAATTTCTTGATTGACACAAGTTTCGTCCAATCAGCAGTAACCATTACATTCCAGCAAGGTACCTACCTTTTCCAGTTTGTGCGATTTGTCGTTGTGTTTTTCAACTTGCTATTTTGTTTTCGGACTTGTCAAAGTGTTTTCTGACTTGTTATTTCGTTTCCGGAATTGTTGTGTTTTATGGTTTGTTATTTTGTTTTTAAATGTGGGATTGTGTTTTTAGATTTGTCATTTTGATTTTAGATTTGTTATTTTGTTTTTGAATTTGTTATTTTGTTTTTAGATTTGTTTTGTGATTTGCTCAGAGCATATAAGGCACATTGGCTTGGAACTTGTGGGGAGAATGAATGCATACTTTTTTGTCCATTCGTCTTTGAAAGTGCAATTTTCGCTATCAACTTTTCTTTCCTTTGAGCAAGCCATACTCACATTCGCATAGTGACTGATGCCAGCGCACACTCTCTTTCCGTGTGCTTGTCTGCCTATTTGCACACAGCTGCAACTTTGTTTTTGCACGTAAAAGAGTGGATTTAAATTGCTTAACCTGCTGCACTCTGAATATATGGCAATATATATCAGTTTAATGCATTCAATGCATTGGCGTAATCTAGACCAAATTTATTGAGAATCAAATAAATCCCCATAGAGAGTTATTTAGTGCTCACTTAGTGACACAACTTATTAAGGTGCAAGCACTGAACCTCCTAGGTTGTAGGATCAAATACTGTCGTGGGGGCAGTCATGGCCTAATGGTAAAGAATCAGACTTGTGATGTAAACATTTGATTCCCACTTCCAGCAGAAAACGAATGAGGTGCCCTGAAGCAAGGCGAGCACTACAGGGATAGCTGCCCACAAGTTTTCCAAATATCCAATTCAATTGAAAGTAGCCAACATACAACCAAGTTTAGTCTTAAACTTGAGCAGCACTAAAGGAGATATCTACCCTTTAATCTTACCTTTTCATTGTATCCTATAGTGGCCATTAGACACTATTACTCAGATCTACCTCTGATAATATGCTATTTGTCTTTTGGAGAGAAAAACAAAGCACTAAATACCACATAATAGCTCATAGATTAGTAAGACTCATTGATACTTACTGGACATTTTTTCTTCTTTTTCCAATTTCAGACTGCAAGGGGATGATAGAGAAGAGGTCAGTCTGGGTTCACATAATGCTGTATGGTCTTTCTTTGATGCATCTCCTGCAGTGACCGCTGGTGGTCCTGTTTCTACCTTATTGCTTCCGGTCGAGTCTTCTAATGCCAAAACCTGCAAAGACCAGTAATAACTGTTTAATACATTAATCTTAAAAAAGTTTATATTTACTTAATCCATTTTTAGCAAAGAAAGTAATACTATTAAATTGGAAGGGCTGAACACTGCATTCTACACTCCTGTTTATGGTATTACATTCCTGCTTATGTCAAATTCTCATATGTAATATGACGCACTAAACATTGGTAATAAGTGTAATCATATTATTTGTGCGCACAGAAACAGCAACTTTTATCAACATTGCCCCGTGACTTTGAACTTTCATTCATTATAACTTTATTACATCTATTAATGAAGCACTACATTAAATTTTTACGTCAACGGGATATCATCACTGTTTTTGACCCATGGGAATCTCACAGCTTTACTAAGAGAGATAACCCAGACAGCAGCTGACTATGAGCCGGATCTGTATTCAAACCGTCAAATCCGTGTTACAGTCATATTTGTCTTACTGCTGTAATACAGATTCAGTCCAAGCTGAGATTTCAGTGGGCAGTAACAACAGTCATAATGCGGATTTGGGCCAGATTTTTGAAGAGGAGCCAGCCACAGTCCATATATCCCTCTTTTAATAATATTTTAAAATAATTTTTTAATTGATTATGCTGTGTACTCCTTAACTTAAACAGGTCTGGTGTTTTGTTTTAATCGATTCACAAATGTCAAAATATGATTTTTCAAATGTTAATTGATAATGCAATGTTAATTGATAATGCAATGTTAATGGAACGCAAAAGGCAGAACTCTGAAGCATGGAACTGTTGCGTGCACATAAGAGGCGCAAAGCAAGAAACCTGACATTCTCTGCATTAAAAGAATCTCTAACTATACAGAATTGCAAGTCTCAATACATTATAATTGCTTTATACTAAGGTTTGTGGTTAGTGTCACGGTCCCCTCTGTTTTTACCCTCCATCGCCCAAGGACTCCATTTTCTATGATCATCCACGCTTCCTCACCTGTCTTTAGTCTCTCGTCACCACCTGTCAGTGATCTCTCTTATTAAGACTTGTTTATATGCCACTCCAAACTCTCCAAACTCAGTGGTTAGAGAGTTGGACTCATCACCAGAAGGTTGATTTGATTGGTTTGAAGGTTGGTTTGATTTCCAGTACCAGCAGGAAACAACTGAGGTGGCCTTAAGCAAGACATCTTAGGGCTCCTAGTCTGCCACTGGTCATGTGTAAGTCGCTTTGGATAAAATTGATAAAATGTTTTTCTGCCTTTTTATGGTGTAATTAAAGTGATAGACTGAGAAACTAACAGCCTTCATCCTGGTCTTTTGTTTGCAGGTGCCTCATGGGAATTGAATGTCACATGTAAAGTGGTTTGTAATTTTCATACCTCTCCTGTTTGGTTCTTCGTGTGTGTACATGACATCATATCAATATTTTGGATGTTTATTTTATTTCTTTTCTGATCAAGACCCTATTTATAGGATAAATAATACATTTGTGAGGCTTGTATCAGTACAAATACACATTGTTATAAGATTGCAGTTAAGACTTGTTTTATAAAGCTATATATATATAAAACAATAAAATGAAAAGTGTTTAGTGCTGGAATAATCATAACATACAATCTGGGAAAAAGCCCTTTGTCTTCAAATGGTGGTCGGAGGTGTATTTGTTTTGGGCAACACTTTTAACAATCAGGGGCTAAGATCCTTTTAGGACTTTTAGGAAAGAAGGTTATAATCTTCATGGACATTCCTCCTTTTTGTATTTGAGGTTGAGAAGTGCAATGTGCGCATATGGAGTACCGTGGAACTGTAACCTGGATGCTCATCCATTGATGGACTGTGTGAATTTTTCTCAATTCTCATCACTACAATATGGAAAAAAGAATGGGGCCCCTATAAACCTAACTGGGACTGGATATGGGAAAGTATTCCTACAATGTTCAAGAATCCTGCCCATCACTTTAAACTGATCCACAAGGCCTATGCAACTCCATATGTGTTATATAGAAAGAAGCACTTGCCTACTCTTTTGTACATTGTGTAATAAAAATACTGTGAGGACTTATATGCACATGTTCTTTGATTGTCCACTCATTAGTAAATTTTTGAATAAGGTTTTTCTAATTATTTCGGAAATATGTAATACAGCTATTCTTAAAGGGATAGTTCACCCCAAAATAAAAATGATGTCATATTTTTTTCACCCTTATGTCATTCAAACCCAGTATATGACTCTTTCTTTTGTGAAACACAAAAGAAGATATTTTGCAAAACGCTGGTTACCCGCACCCATTGACTTTCATTGTACCTTGTGTCCATATAATGAATGTGAATGGGTGCCGGTAACCAGTGATTTGCAAAATACCATCTTCTGTGTTTGTGAAAAAGTGAAAAAGGTTTGACATAACATGAGGGTGAGTAAATAATGAAATAATTTTGATTTATCAGTGAACTATCCCATTAAGTTTAATTTGAATGTTTATCAGCTTAGAGTTTTTTACACCACACTAACTGCAGCCAAGAAAGAAATCCTAAAAATCTGGTATGAACACACATTCCCAGCTGACAAAATGTGGCTCATAGAACTAAAAAATATTGCGCTGTTAGAACGGTCAACAGCAAGGATTAACAGAGCTAAACCAAGAACAATTAAGGCATGGTCAGAATTTATTGAGAAACTTTTGTACATAACCAGACTAAATACAGTAAAAGATAAATAAACACAAAAATAGTGTTAAGTACAAAATTATCAAAATGAAAAAGATGGTACTGTTTTTGTATTGTTTTGTGTATTCATTTGTTTTGATATTATAAAAAATAGAGGATGGATCAACAGATAAAGCCAACAGATGCACAAAATGAGTTGGTCCAGATTTCTAGATATGAATAGTAAACATGGTTACAAAAAATAACCTAAAAATAACCATCAGGGATCGTCTGTAAAAGTTCTTCTTGAGTCATTTAAAAATGACTTAAACTGATGTTAGAGGAACATTCTGTGTTTGCTGGGTTGGTAAAACATCCTAGCATCATCCTAAAATATGCCACACTGAAGTTATAATTATAACAAGAAAATCGCAAGATTTTTAACAAATAAATATATTTTTTGTATTTTACTTTAATTCTTGGAGTAACTTACTTAATTTAAATTGTTGCACACTGTGGAAATGTAAATTTGAGGATCACTTTAAAATCAGCTGATTCTCTTTATCTCCCCCATCCTTACACAAACTACTAAAATTATATACATTGCATTGGAAGAACATAGGAATATGGGGTGGCTCCTAGTTTTCCCATCATGTCCCACTGAGTTGGTGACCATTTGCTCATGATTCAATCAAAGGTCAAAACTCAAGAAGGGACAACAGGCCCAAGGTGTGAACATTTCTTTATCTCTACGATAATGAAGCGGTCTCAGTAAGGGTGAGTGAGAATCCAGGATCTAAAAAGAGTGTACTACTTCCTCTCTGTCCATTGTTTCTATTGTCACCTAAATGCTTTGTTACAGAGCATACAGGGCTATATATGCAATGTGTTTAGACTTCTACATCTACAATAAAGACTACTGCTAAAGGAAATACAAGTCTCCTGGTTTTCGCTGAAAAAAGTTTCCAACAACACACACACTTTTACAACTAAATGTTATATGTATTATCTTAAGTAAACCTGACAAAGCAATTTAAATCTGTGTCTTTTGGACATACTACTTTAGCAAGTATTTTAGGTATTTAAGTATTTTAAGTTAACCTGACAAATGTCACAGCAGAAATTAAGTATACCATGAAAATGCACTATATGAACTACAATTATTTTTATTTTTAGATGTTTGAGGTACAATTTGAGGTATTTTTATATATTACAGTACATTAACGTTTTTTTAATAATTTTTTTGTTTATCTTTGATGTTATGAAAATTTGCCAAATATTTTATCTCGAGTCTTATACATTTCCATCCAATTTCTATTCCAATTTATGGTTTGAGAGGGCGGAGCTTCATGCACACCAGCAACAAGACTACGGAGCCCAAGATGCAAAACTCTGATGCTTTTTATAACAGTGCAACCGCCATTTTGGGGTGTCTTTTGGTATACGTAATGGATTGCAGTTTTCCAGTTTACATTTTCACTCCAAAATGGCGGCCGCACTGAGTTTCACGTCTTCAGTTCTAAACTCTTTGGCAGCCACAACAAAACAGGAGAAATTCTAGAAGAAGCGATCTTATGCAGTGTTGCCAACTTCCCTAGCGACAAATCTGGTGAGTTTTGGACTTAACCTTAGCTTTTCTTAGGTAGAAAATGTCACCAGTAATGCCCGCAAGTGCGATCTTTTGCTTACACTGCGCAGCAATGCATCTTTCTCAGCGTCTTCTCGCTTCAGTAAGTGGAGCGCAGTGTTGCCAAATATTTCCGAACAAAAGTAGCTAAAGCCTGCTTTAAAAGTCGCTAAATGTCACTAGATGACGTCATTGACGTAATTTGCATATCAGTGAGGTAATTAAAAAATTCCCTTTTTGTCTACAAGTATAAAGTGCCCCTCTCTTCTTAAAGTAAATTATTATTATTATTATTATTATTATTATTATTATTATTATTATTATTATTATTAATGTCATTATTATAAATAACAATACGCTTTTATACCATTTGTCACTCACATAAATAATAAACACAAAATAAAATATTTAGATTTTGTCAGACGTATGCGGGGCGGAGTTTCCTTTACAGGTTTATTCAGCAGTATCTTAGCCGTGGCCTGCGAGTCTTCAAAAAAACGAGCAGCAAACAGGTAACACGGTAAATGGGTATTTATTCTACCATAAGGCTGTTGTAAACTTACCGAATGCAGTAGCATATGCCAGTTGTGTTTAATTATACTGTAAGCGTCACTCGAACTAAACATGAATTCAACGCGATTAACTTCTTGATTCTTACTATTTTGATTTAAAGTTAATAATGTTTAGTAATATTATCATCATTTGCTCTCCATTAAGCAAGACATTCAAATTAATCGTTAAAAGTCATTCAAATATTTAAAAAGATAGCAGAAAGACTATTAGTGCTTTAAATACAGATTAATTATTATTAGTAGTATTACGTATAATTATTAGTATTTCAATAATCACAGATATATAATAACTAAGCTTAATAACTAGTGTTATATTTATGACTTTTAATACATACAAGAATACATAATAGAAAGTTAAACAGTTTAATACGTTCATACACAATCATTAATAACTTTTTATTTTTTTATAATATATTTTATATTTATTGTTTTGCACTTATTTACAGTAATGGATTTATCAATGAGTTTCTCCCATGTAATATAATCCTAACATATTGCCATATTAACTTTGTGTTTTAAGTACATTTTAAATATAAATAATTGTAGTGATCTTTACACAGGGCACCAATTAATAGTATGCCTCACACAGGACACTAGAAGTGTTAGTGAGACTTGATCCCACTTCACTTCAAGTGCGTGTGTGTGTCAGATGACCTCTCCCTCCTTTTACCACCAGCTAAGGAACTCCACCTCAACATTCGTTGGAATATCCAACATAACTCATAAATAATATGATAAGAACATAACTTGTAGAGCCTCTGATTACCAACACAAGAAAGACACAGTTGTACAAATGCAAAAGGGATTTATTCACTAAACATACAAAGGGAAATAACTACTGGGTAATGCATATAAATGAAATAACACTACAACTGAATAATACTTTTGGAAATGAATTAAGGAAAATGAAATTGAATTATTGTATGAAGGCAATGACTGGAATAGACAAAATGCAATGCTGTTGCTGAATGTGGTGGCAGGAGGATATTCTTAGGCTGTCAACTCCCAAAAGATAACCCCTATGTCACAGTTTCACCCTGCACCTCCCCATTGACTCAATTTCCCAGACTGCTTTGCACCTCTCACACCTGTCATGAATCACCAGTCACCAGCTTTGATTTCACCTGCACCTGTTGTTAATCATTCTGGACTCTTTATATACCGTGTATTTGTTCTGTTTCATTGTCAGGTCTACTTTATGTTAATCTTTGGTTCCCAGTTGTGCTATGCCTTTTGATGCCTTATTCTAGTTCCTGTTCCACGGATGTTTATGGTTCCTAAGGATGTTTGTTTGTTTTTGAATTATCTACCAAGTAAAGAGTGTTAAAATACTTCTTGCCTGTTCGTATTCCCTGGGAGCCTGTAACACCCTATACCCCCTGCTGGGTAGTACATACTAAACAATACTGCATTTACTAGTGCCAAGGTCTCTGGAAAGAGGTTTGGAAAGGAAAGGTATATTTACGTTCCGCACAGTCGAGAGACTAGTCCAGCGTCTGAGGCTTCCTTCACAGGTTTTGCGGGTTGCGTACAGTCCGAAAGGTGCGGAAACGCTCTCAGAGAGTCGCAGTCACTGAGAGATTAACTGTGCTGCACCAGAAAAATTGTTAAAGTCCAAGGCGTGATGCAGTCGTTGCAGATGAGCTGTGAGGCTGGGAGAGCCGTTAAGGTTGGTGGTAATGTTTAAGGTTTGCTCGCAAAAGCTTAACCTTAGTCGTACTGTTTCTTCCTAGTTTGGTCAGAAAGCTCAGAACATCAAAATACTCTTGACAATGTACTGAACGCATACATAACAAACATGATGTAAAAAGGCAGGAATAATCATTTGTACCTATATTCAGGGGCTACAGGTGGGTTTACACATGTTATTATGACATTCCAGCTACATTTACGCATACAACGCCATTTTGGTATGTTCAGCATTTGGAATGTGCAATTGTAATGTCCATTTTTAACAGTTCTTTCTGTATAAATGTAAAAGGTTTGACTCTCCTTGTTTCAATTATTGTGTGCCACATTTCAAGACTGCTAAATGAATAAATGTAAATGAATAAATGTAACATGGCCAGCACATTGGCATGCTGTACCTGGAGGATCAAAGGAATTTTATTGCCGGACCCTGGAATGTCCTTTGTTCCGCTGTTCATTACATAATAATTATTAGATTTCTGTGTGGGCTAATAAACTAGCATGTCAAACATTTTGTCTGTGTAATTTCCTTTATGTTGTCCTTGTATAGTCTAATTTTATAGTTAATAAAAAAAATTATAATAATTTTAATAGTGATTTAAGAGAATAGAATTTACAATTAATATGCTGTTTGTGGTTATATGTTTACCCATTAGCCTGTTTATTTACCTGATAACTTCACCTATATCTCTTTTTATTAAGTCTTTTTATTAGTGAGTTCTTCGCAATTGGTATGCTCCGCTGTAAGTCTATGGCATTTTAGCATTCTGTGCTAATTTCTGGGAACTATTGAGAGGCTCCATGATCCGCCATTGCTGTAGAAAACTGTCCCATTGGAGTGAACGGATTTATCTCTCTATGGCTGTGTCCCAGTTCAAAGGCTGCATCCTTCGAAGGCTGCATTTCAAGACCGATTGCGTCACAGCAGTGCGACTAAAGGCTGCTAAGGCTGTCCCAATTCAAAGGCTGCTTCGAATTCAGCCTCAAAATGCATCCTTCGTTCCACTGACTTCGAAGGATAGAACAAATGAATCCTTCGCAGTCGAGGCTATATCAGTAGAGACAGCCTGATGATTGCCCGGAACTCACAACTCAGAAAACAATGGTTACAGTGGAAAAAGTGTACAGTGATCAGTGTACAGTGTATGGCTGATGTAGGCCAATAGCGTTTAAGGTTAGGTGGAAAAGACAGCCACCAGTCAACGACCGCCACCAGTTCTGTTGACCTACGGTTGGTTCTGTTGGTCGAAGAAGGAGAGAAGGCAGAAGGGTTCGAAGACAGATGGAGAGGAAGAAAGGCAGTATGGTATGGGTCTGAAAATACAAACTGTTTAATAATGGTATGAATGGTATGAATAACGAAGAGAAATGGGGTAGGAGTAATCCTGAAGGAGGAGTATCTGAGGAATGTCTTAGAGGTGAAAAAAGTGTCAGACAGAATAATTAGTTTAAGTTACAAATTGAATGGGTAATGTTGAATATAGTGATTGGTTATGCTGCACAAGAAGGATGCGAGTTAGAAGAGAAGGAGATATTCTGGAGTGAGTTAGATAGGGTAATAGACAGTATTCCCAGAGGGGAGAGAGTTGTAATTGGAGCAGACTTCAATGGGCATGTGGGTGAGGGGAACAGAGGGGATGAGGAGTTCATGGGCAGGTTTGGTGTTAAGGAAAGTAACTTAGAAGGACAGATGGTGGTGGACTTTGCTAAGAGGATGGAAATGGCTGTAGTTAACACTTATTTCCAGAAGAGGGAGGAACATATAAGTTCATAAACACATAAGAGTGGTGGGGCCACACCAAGGATGAGCTTTGAGTCCCTTCTTGTTTGCTATGGTGATGGACAGGTTGACATGAAGTCAGACAGGAATCTCCATGGACAATGATGTGTGTGGATGACATTGTGTTTTGTAGTGAGAACAGAGAGCATGTGGAGGAAAACCTGGAAAGGTGGAGGTATTCTCTGGAAAGAAGAGGAATGAGAGTCAGCCGTAGCAAGACAGAATACATGTGTTATATATAGCAGATGCCATGTTATCTTACGATGCTCCCGGTGGTTTGGGGTGCTCCCACCCCCAAACCACCAATTCCAAATCTCCACAATATATATTTAGACATTAAAGTAGAACTATTTTGAACATAAATAGTTCCACTGTGGGATGCTGCTGAACTATTATAGTATCCACCTAGCTATACCCTGCTATACCCTGACTGCTAGGTGGTGATGTGGTGAGACTTATGGCTATAACACTGGAGACCCGAGTTTAAGACCTGTCTTTGCAAGTTCTTTCTTTTGTGCCATGGTGACCACAGTTACACTACAGAGGAGCTGTAAACAAACGTGTTTCATGTATTTTTGTTGTTGAATGTAAGACTGAAGAGAAAAGTCTTAATTTACTCATGAAATCTGAGCTGCTGAAGACGCCATTCACTCTCTACTCTTTCTCTCCAGTAGGGGATGGAGATCAGCAGCTCACTTAGACACACACCCAAAACTTCGCATACTTAATGAGCCTTAAGATTTTACATTCATAGCATGATATATTAAACGATCTATGGTGCATTTTAGGAAACTTCACAGACACATTCTGTGGACCCCTAAAACTAAAATTACATCTTGTAAAAAGGGACATAATAGGTCACCTTTAAAACCCACGCTGGAGAGAGTATATAAGTGGAGAAAAAACTTAGGAGAAACCAGGGGAGAAATGTTTTATATTATAAGAGGATACGGAAGAAAATAGTGTAAAACAATTGTCACAGTACCATGGCTCAGCTGGACAGCAGGGGGTTATAGGTAATAAGAGTGTGTTTGGTTCTAAGCAGAGCCTTGTGTGGCCACTTGAGGGCTGCTGCCATACATGCACACATCATTATACATCAGCAATTCAGCAGTCTCATCACAGTGTGTCCACAGGTTGGAGCAGCAGTGTAAAAGCTGGAGAGTCAAAAGAACACACAGATGTCCAGATACCAATATGTGAGAATGTAAATCTTACAAATTGTGGCTGTCACAAATATAGCTAAAGATGTACACACATATACAAATTCGTGGCTAATGCAAGGTTTTGTTTGGGAGCAGTGGCATAGCAACTTGGCCAATTTTAAAAACTTTAACTGGGCCCAAGGATGTTTACAGACTAAACAACTGTAGCGTGCAGGGAAAAAACCCATTGCAGTGCAAAAGGATTTCAACTGAATAGCCTGATAAAATAACATAACATCCTTAAATGATATAGCATGCTCTGCTTAGCCTGTGTTCGTTTATTACTTGTTCTACTAGCGTACTGTTTTTGATCAGATTCTCACAGATCAGTTTCTTAAAATAATCTCATGATCATTGTGTTTGTATTACCTGGGGCTATATTGTCTGCAATAACCTGTCACACCGTTCATGTGTTTTTTGAACAGTTCACATACAAGTGTCTGTGATGCAGTGTTGCCAGATTAATAAATAAAAATCAAGCTCATATTTAACAGAAACAAATTTCAAATCATGCATTTTAAAATTAAGACAACCCCCAAAACAGCACATTAACTAGACCTGCAACAGTGCAGGTTGGGCCTGCACCCAGGTTTTTACTTTAAGCAATCTTAAGAAAATGAAGCATTATGCTATAGTAAGCATAGCCCCTATAAAACTTTCTTCTCTAACCCAAAAGATGTATTAACTTCAATGCTTTTGGAAAGGGTCAGTGTGTATTGTCCTATATAAAACTTTAACAGCCAATCAATAAAATATTGGTAGCTACATCCTTTATTAAGCCAATTTTGTCGAGTTTAATGCATTTAAGATTTGAGTGTTTACATGATGAGTTATGTGTTTTTGTATGTAATATTATATCATCTTGTTTGGGTGGGGGGCACCAATAGGGACTTCACATAGGTAGTCAAAATAGCTAAAAACAGCCCTGAGATGAACCCTAACATTAAGCACGACAACATAAGGGTAGCACAAAATCTTAGAACATCGAAAAATGGACTTTGCACTACTGTGCTGCTTTAGTCTGTAGATACAACGCAGGCTACAGGTAAAACAGGGCTGCCAGAGAGCATCTCAGGGTCAGGGGCTTAAATGTAAAAATAGGGGCATCTATCACCAGAGTAATTCTAAAATGTTAATTGCTAATAATGACATAGCATAGATACTCTTATATCACCCTGGTGGACATTGCTAACAGACTATGTGTTCACAACTGATGAATACAAGACTACTGAAATAGACTATTTATTTCACTGAACACTGAAAATAAGAAAAATAGACATATGAATTGAATTTAAAGTCTCTCTCCATTCCCAACATGCATCTCTGACTGGTTATTTTTGCCTACTAAATTTTATTTTAAATAGATAAAATAAAAAACACGCACGCACACACACACAAATACATACTGTATCTTTGACCGTCTCCAACTAGTCTTAAAAAAAGAATCCCTAGAGAACAGTCAAACATTGTAAGTGTATGTATGATCCATTAAAGTACTTATTATAGAAATTGAGCATTCAAATCCAATAATTAAAGGGTTAGTTCACCTAAAAATGAAACTTTGTCATTATTTACTTACCATTATATCGATCCACACACGTAAGACCTTAGTGCGTCTTCACACAAATTAAGATATTTTTAAATGAAGATATATTTTATCCATGAGCTTCCAGTACTCCTCATAGACATTGTGGTAATTTTCACTTTCAACGTCCAGAAAAACATCAATAAAATAGTCCATGTGATGATAGTGGTAGAATCGTAATTATATGATGCAACAAGAATACATTTTGAGAAAAAAAGGAAAAAAAATAACTTCAGAGACACAGACAGACAGGAAAGAGAATAATACATTGATTAAAGTAGTTCAGTTAAGTAGTTTGTTTTTTGTGTACAAAATGTATTCTCGTCGCTTTATTTACACAAAATTACGATTCAACCACTATGACTCTAACAATGTCAGGAGGAATGGAGGCAGATCCAAATGCAGTATTTAATAACAATAAAACAAACCAGGGAGCGGGAGCGGGAACATTGACATTCAACGACTGACAAAATAGGAGTGAAACACAAGGGGTATATATACACAGGGTAACAAGGAGATAACAAGACACAGGTGGAAGCAATGAACAATGAACTTGAACTTGAAAGTGAAAATTGCCATAGTTTCTATGAGGGAGCTCATTTTGGCTGAACAGCACAAACCTTGGTGCTTAGGAGTAATAGGTGCAGGTTAAAATAAACTTCATTAGCGTTTACTCTATTAAAAGGAAGTTCAGCATGAGCCAACATTTATATAGGTTTAATTGATCATAAATTGAGAATTTGGTTTGTAACAGAAAATGGCTATAGTTTCTTTATTTACACACATGTTGTTTCAGATCCAATTTGTAACATTTCTCTTTTTGTAATATTAGTAATGCAAAAAAAGGAATTTGTTTACTTACATTAGTATATGCGCTGTGACTACGACATGCAGTGCTGTGTATTTGTTTAGTTTGGGGTGGCAACTGGGGTGGCAAAGCTCATTTTTAGTGGGGCAGCTGCCACCCCGTGCCACCAATGGCCACTGGAAAACATGATCTAAAGTAAGTTTCTAAATAAGATTGATAATCTTATTTTACTTGATCATTATTGGTTCCTGAAGATTAACATTTTTAGTGTGAAGCAGTGAAGCAGAAAGGAGAGATGATGAGTTTGAGGGAGGTGAGACTTATATATATAAAACTATATCCTCAGCCAGTCAGGTATCACACATCAGAGAAAAAGGTCTCAGGAAAACGTCTGTCATGTAATTGCATTATTGCTCATATTTATGTGTTCTGTACTGTCTTTGATTGTGTATGACAATGAATTAATCTTTTGGATATGAAATTAATATTGAATTAAATTCTAAATATGCAAAATATGCAAGAAAGATTTCTCTCTGCTTTCATTATTTTCATACAGTGTATGCATTTATGTTAAGTATGTTGAGGGTACTTAAAGGGTACTATATTTTTAATTAATATTATTAATATTTTTTAAATATATAGATGTTTACCTTTTTAGTACTAAGTACATTCCTATAAACTTATATCCTGAAACATTGTAAGGGTGATATATTACAATAATAAGGCTATGGTACCATGCCCAAAATACCCATTTAATAGTGTCATCTAAAGAAACATACACCATGGTACAATGTCCAAAAATAACAAGCAAAGCAGCACCACACAACAGGCACTAATAAAACATCTACACAGGGATAATTGTATCAACAGGACAAACTGGAAAAGAGGGGGGAGCAGAGAGAAATGGAGGAAGAAAAACAGTTCCCACAGAGCTACCGTACAGGCGCCAGTTAGGACAGCCAGCACAGAAACCGAGAAGAGAGGAAAGAGAGAGCAAATCAGAGGGAAGAAACTCTCAACAGATGCGTGAAGCCCTCGTCAGCATTCCTGTTAGGTAATGCAAGGTCAGGAGCCGCAGGAAGACAATATGAGGACTATTTAGGTTCCCCCAGCTCCAGATGTGTTTTAATAAGACGACTGCCCTCCCAGCTAATAAGGTCAGCCTCTGGCTCCAGCGTGACGAGCAAACAAGTCGACTCTTGGCAGGAATTCAGCTCAGGCTTGGCACAGGCTCCAGCTCAGCTTCCTGTACTCTGAATGAGGCAGAGAAAGCTTCAGTCATCCTTCCACACCAGCAGCTTTTTATTACACACTTTCTTTTCACACACACACACGCACATTGGGTTTCCAAGTTTTATGGGGATTTTCCATAGACATAATGACTTGTATACTGTACAAATTGTATATTCTTACATTTACATTTATTAATTTAGCAGTATACTCATTCCCTAATTCCCACCCTAAACCTAACCCTCACATTTCTACATTTTTACATTTTGAAACAAACATTATTTAGTATGAGTTATAAGCTGTTTGCCTCATGGGGACCAAAAAATTTGCCCACACCGTAGGGTTTACCAGAACCACTGAGAGAGAATAAACAACTAATAATCTATCTCTATAAAAAATCATGGCAAATGCACACAACGCTCCAATGTAAAGGCCAAACCCCTTAAAAACCCTCTGCTCTCTGATTGTTCGAGGAAAAGTGTGAGAGATTCTTAAGCCACACTTATTTATTCAATTATGCCGGGATGAATCACATTATATGCAGTGTAACATGATTTCTTTTTTAAAGGGGTTACACTTTATGGTCCAGCCTATATGCTTTACAAGTGCAAATATAACTCAAGCAGTAATTACTAAATAGTTGTGAACAAAATTTTTGTTGGCTTGAACTTTGAAAAGCTTGAAATTTGAAAGATAGACAACTTGAGTGAAGATTGAGACAAATCATCTCTTGTGCATGCACGTCTGCCCAACTATTATCTGTGCTGTTCTCTCGATTCCTTCTCAATCATTGCTATTTTTATGATCCATGAGATTTCATTCAATGAATGATGCCCCTGCATAAGTTTTTATATTGTTGTACTGTAAAATGGTAAAGATAGTTTTCTCACTGTTTGTCACTCGTTTGTCACTCGATCTTGTCAATCGCTTATATTACAGACGCATCATTTGAGTGTCGAATTAGCGGCTTTAACATTACACAACACTACTTTAAAACTTGACATGAGCACTGCTTTAAGATGGTGAGATGCTTTAAGATGCTTATATTATATCCTTTTGTGTGGTTTTTACATATTACTAAACAATTATTATTTAACATACTTTTTATAGAAAATAAGAAATAGAAATTGGTATAGCTCATTAGTTAGACATGAGAAAGACTGTGAGAAAGTATGTCTTATCATGTTTTGAAACATTCTCTGGCCTGAGTTAGGAATATGAACACTTTGACCTTGGAGGTTGCATGTGTGTAAGTGTGTGTGTGGGACAGAGACCTGAAAGAAACACATATGGAGATTGTTTAAGCCTGCCTATATTCTAACCAATCAGAAAACGCATATTTGCAAGTAATGATGTAGTTTAGTTGTTTCTGTTAGCATAAATACCCCTGTATTGGATTTAAAAGCAGGTTGGCCTACGAACTCCGTGGTGAGTGTAAATAAAATGTATAAAGCCAAATTTCTAATTTTTTTATGTAACATATTCTTGTTCTTTTATGTTATACCTGTATATATTAATTTAACTTGTTTAAATTAATGTTTTGGTATTACACAGATAATCAAGATCACATGCAGACCATGTTTGGTATCTATAAGTTTTCATTTAGGTATTTAACAGACACTTTTATCCACAGCAAAGTAATATGCATTATATTTTGGTAACTCTTATTCATATTTAGCATTTTAATACTCTTACAAGTTTCTCTCTTAACATCCAGTCAGCTTTCATATGCAAAACATCATGTTGCAAGACAAAGAGAGTTCATTTTCTTATGGAAGGTACAACCTCTAAATGGGGTACTCACATCTTTAGGTGTGACATAAGGATGTCTAGTGTGACATCCTTACAGTTTAAAGACCACTGCACTTTTTCCTTCTATCTTTCTCTCTTTTCCCTCACTCAGCATATTCCACCTGTACTTAAGTCATTTTAAGGTTTTAGCACTTTTGGGGTCTTTTTTGATACTCCATTATATTAGCAGTATGCTCAACAGAAATAACAGCAAGAAAAATAGCAGCAAAATGCACAGGAGTGGCTTTCATTTAAAAGACACTAATTAAAGTACGTCAAACAAGCATCCGGATCAAAAGCACTTAAACTCAAGCAAAGCGAAAGTAAAAACCACTAATAAAGCAGACTGTCTTAATGAACATACAAACACCCAAGTTAGCATATATGAATATTACATTTGTTAAGTTTCACATGTTCCTACTGAGGAAAAAAGTTAAATTTACATGCTTGGTTGAAAGTTGAGTCTTCAATCCTTTAACAATAATTCCGGCTGCAGTGACACATGCTAAACCCAGGCTATCTGATGCCTCTGTTAATTTGCGTTACATTTCCATAACTTTTCTTCCAAGTGGGAAACTTAAAAAGACCTATTAACAAATGACATCACAGTACTGCGAGAGTAATTTGACAGCATACAAACTAGTTTTATGCCCTCAAACAGCTCTCGTATGTGATGTCATATGCTGATTGGCCTTCACAGCGCCACTTTAAGTAGAGTACACCTGTGCTCCATGTACCATGTATCACGAGACACATTAAAAATTGATGGACAGGTATAAGACTCAAGATAAAATATTTGACAAATTTTCATACAATAAACATACACAAAAATAATAATTATTATTTTTTTTTTATGTTACTATAATTTATAAAAAGCGGCAATTATTGGTGTCCAAACAGGTTTGGTAAATAAGGAACAGGGCCTCAACTGGACAATTTTTAAGAATAGATCCTGTGGATACAGTTGCTGACATACAAATAAATTGATTTGTGAGACAATATGTTAAAACTCCTTTGGAGTCTTTGCATAAATGTGGAACTACCTTTGAACTGAATCATAGATCACTTCATCCGGTTCTCCCAGTAACAAGACAAATGAAGTGGTATCATGATTCCATAAATTAATTTCTATGCATTTAAACACTAATAACAGCATGGCGGTGGGAACTAGGGTTGCTGCGGGAAATACCCCCTGCCGACAGCATGGGAATTTAAGATGATATGACTTATATAGATATAGATGACTGAAATATAAATAAACTGAATATAGATGACTTAAAGCATTTATCGGCATTACTCCCGAGCACCAAGATACATTTGGAGTATCATAAGGTAAGACTTTTTTGTGCTGCAGCCGTGCAATTATAAATGAGTAAAAACGTACAGTTTTACTTAGTCTTGAGTATTCACATATAAATCTGTCCTCATTCATTTGTATGTTAATCTGTAAGTGAATGTTGTTTTTCCACCGCGGCACCGACCCTGCAACATTAACCAACAACCAGCACCACAGTAGCACCGGTTCGCAACATCCCCCCAGCACCCATGATAAAATATGTTTTCATGACAAAACATTTTGTCATGAGGGTCTAATGATGATGCATGCCAAGTTTCGTATCAATCAGATGAGTGGTCTGGGACGAGTTCAAAAAAGTTGTTTTAATATAAAAATGAGATACACACTTATTATTGTTTAAAGCATTGATTTAAATGAAACAAAAAGTTTGCTTTTATCACACAAGGTTGCTGTGTTTTAGCATAAATGTAAAATTGCTCATTATAGCACCACCATGTGGCCAATTTTTATGAAATTTGGAACATGCTCGGTTTAAGGAGTTCTATAAGTATGCTTACGTTCAGAATGCTACGCTATTCACAGCACTGCATAGCACAAAGAAATAAAACAAAAAAACAAAAGTAGAAATGTGAACATAGGACAATCTCCTCAGGAAAAACTGTACATGTAGTCCTGTAGGAATTACAGTGCAGTCTTCCTACACCTCCTGACATTCCTGTCTGTTGGGCCACAAATTCTCATCCACATCACAACGAATATCTTCTCTTGTGATGCAGTGAAGAAAGAATCTTTTAGAGCGTGTTATCCAGCCTCTGCAGGCCTCTGCTGTGATGTCCATGGCATCCATGGCAGCCAAAAGGGTCAGAGATAACAGCACCCATGGTTATGTTCCCACCCCGTTGGCCTGGCACATCAACTGTAGATCTGTGGCCGATAACGGGTTATCTTTACATTAAAGTCCATTTACGGAAGTCTGTTCTCTCCGCCGCCATGTTTGCAATGCCTCTCAACAAGACAAGCAAGACAACAGTCCCATCTACTTGAATGGGGGAAAGCGGATATTTCTACAATCGCGATTATTAATAATAATCGTGAAATTAATTGTACCTTAACCTTTGTTTACCTTAAGCTTAAATTGTGCAAAAAACCCCACCTTTTTTAAGATCGCTTTAGCTACTGCGCATGTGCACAGATTGGCTACTGCTTTATGAGCAAAGCGGCTTATGAGCTTACGAGTCTCCGTAAACAGCCCTCCTCTATTCACCTTATTTTTGGCATAAATATGGGTGCTGCCATCTTGAGCTGTTTGTGTTAAGACTTCTGGTGATCCACTACAGCTATGGCAGTTGAGTAAGATAAGTGTGCAGTTTTGACTGGCAAGTTAATATTTATTCTGAAATAAATATATACAAGTACAAGCTTAATGTGTGCAGTTAGAGGTTGCAATAATAGCTGGTACAAAAATTTTGACAAAACATCAGAACTAAATGTGGATGTATCGCACTTTATTATCTGCATCCACCTCAGAAGGAGGAAGAATCTCATTGGCTTTGGTTAAAAGCATTAAGTAATGTTTTATTAACAAATTTTGGGAGGAGCATGTGGAGATACTAAATACGGCCGATACATCATCAGTAATCTGACTGTCTGCCCAACCAGCACAGAGAGAACCTCTATAAATAATCAAGCAGCCCTACAGCATGACATGAAGGTCTCCTCACCATCTACCCCTTTTCTGGGTGGAAGCGCACTGTGTTCGGGCAGGTACCAAGCTCACAGCCCTCTACCCGGACAGCGACAAAGGCGAACTCATGAAACTTAAATTATCCACCAAAACGCCCGTATGTATGTTCATTCCACTTTGTTGACAAGAAGACCAAAAGAAAATTATCTTTTCACTGAAAAGTGGTTGGGCTATTATGCTCCAGTAAAATACGACATAAATAAATATATCATCATATGATATATCAGGCCACTTCTTAATTTCATTCTCACATTGTGTTATACATCGCGGGTGTGGAAAATATTTCCTATAACTATTTTTAATCATGTTTTACGCCTGATCCCGTTTTTAACCAGCCGGCTAATATAATGGAAGTCGCGACACAAAAAGGAAGTAAGTCACATCGTTTACTTCCGCGTTCGAAAATAAGGTGGAAAGAAAAATGTTTATTTATCGATTGGTGATTGGTTCTTTTTACTGGAAGGCCCATCGCTAGAGCGGCCATATTGAGCGTTGCAATCCGCCCCATTCATGAGAACGGCAGTTGCGCATTTTGTTAATATTAAGTATCTTTGCTTTATACCAGAGTGTCATAGAGACATGAGGGTGGGCTCATTTCACTCAGACAACCAATCGGTCTTACAGGAGACTTACAAAGCTATCAAGCTACGCCCTAGCAACCATTTAGAGCAACCGATCCCATAGACTGCCATTATAAATGGCCTAGATGGATATCTTTGCATAACAATGCTATAGTATCATGTTAAATCATGTTAGCTTAATGCTAAATCATACTAGCTTAATGCAGAAACATGCTAGCTTCATGTTAAAACATGGTAAATCATGCTAGCTTTATGCTAACTTCATGCTAACTTCATGTTAATACATGCTAGCTTCATGCTAAATCATGCTAGCTTGATGCTAAAGCATGTTAGCTTTATGCTAAATAACGTTAACTTCATTTTATAACATGTTAACCTCATGCTAACTTATGCTAAAGCATGCTAGCTTCATGGTAAAACATGTTAGCTTCATGCTAAATCATGCTAGCTTCATGGTAAAACATGTTAGCTTTGTGCTAAATCATGTTAAATGATATGTTTAAACATACTTTCATCATGCTTAAGCATGGTAACATCATGTTAACATTAATATATTTTTCAAACTACAATCTTTTAAACTTTAAAACTACATTTCAAACTACTTTTTAACTTTTCAGGCCAAGCTGCCTTTCTCACAAACTTTACTATCTAGTTCCACCTGCAATATGTTTTATTGATTGATTTAAATACTTTGTGATAACACAGAATGTATATTTGTCTGTATTGCTAAAGGTTTTTTTATGCATGGGCATTGTTAGTATTAATGGTGGGTAATAATTACTATTAATAATAAGACAGTATAAAATGGTACAGAATGATCACACTATTCAAATGAACCAGACTATAAGTGTTCAACATATTTGGGTACACTGTAAAAATGTAAAACATCTTCAACTCAAAATTTTCTAGTGGCTTGTTGGCTTGTCCTTAGCTCGTTCCTTGCTTATATTAATAGGAAAGCAAACTCATTTTAGAGGTTGGAAAAGATTCTGACGATATTTTGATGAAACGTTATAATTTTCTTTAAAGCATCTGGATTATGCAAGATCACCAATATTTATTAAACAATAAAAAGTTCATTTTTATTTCACTTTTATACAAAACCACATATAGGCATTGAGAGAAATCTGATGCACATTGATTGATATCAATGTATGAACTACAGATTTTTCTGGTTTGGTATTAGGAAACAAATATGTGTTTGTGAGAAACATGTTTGCCATGCAAATAAAAAAATGGAACATTTGTGATTTGGAGGAAGATATACCCTATGTGCATTTAAAAATTGTGTGTAGATCTCTATGTGTTTTGTGTGTGTGTATGTAAGAGAGAGAGAGAAAGAGAGAGAGGGGTTGGAAAAGGGTAAGTGGTGTGGTTAAACACCCAAAGTTGCTGAGCATTCCTCTGCCATGTGTTCAGTCCTCCCCCCTGCTCTTCTTCCTCCTGTGTGTGTGAGCGTGTGTGGGTGTGTGAGAGAGAGACTGTTCTGGCACTAAGCCTGGCTATGAAGCGAATTTAAACAAACTTCTGTTGCAACCATCTGCTGGAGCTAGGGTATAAATCAAACAGCCTCCCAGCCTCCAACGATCAGGTTACTATGAACAGCCACGCCCACGCGCCTGCCTGGAGCCACGACAAGGCTTTGCAGGCCAATGCTTTGTGGCCTTACTAATTCCTCCCAGAGAAGAAAAGAGTGTGTTGGAACGTTTTGATGGTCCTTAAAAGTAGTTTGTATTGAGTATTGTCTCCACAAATATTTTTTATCTATTGACTACGTTTTTGTTTCTATGAGTTTTGTTTAAGATATGAGTTCAGGAACATCTCAAAGGTACTGCCATAATTACCATGAAAACAGCATGGTACACAAATATGGTCATCATTCAGTATTGGTTAATATCGTTCCATGGCACCAGCACTGAACCATCTAGCATGAGTAAATAAACATCTGTTTTCTCTCCTGAAAAACTAGAAGAACACTAATTATGCTTTAACCATTTCATTTTTTTCTGTGAAGTTATGCCAGGAAAAGAGTACATGTACAGAAAACAGTACATGAAAACAGTACATGTACCACACAACCCCTTACACAAACCTTTCTATATTTTTAAGTTTTTAAATGACAAATGGTCCACAAAGCCTACTTTAAGCTCTACATTATGACATAAGACTTTTAGCAGCTGTCCTAGCTGCATGAAGCCAGAGGTTATCATCAGTTCGCATTGGATATATTGTATGTTTGTGCCCAAAGTATACACATATGCAAAGAGTATGCAAAGAATAAGGATTTTTATGTTTTGAAATGGCTAATCTGCTTTGGGACAGGTTTATGGAGGACAGGTTTCATTTCTTTTATTAATCTTCCAGTTTTCATGACTAAAATAACCTTTAGGTTTTCACAAAGAGAAGCCTAAGTAATACAAAACCAAGGTCATGCATTTGTCAGATATTAAAACACAGTAAACATCACTTCATACCAGATTAAAATTCAGGATGGCTGCTTATTGGTCGGAAGCACTATCCACTCCTCCATACTATTCTTTGCATAACTGAAACAACACATCGTTTCTATTTTGTCAACGTTTGTCTAACTAGTTGTCCAAGTTGTTTCAGATCAACACGTGTAAGTGACCACTAGGTGTCACAAAAATGACGTAGATATATGGTGTAAAAGGGAGAATACACGAAACTTGTTATTTGCAAACGAAAAACTGTATTTAAACTCGTAGCAGCAGATTCAAGCAGTTGTGCACTATTAGTGCAGTTGTGCACTATTATGTTAGGTTTGTGCTGGAAAATTATATAAAAAAATGTCTCAGGTTACTCATGTAACCATGGTTCTCTGAGAAGGGAACAAGATGCTGCATCAAGGAGCTGATGCTATGGGAACAGCTCTGCGTGAATGCGTCTAAAGCACGTGTATCAACGCTGTCAAATGATAAAACATGACGTCACAGGCGGGGTGTAGTATAAAGGGAAGTATAAAGGGCACCCGGTATGCACACACATTAGCTTGCAAGCCGATGCAGGGGGTATGGCCTATAGTCTCAGGGAACCATGGTTACATGAGTAACCTGCACACAAAAAGCACACAAACAATTGTTCACTGTGGTGTTATGCGAGGGCAAACCAGTAAACATAACTCTGTGCCCTGAGCACTGTAGTGTGTGTTATTGTGTACTGGGGATACTTGCCCCAAAGTAGGTTGACAAACTTTCCGTGTGGGGGAGGTGCCCCGCGAGCCCTGAACCCACACGAGTCAGGGTCTCTTATTGGCAGCGTCTTTCTTCACCTGAAGTCCGCCTTCGACTTAGAAGGATGCCGCCCAGGTGCATCATCTTGGTGGGGCACATGCCGCGACACTCTGCTTTTGTGCCACCCTGTGCGAGGAATTTGCTGCCGGCTGATGCTGCCCTCGCCTGGCAGACCCAAGCCAAGTACGGTCACTTCCAAGACCTTCACAGCTCGCTCGTTGAAGTCCAGGAAGAACGGAAGGCTCTGGCGTGGAGGTGGCGCTTGCGGTTTGAGGAAGCGCTCGTCTAGCCAGCTTGGTGGACGAGTGCTTTGAGACCCCGCCGGCCAGTCAAGTTTTAAGCTGAGCGACTCCATGAGTCACCACCTCCACCAGCTCCTCTTGCATGGGGCACAACATCACTCCCCCCTTCAACACTCATAATGTCCAACTCCTCATAGGAGGAAAGTTGTAACATAGGGCTCCCACCCAGGGCGGAAACAACTGCACTGCGGGCTTCCTGCTCAGGAGTGAGAGGGGAACCCCAGGATAAAGGCGGAGATTGGGCGCCGCCCGTCTCCAACCCCTCCGCGAGATCCATCTGCGACTCCCACAAGATCGCTGGCAAGAGCCGCCAGTGATATGGCGCTGGCAAGGAAGAAAGCATTTTCTGAACATTTTAGACATACTGCAAACACACTGACACACGCGCAGCTGAAGGCACAGAAGCTAATGTGTGTGCGTACCGGGTGCCCTTTATACTTCCTGGCCCTGACGTCACCCCGTCTGTGACATGTTTTGTCATTCGACAGGGTGATACATGTACAGATGCATTTACACAGAGGCATTCTCATAGCGCCAGCTCCTTGACGTAGTGAGAGTTCCCTTGAAAGGGAACATATTTTTTGTGAGAATACATTCTACAAGCGTGCAACTCTCACTGCATGAATTCACATACTGATTTGTGGATGTGCAAATTTTGTCTGTGTTTTCATATTTTTGTTGCAGGTGTGTGAATATATTTTGCACCTAATTCACTTCAGCAAGAGTAGCAAAAATGTGAGTGTTATGTTTCTTAACTTGTGATTCGTAGAACAGGATTTGTGCACCTGCATTGAAGGATTGGAGTAGACGTAAACTTTAAGTTGTGTTTGTGGGACAGTAATAAAAGCTACAAGTTTACAACTCTTTGTCTGTGACTTCAAATTTACTGTTATGTATGTGACGTGTAGCTTTTCTCTACAACCACAAATTCCACTGTCACAGGCGCTCAGTTATTTTGCGCAAAAATTCCTGGACTTCCATACAGGTTATATTTATGGTCAAGGGTATGTCCAGGTTTTAACAAGTAAAATTTAAGACTTTTTTTAAAACCATTATGTATGCAACTTAAAGGTGACTTATTATGCCCCTTTTTACAACATGTAAAATAAGTCTCTGATGTCCCTACAGTGTGTATGTTAAGTTTAAGCTCAAAATTCCCCACAGATAACTTTTTATAGCTTGTTTAAATTACTCTTTGCCAGCCACAACAAAACAGGAGAGATTCTAGAAGAAGCAATCTTATGATTGTACTGTACATAATAAACAGACAGAGATACAGACAGGGAGCACGGTGAAATTAAAATAACGACATAGCTGGTCTCATGGTGCCTTTGCATGGCATCACATACTTTAGAAACTCAGACCTGTGATTATGAGCATGACAAATTTGCGTGCTCTACATCAAGCTAGGAAGCTCATTCAGATAGGCAATTCAGAAAACAAAATATAATGTGTGAGACTTACTTCCTGCAAAAATCCTGTGTTGAACTGTCCCATGTTTGTAAAGCATTGGACTGCTTTACAAATCATTTGAAATGATTGGCACAAACATAACACTTTACTGTTTTTTGGGGAATATTTCCTTCGTAAACTAATTGTAATCACTCAGTCCTTAGTGGCTCTGACATAGGTAGTCTATGGAGATTCTTATGTTTATTGTTGCATCCCCAACCACAACATCTATAATGTTTCTTAGACGCAGCCATTGTTTGTCCCTTCTCCTGCAGCCTACAGCACAGTGTTGGAGGAGGCGGTGCTTCTCTGTCAGGTCTGTGTCTATGCAAATAGGGCAGAGAACGTCACTATCGGGCGGGATTTTCGAAAGTTTATAACATTACAAGCAGTGAAAATCTTGAATCAGACTGATTTAGATTCTTGGGGAATATAAAGAAATGACTGGGTGGATTTTTATTATTATAGGCTTGTTGTTTTTATACACTGTGGCCACACAACTGTGTTCAAACACCTTATAAAAGTGGGTTTTGAAATATAAAATAGTGCACTTACTGCCACCTACTATTAGCACAGATTATAAACACTATACCAAAATGTTTCTAACACTTAACATAGTGTATAGATTGCGTTAATACGACACTGGATCAGTTTGCTGTTCCCGCCTCGCTCTAAAAATATCATGCCAGAGGGGAAGACAAGGAATTCAAAAATGTATGAAAGGGTGAATAAGCATTAACTAAGCTAACACTCTTACTGAGTCTCTTCTTACCTACTCATTGTATTTTCAGCCAAGATGCTTGACCTAAGTGTAAATAAAAAAATTACAAAAGACACCAGCACATGGAGTTTAGTTAACATAAAAATGAAGCACCAATTATGTTTCATTGACTTCCATTTATATGCATGCTAATGTGACACACCAGTCAAGTTCGAAAAAGTAGTGTCATCTCAACTGTGCTCCCATTTACACAATAATGACATGCATGAGAAATTTCAGTCTGCTTTAAGGCTCACCACGGCACAGAAACAGTGCTTTTAAATGGGGAATCTTCCAAATTAATTCCAGTGGATTACTACAATGAACTATTTTAGGAACTTTGCTATTTTCAAGTATACATGCTGCCACTTGGAAATATTATCATGTCATCTGCTATGTTATATATTTCTTCAAGGCCGGATCAGTCCTCTAACTTAACCAATTTGGCAGAATGCATAAAAGATATAAAACATTGGATGACCAGTAACTTCCTCCTTTTTAATTTGGACAAGACAGAGTTATTACTTATAGGACCAAAAACCCATAAACAGAATACTATGGAGTACGATTTGCAAATTGAAGGATAACAAAAACAGCCTTCTTTTACCCCAAAAACATTGCAAAACTATTGAACATACTATTGCTTCTACCGTGTTATAACCCATCTCGCTCTTTAAGATCACAAAACTCTGGATTTTTGATAGTCCCTTGGATAACTAAATCCTTCAAAGGAGGTAGAACATTCTCATATGTAACACCTAAACTCTGGTATAACCTGTCTGACATTATTCGGGGATCAGACAGTTCTCTCCCAGTTTAAATCTAGATTAAAGACTCACCTTTTCAGCCAAGCATTCACATGGTGCAAATTATTACCCCCTGCTTCAAAGTACATGAACAGCAGCTACGCTTATTAGTCTCTCTCTGCCCACCTCCCCTACCTCGGAATGCTCATCGCAAGGTAGTTAGAGATCACGTGCTGCCCTCAGGAAATCTCCATCATCTCTGTCCAAGAGCAAGAAGGACTGTTTGTTATTTTCTTAATGCTAGGTATTTAAGCTACTTAGTATTTATTTTCTTTCTCTATGACAGTAGTTTAATGTTATTGCTGCACTCAGTTACATTATGCCTTATTCTCATTCCCGCCTATACATCCATCTGTTGTCTGATATCAGTCAAAATTGTAAACCAGCTCCAATTTAATATATCACAATTAATATCAGCCACAAATTCAGACCCAAAATAACTCAGACCTATACAACTTAAAAATAGCAAGTTAAAGTGCATCACATTTTATCAAAAACCTTTATTCAAAGATATTGATTGCAGCTGTAATGCGTCAGAGGAGAACTGACCCTCCCAGTTGAGCCTGGTTTCTTCCAAGGTTTTTTCTCAATTTATTTATCATTGGAGTTTGGGTTTCATGCCACAGTCACAGTGGTGGAGTGCTTCCCGGGTGACTGCTGTGATTAGATTACCTTAGGGTTCAGTCGATTGTGTTAAGATTACTTATATTTTAATTAAACCTTATCTTTGAATTTTTTCAACTGCTGTTTTTTCTCTGTAAAGCTGCTTTGACACAAAGCAACATTGTAAAACGCACTATACAAATTAACCTGAATTTAATTAAAATTTGGTTAACTCTAACCTGCAAATTCCTTTTACCCCATATACAGCCCACATATGCAGAGGTGTGCGTAGAAATTTTGCATACCAAAAGTCTAGTGTGACTGTGCCATAACTGGTGACGCAATAAGGATTGTGATTACATTTAGATTTTGATGTAGATGATACAGTATCCAATAATTTTACTGTGCTACTTTTCAGTGGTTTGTCTTTCTATTGTTGTACAGATTTACAGAACTGAAAGTACAATTAATCCAAAGCCACCTTAGTGGGGTCCAGCTCTTAAATGAGCAGAGAACTGACAACTAACAATGCATTTCAAATCATTGAAATCACAGAACTGCAGATTTTCAATCTTGTCAATCCTGGCCAATCCTTCTCCAATCGCTTTCTAAAATCGCAATTCAATAACATATTTTCAACCAACAATTAAAACTGAGATTAACTGTACCATAACCTTTGTTTCTTACACGTAAGCGCTTCAGCTACTGGTCATGTGCACAGGTTGGCTAGCACCTCACAAGCCTCCATTAACAGGCCATCCCCTAGAGAAACGGGAGGGGGAGAAAATATCTAATATTATAATAGCTAGTTGCAGATTTGTAGTAAAGACTTGTTTGGTCGCTGGATCCACCATCTGGGTACAGACTGCATCCTGGTCACTATGGCCACCTCAGAATAATGAGAATAGACACTAGTGAGAATAGAGAATTGCAGGATATCATTCCACACTCTTTGATGCAACAAAAGCAGCAGCAGTACACAAGCAGAAAATCATCACAAAAGAAACGTCCAACAGTGGCAACACAAACAAAGTCAGTATACATTATACTTAACATATAACAATTCTTTCTCTTAAAGTGAATTTTTGTATCTTATAATGTCTGTATCTGTATCCTGTAAACTGCATAGCGAGTTATAGATGCGATCAATGGCAATTTGCATCCTCTATTTCGGATTGCACATGCTACGGATTGCAACTATAACACGTCATGTCAGGGGTTTTTTTCTCTCTTAAAGAGTTTTTTTGAATCCCTGAACACTGACTGCTCAATACATGTAAAGCTGCTTTGATACAATGACCTTTGTGAAAAAGCGCTATACAAATAAAATTGAATTGAATTGAATTGAATTAAAAAAACAAAACATTAATCCTAAAATGTCCCTGTACCTTTGAATAATTTGTTTATTTGTTTTTGGCTTCAGTACAGTAAAACAAAAACAAAAAACGTTCATTTATTACGTATTCCACCCTATTTGTAAACATAAAAAACAAATCTAAGACCTATTTTTGTTTTGTTTTTATTACATTTGGTTAAAATTAATCAAATGAATATACAATAAAACCAAAACGAAAAATAAACTTTCTTTATGAACAACACACGTTTTAGTCCACTGGACGTTCGCTGCAACCTCTTATTATTAGATTATATTTTATTAGAATATATCTGGTAATACTGATGTAATGAAATCAAATATATTCTTTTAGCAATTTACAACGGCTTCAAACACAGCTACCCTTACGAAAAATAAGTATACTTCAAGTGCATTTTAATTCAGTTCAATTCAATTAAATTTTATTTGTATAGCGCTTTCTCACAATGATCATTGTACCAAAGCAGCTTTACATGTATTGAAATATAACAGTCAGTGGTAATTTTATGAAGTATACTTAAGTAATGTTAAAGTATAGTGAGTATATTAGTGTATATCTGTGTACTATGTATCTGTGTATGGTTGTAGATGTACCATTTAAATACTGCTTGGGAAGTTTAATTTTAAGTGCATAACTAGTGCACAATTATGTTTTCCATGTGTACTGCAAGTGAACTTATGATTATACTAGTAGTTTACTATTGTAATACTTGTAGTAAAAGATTAGTTTATGAAAGTATACTTGATGTATATTCTCAACAAACTACTAGTTTACTAGTTTTGTACTGCAAGTACACTCGCAAGTGTTTTTACTGTACTCCTAGTAGGTTACTAGTTTTATATTGCATATATATATATATATATATATATATATATATATATATATCCTCTTCTGATCCTCTTCTGATAAAGACGCAACGCATTTAAGTCTCAGACTAACCATAAAAGAACCACACAGCAACAACAACATGGACTGTATTCTTTTTCTCTGTCTCTCAGCATTCATCTCAGGTTTACTACTGATCCCTAGTGGCAGCTGCCAACATAACATGCTTATGTTATGAAACAGAACTGTAGGGACATCAACAGCTAATGCTTTAATACTTCAGTAATTTTGTTTCTGCTCATAATAAGAGCATTTTAAATGTTACATTATGTATGTTGTCAGCAGACTTATTTTAAAATATTAAAATGGTCCATTCGGACTCTTAAGAGGGCAAATTTCAGATGACAGAGCCTTCACTTACTAGGCCTTTACTTGGATTAAACATTTGGCTTAACTGATAAAATATTAATTATTTTAAAAAAAATATTGCCCAGTGGGGAGATAATATTAATCCATAGAAATACCCCTAGAAATAATCCTAGAGGAAACACTGTACTGTAATAAATTCTTAAAGAAAACACATATCTTTTTTATTAGTATGGTTGTCTGTCATACAGTACATTGTATATCAAGACAATCATGTATCTCTCATGTTCTTTCTTTTTCATAAAGTAATGCACTCAGGTGTTTGCATTTCTTTCTTTACCTAAAACAAATACATCATAATGACCAACTGAGTTGTATACATTCCTTAGTATTTAAGGTAAAAAAAAAGAACACTGATATTGAAACATCCAAGTCCAGGTATCGGCCATTACTGACAAGCTCTGGTATTGAAATCAGATCAGAAGAGATTATATCGGTGCATCTCTAACTGCAAGTATACTTGCAAGTGTTCTTTTACTGTACTCTCAGTAAACTACTACATTACTAATTTTTTACTACAACTTTTCTCTAAGATCAGTAAAAATGTATCTGTTTCTGTGTGGGTTATAATTGCTTTGTACAAAGCAGATCAGATTCAGGTCCATGTATATTTAATTTACTCTATAATCCACCTCAAAGCTTGTTACTACAGTATATGAACTTGAACATAAAGTTTATAGGACCGTATGTAATATTATGTGAAAAAAATATGTAATAGGCCACTTAATCAAAAGAATAAAAACAACTACTGTACAAGGCAAGTATACTTAGAATACCTAATTATACTTTTATATATGTCAATGAACAAGTATAGAAGAAAATGTACTTAGACTTTCCTGTCAGTATAAGTCAGGTATACTTACTATACTTACTATATTTTTGAGAAGTATCTAAAGTAAATTTTAGAGAAGTACATAACAAGTAAACTGAAAGTATACTTTCTTATATTTAGTTTAAAAGAAGTATACTAATAGCACACTTGAAAAAAACACATTTTTTGTAATCAAGCACCTATCACTGTTATAATTAATATGTGTTCATAATTATTCAAGTAACATTTTTTAAAATCATTAATATATTTTCAAAATGCTTTCTAATTTATATGTTGCCAACCATGCAACTGCCCATTATAAGAATCACAAAAGAATCACAAAAAAAGTGTAAACGTCATTGCTGTGTACCTTTGCTGACAACGGACAGAGGTTTAGCCCCTGTTTAACTTTACAGCAAAGTTTCGTGATTCTTATAATAGACAGTTGCGTGATCAACAACAACATATATATAAGACAATATTCAGGCCACTTACACAAACTACATTTTAAAAAACATTTTAAAAATATATTAATTTTTAAAAAATACACAATGTAAAGAAAAAATGAAAAAAAAAAAAAACACTGTTAACACTGTTAATCTAACTTTTAGATAGTAGCTAATACTATACTGTAATTCACATTTGTTTTTGTCTGTAACTTTAAATGTAAAATGGATACAATTTTATTTTAATAAAAAAAGAAGGGCCAAAAATCCCTATATGCCATGTAATCGCTAACACATAAGCTTTTCAAGCAATGCAGCAACTTTGCTTTTATACCCATTGTGTGGCCACAGGTGTGTTAACATACAATTATTTTTAAAAACTTTAATCTAGATTTTGTTTTTCGGTTTTTAATTGTAGCTTGTAAATTGTAACTTTTCCAATAATCTTTCAGCATTTAAACATGTATTTAAACATTTTATTATTAAAAATAAACATTTAGACCAACTTGTCTAATTTAGATCCAATCTCTTTGTAATAAAACTTACTTTATATATGAATATATAATTAAATCAACAAAAAAAATGTGTTTAAGTCTATGCAGACCTCAAAATGAACATATAGGCAAACATGACATGCCTAATGCATGTATTCACAGTGGTTTGCAGTAAATAGACAATAGTTTATTCCTGAAACCTAGAAGTGCTAGCAGACTTCCTACTGGGATTTGTATGAACAAACGAGACGTCTATATGCTGTCATTAGTTACCAGGATTATTGTTATGACTGATTTAAAAGCCCATCAGGTTTTGCATTTCCGGGTGCCGAAGCTATTATTGACAGATATACAATATATTATAATATGTATAATATACATTATATTATGTAAAACATAGACAACATAGACATTCATGGCTCATGAATGGCTCTAAATCAGAATTTAGAGTAAGAACTCTCTGTTGCATACATTCATTTTACTCATTGTTCTATTCTTTCTTTCTTTATACTTGTTTATGTTTATACTCATAATTCTTAATAATCTGAAAGTTCCCTTCACTTTAACTCACCCAAAGCTAAATAGTGCACACACTTTTTTATCCTATCTTAAAATGACTACTGGACCAAGAGCTGCTGGCTCACAGTGACTGGCCCGGACAGCCAGAGTACAACCTCCAGAGCCTGTATGCCAGGCTGCAAGCAAAACAGTAGAGCATGTTAAAGTGACATGTTACTGAAACAAGGAAAGCAAAAATGATCATCTTAGAACATCTTAAGTACAGAACACCACACACACACAAGTAGCTTCTTATACAAATGTACTTAAAAACACAAACCACCACAAACAAACAAACCACCACAATTCCAAGTGAATATATCAACATGTGTGAATGCTGCCAGTCATATTTCTCAGTTACATCATCAAAGCACTGTTCTGTCTCTCTGGGAGATCACATATGATATACAATTACGCACAAGCTTAGAATGCGAGACCATGCTTAGACCATGGCTTAGAATGGTTTGTGAAGAACATTTTAAAACCATGCTTGCAAGCACACAGCCATCTGCAAAATGTTTATTGTTTTACTGCAACATGCTCTACATTTATTTACCCCCAGTCTGCTCTAGCCACCCAACTTGCTGTGTTGGAAAACACAGCAGACTGTCATAAAACTCCAATTTCAGCACTTGGCTCACTTACTCATCAGTGCATCAGAAGAACCTTTGCACGCTGGCCCAGAAATAATCAGAGCGAGGGCTGGCCTAATAAACTGTGCTAACTAAGACATTCTAAGAAATTCTAGACGCCCACTGCAGGGTCACTAGTGAAAAAGAGGTACTGTGCAAAGAAAAAAAATTGAAACCAGTCTAATCCTGAAGTTTTTTAGGGTTGTGATAAAACAGCTGTGACCCAAGTTGTTCTTACCTTGTGTTTCGAGACTGCAGTTCCACCGAATGTCTTTATGTTCTGTCCAGCCAAAATCATTGACTTACATTCCACGCATGAGCCAATGGTTAGCTGCTTGCCATTGTCAATCACCAGTGTTCGGTTGATCTTCTGAGCATAGAGGAACACAGGTAAGCGGGCAACACTCACCCCTTTTAGCCCAAGAGTCCTTTTCTTCTCCTTCCTGCAGAAAAAGCAGACAAAGGTGTTGCAGCTATACTGGCGTGACCAGGGGCTGCTGGATGGGCCTGTTCCTGAGCCTGTACTCTCATGTTGGGTCCACTGGCCCAAGAGGTCATGATAACACAGTGCACAGGCTGACACAAGACCTGCAGCATCAGCAGGGAGGGCACGGGGGCGGGTGGGTGCACAGTTAAGAAGGGAAAGAAAGGTTCTTGCTCTCCACAACGCCCTGGAGGGTTAACATGAAGCTGATACTCCATTTCCCCAGAAAGCTCCTCCCCACATAAGTAACAGATGGAGTTGTGGCTTGTGGTTGTTGTACCAGACTGAGAAGAGGTTGACAGTGCTCCACTTAAGGCTGATGCCAAGACATCTCCTCTGCCCATTGCAAGGTGGTATCTTCCAAGGAAGGTGCTAACAGATATAATAAGCTCCTCTCTCAGACAGAGGCAATAGTCTGCCCAGATATCCTCTAATATTCTGTAACACACAATACAACAGTGCACCCGTCCATTACACACACTCTGCGCATTTGGTGGGCATGGTAACAGGTTTATAAAAGGAAAGAACATTGTGCTGCTGGCATTACTTGCACTGGAATAGACATATACCACCCTGATTTCTTGCACACAGTCCTGCCCACATAAGTAGCAGGCTTCAGTTTGATTCTGTTGGATAGAGGGGAGTAAACAGACTTTGGGTAACCCATCCTCAGATTCATGCATGACAGGTGGAATAGGCGGGGTGGCAACACTAGCATTAAGGGGCACTACATAGAGTCGCTGGAGCACAGGTATATCTGCCACCTCAAACCTCTGCCACTGCTGGGTGAGCGACGAGTGACAGCTAGAACAAACCAGTGTATATCCACCAGGGCTGAGGGGCACAGCACCAGGTGGGGGGGTATGGATCCAGAGAAACGGAAAGAATGGCTCACTGGAATCTCTTTCCTGCTTTTGGACAAACACCATGAAGTGGCCTCCTATTGAAAGCCTGCATCCACAAATGTAACAGGTACATTCATTAGCAAAATGATCTAAGTGGTATTTTAATGATGATGCGGCGCTTTCTCTCTCCGCATTACTGTTAAAGCGGATCTCGCAGCTGTCTGAAGCTTCCGAAATACCAGCGGACGTGTGCATCCAATCATGACCGCACGTAACAATGGTGTTATCCGGCACTGGTGTGCGCATGGAAAGGATGTTATACTGCTGTGGGGTCATGGAAAATGATAAGCGCGATGTGTGAGTCATTACCTTGGTTGCACGCCGGTCTGATTTTGGCACATCGTGTACTGCGTAAAGTCTCACAGGACTGCGCGATGACTCAGGGCTGTTTGTAATACTCACTGCGCTTTTTCTGCTGCCATCCTTTGACGCTTTGTTATATGCAATGCCAACTGCGGAAATGTTATTATTCAAAACACTCCCCGAAAGATCCAAATCCTGCTCGGACATATTGTCATTATCAGAGAACGAGAAGTCCGAGTCGTTGGCATCATAGCTGTACAAGCTCATTCTGCGCTCCAAATCAAAGGATATGCTCCGTGAGTCAGACTGGTATGGTCTTTTGAGCCAGTACATGCGTTTCTCTAAGGGCGTCCTGTTGCGTTCGAATGAGTTCCACTGTTCACGTAAAAAGTAGTGGCACACTGCGCACACTAGCGCGTCCCCGTCCGGACCGATTTTCAGCGCGCCCGGGGCCGGATCCTGGCCCTGCAGGAACGGAAAAAATGGCCCATGCTTTTCTCGCTGGTATTTCGCCTGTAAGCTCAGCTCTTTCCCCGGTGTCACCGCATTTCCGCAGATGAAGCAATGGATAGATGAAAAAATTCCGTTGCGCTCGGGTCGACGCGCGCCACCGGGCAAAGTGCTCTCCTCCCCCTGCTGAGCCGCAGCCGCGAGCCGCTGCTGCGCTTTGGAGATCGGTGTGAGGTCTGGATCGCTCATAGTTCCGTGCGTAATCGCTTAAAAAATACAGTCAGCATGGTTTTATATCCAGCTGAGCTTTTGTGCGTTTGTTCACATTAAGGTTTCAATTCCGCAATAAAACTCTCAAAAACATAAACAGCACCCCGTTTTCAAAATGTTAGGAATGCCGATGAAAGCTCACTGAGACACCGTCTGGAGTTACATCCTGCTGCGAAAGAGATTAGAATTTCTTGTTTGAGTTGCTCAGCGAACTTTTTTGCAGTCTGACCGTCTGAAAATTGTGGGTGTGAAAGGCGAGTGAACACAGCGCCATCCCACACACACACACACACACACACACACACACACACACACACACACACTACTGCTAGATCATTACAGTCTTTTCAACAATAGGGAATGAAACAGCTTTGGGTAGCTATTTCAAAACCTAGTGTGCTGCCCTAGTGTTCTGTGTATTGACTTTATAGGTGGCACATATTTAAGACACAATCTTACATTCTATAGATTCTACATGGAGAAAATTTGGAGGGAGATGTCAGCCACATAGGCTTTTCAAAGGAATGTAGGGAAATAAATCGTTGGGGTTAGAGGATAGAGGTGTGATATAAGCTAAAGTTTTATTGTTAACAGTTGGGTACATACTTAGGGTTTGATTTTAATAACATAACCTGGGGAAATGTTCACTTATATGACACACTATTCATGTACTGTTAGTAGTATTCTGTGATGCTGTGGGCTGTTTACACTGCAATGTGTTTAACCTCAACATACCTCAAACACTCAAAACAAAAAGGGCGGCTTACATGACTGTGTGTTTGCGCTACTCAACATACTTAATAACGTAAGCAAATATCACATACAAGATTTACTGCACCACAGTAACCGAAGACAAGCAGTGACACATTAATTACATATGCCAAACATACATATATACATATATATATATACACATATACATATATATATATATATATATATATATATATATATATATATATATATATATATATATATATATATATATATATATATATATATATATATATATATATATATATATATATATATATATATATATATATATATATATATATATATATATATATATATTGTCACGGTTTCACCCTGCACCTCCCCATGGACTCCAGTTCCCAGCATCCATTGCACCATCACATACACATACACATACACATACACATATGTAGTAAAGAACCTTGGGAGAACCTAGGCTCACATTTCTCCTCTGACGTGTCACAGCTGCAATCAGTAATTTGATAAAAAGTTTTCATTTACAGCAATGTACTAAATTTACTTAAATTTGACGTTGGGTAGGTCTAAATTTTGAGTGGGTCTAAATTATTAGTTGTGATATAATTTATTTATAATTGTGTTAGTGTTAAACTGGCTTACAATTAATGTGGCCGATATCATGCACTGAATTTAGTAGCTGTTGATGATTTTTACTAAATTTAGATCTGATTTTTATTAGTTATCATATAATTATTTATGTTTATGTTAAACTGGGTAGGTCAGGGTATGGACTGGATGCAACCTCGGAATAATAAAAGACAGACAGACTGAGAGCACAAAACTATTCCGCACCCTTGGATGCAACAAGTACATCAAATTGTTTGGGAAGTGTTAATACACTCCTTAGGGCATTTGTATTATAAACTGTTGGACTATGTGTATGCTATGTTATCGAGATGGGTCTTTAATCTAAATTTAAACTGAGAGTGTCTGCCTCCTGCAAAGCACTAGAAAGACTATCCCAAAGTTTAGGTGCTAAGTAGGAGAACCACCAGCACTTGATTTTGATATTCTAGGTGTTAACAACAGGCCAGAGTCCTGAGAACGTAATAAACGTGAAGCGAGCTTTCTCGGCGTCTCTCATCTGTGCAAGGTTCAGCCAGAGATGTCTCTCCTGGACCACTAAAGTGGACATTGTGCGACCCAGGGCTCATGCTGTCACCCTCGTGCAGCTGTTTCAGCGCCTTGGCCCTGGTGGACCTGCAGGATGGCCATGGCGTTGTAGTGAACAGCACTCCAGAAGGCATTTCAGGTCCCAACTTTACAAGCAGGGTCCCTCTTTAATGTAAACTAAGGACCAGATAAGGCTACCAGAGAAACTGCCAGACACCCTCTATAGGGCAGCCTTATCATCAAACTAAAACCCTCACCCAAAGATCCAGGCCAGCCTGGCCATAAAACTTCTCAGGACCTCCACATGTGGCGGGTAATTAACCGGCCATGCGGCAGCTTTGGCTAAAACAAAGGACACATTCTCTACATTCCTTAATTTATAAAAATGGACACAAACATATTGGACATATCACATATTCATTCTGTACTCTCTGAGAACATAGTTTGTAATAGTCATTTGTGTTAAATACAGAAGTTTTACAAATGCTATTCACATATGAATGAATTAATGCATGATAGTTTAATATATTGTTGTCATGTTTATACTCTTTGTATTCAGGACAAAGCCAAAGGTATTTTGAAAGTGGTTTGGGAAGTGATAATTCCATAGGTAAAACAGTGAAGACACAGTTTTAATGCTGTGCTTTACTCTATGCAAATACATTCACTTCACAAGCGAAAGGATGAGTGAGCCCTCTCTGACATCAACAGCCAATCACAGCCCTGCAACGGACAAGCGGCAAAATGCAATCTCCTCCTTATCTGAAAGGGGATAAAAGTACCCTTTCAACACAAATTCTTTGTTCTGAGTTTCCAGAAAGGAAGCATAACAGATCACCCGTTCTGAGTTTCCAGGCTGTGTGCTGGGAAGCATAACAGCAACACCAGGTTCTGAGTTTCCAGGCTGTGTGCTGGGAAGCATAACAGCAACACCCCGTTCTGAGTTTCCGGGAAGGAAGCATAACAGATCACCCGTTCTGAGTTTCCAGGAAGGAAGCATAACAGATCACCCGTTCTGAGTTTCCAGGCTGTGTGCTGGGAAGCATAACAGCAACACCCCGTTCTGAGTTTCCGGGAAGGAAGCATAACAGATCACCCGTTCTGAGTTTCCAGGCTGTGTGCTGGGAAGCATAACAGCAACACCCGTTCTGAGTTTCCAGGCTGTGTGCTGGGAAGCATAACAGCAACACACCGTTCTGAGTTTCCAGGCTGTGTGCTGGGAAGCATAACAGCAACACCCGTTCTGAGTTTCCGGGAAGGAAGCATAACAGATCAACCGTTCTGAGTTTCCGGGAAGAAAGCATAACAGATCAACCGTTCTGAGTTTCCGGGAAGGAAGCATAACAGATCACCTGTTCTGAGTTTCCGGGAAGGAAGCATAACAGATCACCCAGTTCTGAGTCTCCCCGCAAGGACTGAAATAGAGAAACCACGTTCAGAGCCTGCCAGAAAGGCAATCCCAAACGTCTGCAACAAGGTTAAGCCCAGGAGGGCAACCTTACTTCCAGGTACCTTCATCTGCGTGTTCCAGATCATCAAGGACCTTCCGCACCAGCTTCAGGGCCTCATCTGCGTGTTCCAGATCGCCAGGACCCTTTTGGTGCTTCAGGAGATTAGCATCCCACAGCGCTTCGTGTTCAAGGCTGTTGAACGGATTCAGACTCCTTCGCCACTGCAACAAGGCCCAGCCTCACCAGTGGAGGACGTCGCCACCCTCGGACTGCTCACGTGAACGTAAATATCACTTACCAAACCTCTTTCTAGAGACCTTGGCATTAGTGTACTCTTTCAGTTCATTTCAGTTTATACCTTAGTTACCTGCATTCTCTTCATTCTTTACACTCAACCTTAATATCCTTTAGCCCTTTAGTATCATTTAGTAGTGTGTTAGTTACTCTTGTATGTCTTTTGTAAATAAATCCTCTTTTATTACAATTGTGTCTTCCTTGTGTTGATAATACAGTAAAAGGCTCTACAAGTTAGCACGAAATCTCAATGAAATCCTTCAGATACCCCAGCAGGTGATTTACTCCCTCCACTTTACTAATTTTTCTTATCATATTATTTATGATTTATGTTGGATTTATTCCAACAAATGTTGAGGTGGAATTCCTCAGCTGGTGCCCCGAGTTAAAAGGAGGGAGAGGTCATCTGACACACACACACACACACACACACACACACTTGAAGTGACGTGGGGTCAAGCCTCACTAACACCTCTAGTGTCCTGTGTGAGGCGTACTATTAATTGGTGCCCCGTGTGAGGATCACTACATAATTGGTGCCCCGTGTGAGGCTCACTACATAATTGGTGCCCCGTGTGAAGATCACTACAGCGTGCAGGGCGGAGGCAGTTTGACCCGAAGCAGTGTAGGCCTTCGCCACGAGTGACGAAGAGACCTTACACGCCTTGGAAGGGAGCCTTGGTCGACCCCTCCAGGTGGCGGTGGTCTGCGGGCAGAGATGCACCACGACGGCACACTCCTGGGGGATGTCGACATAGCCCTTAGCTGTTCCGCCATCGAGGGTGGTGAGGGTGGTAGAGCCGCTAGGAAGGGAGCACGCTGAGAAGTGCGCTCTCCAGCTCTTAGACAGCTCCTCGTGTACCTCAGGGAAAAAAGGCTCTGGGGCAGAGCGTGGCTTGTCACGACCGGAGCCCAGATACCAGTCGTCCAGCCGCAAACTTTGGGGGGGCACGAGATAGCATGGCTGTCATCTCTGCATCCGCTTCCTCCTGAGCTCAGCATCTGATAAAAGGAGGTCACCCCCTGAAGCTGCGACAGACAGCTCATCCTTGATTCGAGCTGAGAAAGTTACAGGGATACCGCCCGAGGGCGGGTCTCCCGACTCCTCCCCCAACTCGGATGGGGAGAACGAGCGTGGCGGGGCATGAAAGGATGCACCGTGGTGAAACTTCCATGTTGCACCGTCGTGACAAGCCACGCTCTGCCCCAGAGCCTTTTTTCCCTGAGGTACACGAGGAGCTGTCTAAGAGCTGGAGAGCACACTTCTCAGCGTGCTCCCTTCCTAGCGGCTCTACCACCCTCACCACCCTCGATGGCGGAACAGCTAAGGGCTATGTCGACATCCCCATATCGCCCACATCGCTTGCCGAACCGGCTGCGTAAGCCGAACGGGATGCTGATGCGTTTACCCTAGAAATCTTGTCTTTAAATGTAAACGTATGCTTCATAGGCTCCAAAGAACAAAAGCTGTTTGAATGGAGCACGCCATCTCCCTTTTATACCCATATGTACAGGGAGGAGAATGGCATGCAAATTCCATTCGCCAAGTTCATTGGCGCTTTGAAGTTAAAAACGGATGTAATAGGTTCTCAAGGGCGAACCCCTAGTGTCATTAGTCTTTTATACTAGAAGTTATTGTTCTATTGTATTTATAACACAGAGTTGAGTTTGTAGCTATAGGCAGATGAAGCATACATGATACTAAATAGTGATCTGAAATGCTAAATAATTTTAACGTCATCCATTTACATTTAGGCATTTAGCTGACGCTTTTATCCAAAGCGACTTACAAATATTAGGAGAGTCATCCACATTTATAACATGTGACAGTATTAGATCTAAAGTGTGTTAACAACAAGGAGTGGGTCCTGAAACATGTTGTCTAACGCCTACAGAGTTGAGAATGTCTTTTACAAGCCAGTCTCAAAACATCAGAGTCATTATTCAATTCAATTTTATTGTATAGTGCTTTCTCACAAAGTTCATTGTACCAAAGCAGCTTTAAAGTTATTGAAAGTCAGTGTTCAGGGATTAAAAAAACAGAACACAGAATAATTACTAATTAAGAGAAGTGAGTAAGTAAAAATGAATTGTATATAGTGGTAAATTTAAATTTAGGAGAGCTATGGGTGCAAGGAAGTGGCCTGTTGTCTTGGATGGATATCTACATGGATATTAAAACAACAAGAACTCTATCTGCGGCCAGAACTAGTTCTAATAAAAAGTTCCCAAATTCTTTAATAACGTCTGTGTGGTGCCCTGGTGGCCTATATACAGTAGCCAGAAGAAATAAAAAAATTTTTTGATGATCATGAAGGGATTAGAGACAGGCCTTCCTCTATTTTAGCCCTCTCATTCGTTATCCACCGGCTTTGGATTTGGAAGCGCTGTCGGACTCTTCCCTCCACAGCAGGAGCCCAGGAGTGCGTTTATCCAGTTCTGAGGAGTTGGATTTTTTGAGCATTGATGTGGGTGAGTTCGAAGATTCTTCTAGTCAAGAAACTACGTCGGGCCACAGATGTAGCCCTGTGCGTTACCAAGGAGATTGCACAGGCTGCTATCGTGGCCACCCAGAAACATCTGTGGCTTAACCTTACTGATATTAAGACTGCAGAAAATCATTTTTTTCTACATTTACATTTATTCATTTAGCAGACACTTTTATCCAAAGCAACTTACAAGTTGCATGTTATTTCTCTCCTTCCCTTTTCCAAATGTTTTCTTGCTCCTATTGTAATCCCAGCTCGTCAAGGAGACAATAAAAAGGCAGAGATTTCCAGACGGAAGGAGAGAAGTTTTTTTGTTGCTGCTGCCTCTGAGGTCCCAATGCTGTGACAGTGTATAATTTTCTTGTACTTGCGTAGGCACATGCATCCTAGCTGCATGGGCTCAGGGCTGAAACCAGCAGGCGTCGCTGTGGCTGGGCGGATGGGTTAGGAGCAGGATCCGCCCAGGAATCCAGCAGGAACAGCTTAATCATCTCCTGCCGAAAATCTTCAAAAAGGAAACAGAAGGGTACCCAAGCCTCCTCACGCGCAGACCTTTCCAGTAAGCAGCGTGAGGACGAATGCCACCTTTGATTTTCATAAATGAACTCCATTCATTCATAAATTAATACAAATAATCAGGAAAAAATACATTTTTGCTTATGTTATATTTCTTAACTATATAATATCTCAATACAAATATGATAAAGAATGGATAAAAATGATCTCATTCAGACACATTTAAGGTCATTTGGTGTAAGTGACTGAAGATAACTGATGTGATTTTACTTTAAAAGCAGATTATTCTTTACTGGATATGATGTTTGAAACAAAGTCCATATTTAACAGTGTGGTAAAAACCTAGCTGTCTCTTAAAATATATATATTTCTCCTCTGAAGTGTCACAGCTGCAATCAGTAATTTGATAAAAATGATTTGATTTAAAGCGATGTACTAAATTTACTAAAATTTGAAGCTACTGTATGTAGGTCTGAATTTTGAGTGGGTCTGGATTATTAGTGATTTAATTTATTTATAATTGTGTTAGTGATTTGTGAACACTGATTTGTGTTAGTTGTGATACAATAATTTAATTTTATGTTAAACTGGGTAGTAATTAATAAGGCCAATATTATACAGTTAAGGACTGTGTAGCCGGGAGTTGACTGAGTGTAGCTATAACATCAGACTGCTGACATAGACAGAAAAGAAGTAGTTAATTAGTTAAAGTTAAATAGTTAAAGAAATGAGCACTTTAGCATAAGTACTGTTTAGCATTATCATTAACGTAGCAACTAGCATTAGCATTAGTATTAATGAGTGCAGGTTCTCCTGGGGGTCACCGCCTCCTTTTGACAGATCCAACGTCAGGTCAGGGTATGGACTGGATACAACCTCGGAATAATAAGAGACAGACAAACTGAGAGCAAAATACTGTTCCACACCCTTAGATGCAACAAGTACATCAGATTGTTAGGGAAGTGTTCCCGATTCCAGTTGGCCTAATTATTGCAGCCTAGCAATCCCTTAGGCTTTACATTTATTTGTGAAGCTTAAAATGTGTTACTGACGGTACAGAGCTTGGCATCATACTTTGCTTGGAACAATTATAATATTGTTAATGAAGTACTCTACAATATATATCACTACGCACTTAAGAGCCGTAAGAGTTAACATACCCCTTATTGAATGGAGCCTTCAATCAACTGGAATTCTCCTGACTCTTAGGCAGGGCTGTATGTTAACTTTTTTTGCATATAGCACTGGTGCTACAGAGGTTTGATGTTTTGTAGCACAGGCCAAACCTGTTGTGACACCCAGCACCGTAACAAAACCGTTGTAGCACATATATAAAATGTCATTTCTAGCAACCACAAATGTTCCTTCATTACATCAACAGGCATGCAGCTGACAAAAACATTAATGTTACATACAGTTGAATATATTATGACCATATGGAATCAGTTTTTTCCTCTGTTTAAGTTTTGTACCCAGACTTTGTTTTTTCCTATTTCAAATTTTCTGTGTTATTTTTTTATTTTTTACTATACAACAGTAATAAATTTGCCCACATGAAATAATACTGTGGTATTTACTATAGTGAACTGTAGTAAAAATTTATTTATTTTCATTCCTAGGTAGTATAATGTTTTTAAACCTGACTAAATAAAATATTAACATATATTTTTTTAGTACAGCTTAATTTAATAGTTAATACTATTAAATAATACTACAGAACATAACAGAATCTAGAACAATTTAGTATAGTGAATATTAGCACAGTGTTTTTCATCTGGATATTAAAGTTAACCAGACTTTTATTTTGAAAATGATTGACTTCGAATGTGTGTCTGCGCTTTTCTCATATGAAACAGTGAAATAAATTTCAGAGTCACGGACAAGGTTTGCAATTTCTAGTCGAAATTAAATTTATATGTTCACATACTTCTGTTACAAGGTATAGTAACATATGAAAAAAAACTGTGAGCCAGTTGCTTACACAGGCAGATAAACACATTTTCCCACAGCAGGAAACGAAGACTTCAGGGTCATATCATGTCTTCTTAGCCAGTTTTCTTCTGGATTCCTTCCAAGTTTAGTTCCTCACGCTGTGTCAAATTAAACTACTACAAAGTGAGGAATGCATAGCTCAGTTTATGTCCTCATTGATTAATCTCTCACAGTTCTACACACACATCTGAGTCTTCCAACCCATCTCACCTCAGGCTGTCATACAGCAAACATTCCTAGCAAAGTTGGTCCCTCACACATGTGCTACAGGGTAAATTTTTGTCTTTACACAGTCCAATTTTAATGTATCACATGCGAAATATATGTTGCACTCTACAGCCCTGCTCTTAGGTGAGTTTTAATTGTAAATTGAGTATGATTGGCATCTAATAGTAAATATTTGCCATAGTGTGTGTTCTACTGGGATTGAATTTCAATATGGTATTTTTGTTAATCCATAACATTAGCTTTGTCAAAACAATGGCGTAACATTTAGCTATATATGTTAGTCCTTTTCAAAGTTTCCCCTATTCTGTATGTTACACCACATCAGATTGCCACAGTAAAGCGCTAAAGTCTGACAAGAAAGGTTTTTAAGTTAAATAGCTAACATTATCTGGCTAATCGTCTGACGGCTGTGCTCAGAGCACGCATTCCCTCCCATTGGGATTACAGAGGCAAGAGCAGACACCAGTAGATCATTTGATTATCACCCCAGCACCTGGTTTTATTCATTATCTGTTGATTATCTGCTTTTGTTCAGTTCCCTGTCAATTTGTTGTTTATGTTATTTTTTTTTACTGGTTCAATTTGGACCTTCTGAATTTTATACTGGTTAAGAGATAAATGTTTAGGAAGTAGGGGTGTACAATATCACAATTTTTTTAAGATTAAAGTGTCTCCATGATCTGCTTTTGAAGAAATATTATAGTATCGTGCTACAGTGCAATCAGTTGCAGTTCTAGTGCCTCTGACTGAATTTACCATAATAAATTTGCACATGAAATAATACTGTGGTATTTACTATAGTGAACTAACATTTAATGGACATTTCAATCCAGAACAAAACAGAATGCATTATTTGAATGTGCTTTAAAAGCCTTTTATTTTGAAAATGATTGACTTCCGGTTAATGAAACATTTTTTCAGCAATAAAGACATACTTATATAGTAACATATGAAAATCTGTGACTGCATCCATTTCAGATGTATAATGTCTTACTGTTTTTCCCTAAAAGGAAATAGCAGTTGTAATCTCTCACACACACACAAGCCTGAAAAGTATTTATAGTGTCCAAAATGTATCAGATTTGTTGCACTCTGTAGAGTTGATAGTGTGATTGGCATCTAATAAGTAAATATTTGCCAGGTGTGTTCCTGTGAATTTCAATATGGGCCATAGTGTCAGGCGCATTTAGCTATATATGTTAGTCCTTTTCAAAGTTTCCCTATTCTGTATGGATTGCCACAGTAAAGCGCTAAGTAAGGGCTGTTTAAGTTAAATAGCTAACTTATCTGCTAGGGACGGCTGTGCTCAGAGGCCCTAGTGAGGGAGAAAGAGTTTAGGAGTAGGGTATGCAATATCACAATTTTTTCAAGATTCTGATGGGGTGCTACACGAAGTGCAGTTGCAGTTCTAGTGCCTCTGACTGAATTTACTAAGTAAGGGCTGCCTGTGCAGGACGTGTGTGGGCATAGTGAGGGCTTACTGGGGGCTAAGTGAGGGTGGCTGCATCCATTTCAGATGTATAATAACTGTTTTTCCCAAAGGCCAAGTTGTAGTAGCTGAAAAGTATTTATAGGGGACAGATTTGTTGTTGTAGATTGAGGGCCTTGAGGGCTTTCTGGGGGCTAAGGATGGGCTGTCTGTGTGTGGGCAGTGAGGGGCTTCTTGGGGGAGCTAAGTAAGGGCTGGTGCCGTGTGTGGGCATAGTGAGGGCTTACTGGGGGCTAAGTGAGGGTGGCCACCCATGCAGGGCCTATTGAGGGCTTCCTGGGGCTAAGTATGGGCTGCCAATGCAGGGCCAGCACTAAGGGGCCAACATTTTGCCAATGAGAAAATTCTCAGATGCCCTGCGCTGTTTGCAGGGATGGTACTTAATATTATGTCATCTAATGTAAATTCTCTGACTCTGTAAACACTCTGTAGACATTAGACAACAAGTCTCAGGACCCATTCACTGTCATAATCACACTTTAGAAATAATACTGTCATATGGTAGAAATGTGGACAATGTTAACAATTTTCAGCAAAGCGAAGACATTTCAGATCACTATTTAGTATCTCGTACGCTTCATCTGCCTATAGCTCCAAACTCAACTCTGTGTTATAAATACAGTAGAACAAAAACTACTAGTACCAAAGATTTGTTTCTCAGTAATCTGCCTAAATTACCTCAATTGCCTAGCATATGTGATAACTTGGAAGATCTTGATTATATTACAGAACATATTAAATAAACTATTTAAATATAGTCTTTTTCGAAACACTAAATATGGTTGCTCCCCTCCACCTAAAGAACATTAAAGATAACAGTCCAGCTCTGTGGACTCACGCATCAAAACACGCGTGCATTAAAAAGAGCTACCAGTAAAATGGAGTGCAGCTTTAAGAAACCAAAACTAGAGGAATTCTGCTTAGCTTGGAAGGAGAGTGTCTCAAAATTTAGAAAAGCCTTAAAAACTCTAGATCTGCCTACTTTGCGTCATTAACAGACGAAAATCAACGCAAAATTTTTATTTAACACAGTGGCTAACTTAACAAAACTTAACTCTTGTCTTGTCGTGGCTGCATCTCATTACTTGTACTGTTAGATCTTAGCGCTGCCTTTGACACCATTGATCATAGCATACTTTTAAATAGACTTAAAAGTTATGTCGGCATTAGTGGTATAGCATTAGAATGGTTTAAATCATACTTATCTGACCGCTTTCAATATGTAGCGATAAACTATAAGAAATCTTACTGATCACAAGTACAGTATGGAGTGCCACTGTGATCAGTTCTAGGACCTCTACCCTGTTACCCTTAGGAGCTATAATTAAGAAACAAGGAGTTAATTGAGGAGATACTCAACTCTATATCTCCTCGAGGCCTCACGAAACACATCAATTCACCAAATTGAAGGAATGTATAGTTGACATAAAAAGCTGGATGAGTAGCAACTTTCTGTTGTTGAACTCTGACAAAACAGAGATGCTAATCATTAGACCTTAAACTGCCACACTTAACCAACAGGAATATTATCTAACTATTGACGGATTTTCTACCAAGCCTTCGTCATCGACTAGGAATCTGGGCATTTTATTCGATAGTAACCTGTCATTTTAAAGCCATGTTGCCAACACTTGTAAAACCAAATTCTCACTATCGAGTGCAGAAAAGTTAGTTCACACATTCATGACGTCTAGACTGGATTAGTGCAATGCATTATTAGGTGGCTGTCCAGCTAGCCTATTACAAAAGCTCCAACTAGTTAAAAATGCAGTGGCTAGAGTTCTTATAAGAACAAAAAAGTTTGAACATATTAGCCTGGTTCTATCAACACTGCACTGGTTACCCATCATGCAATGTATTAACTTTAAAATCTTATTGATTACTTATAAGGCTTTACATGGTTTAGCTACTCAGTACCTGAATGAGCTCCTAATACATTACAGTCCCTCACGGTCACTACGCTCTCAGGACTCTGGCATGTGCTGGTGGTAGATCATTCTCCTATTTAGCACCTAAACTTTGGAATAGTCTTCCTAGTGCTGTGCGGGAGGCAGACACACTCTCTCAGTTTAAATCTAGACGCATCTCTTTAACATAGCATACACATAGTCCAACAGTATATAACACAAATCCTCTAAGGGATTGCTAGGCTGCATTAATTAGGCCAACCGGGAACACTTCCGGTCTGATGGATGATTGGATCTATCAGAAGGAGGCAGCAGGAGAGCCTGCACTAATTAATACTAATGCTAGTGCTAGTTACTACATTAATGGTAATGTCAAACAGTATTTATGCTCATTTCTTTAACGATTCTATCTAACTTAACTAATTAACTACTTCTTTTGTCAGCAATCTGATGTTATAGCTGCACTTAGTCAACTCAGTCATCCCCGGTTAAACAATCTTTTACTGTATAAACTGTAAATTTAGTACATTGCTTTAAATCAATTGTTAAAGTGCTATACAAATAAACTTGAACTTCAACAATGTGAAACCATGGTTACATGAGTAACCTGAGACGTTCCCTTTTAAGGAAACTTGCGCTACATCAGAGGGCTGACGCTCTGGGAATGCAATCCCAATGCGGCCATACGCCCAAATACCTATCTAGTGTGTATCCGTAGAGCTCAGACAAAAGTACACAAGAACCTGGTGTTTTTGTCAAGTCCAAGTTGTAATATACACAAATTGGACAGTTTATTCTTGCTCATCCTAGAGAGTCTCTTTGAGGTGTTTGAAATGTGTCTCTCTAATCCTCTCTGCAAATCTGGAAGATCTCAGGGAGTTGAGCTGGGAGTCACCCTCTCTGGGGAATGCCAGAGAGGTGCCATAACTGTCCTACTGAGTTAAGTAACAACCGGCAGGTCATCACTTAACCCAGACTTTCTGGAGCCACAAGGGGTTCTGTTGTGGACTCCCCCCTAGGAATTTGTTGTTTGTTGTCTAACTTTATGATCCCTTAAAGAAATCCAACATTTGGCCCGGCCAAGTCTCTACAAAGTTATAAAGTCTTACAAATGTAAGCCTGCCGCATCACACACATCTTGAAAAGAAACCCCAGACCATAAGGCCTTAGAGGCTGCCATACCTCTAGAAGAATGGGCTTTGACAGCCAGAGGAGAGGGCTGACCAGAAGCCTCATAAGCTAGTGAAATAGCCTTAACTATCCACCTGCTCAGTTTCTGTTTGGTCACCGACAGTATTATTTAAACACTTTTGCATTCTCCACCAAAAGAAGTAATAATTATAATGAGCTTTGCTCAAAGATAATAGTTAAAATATTCTCCACCATCCCCTCTGTAGGGGAAACAAATATGACCCCAACAGGAAAATATTTATTATTGATTATGATCGATTCTAAGTATTCGTATGAAATACTTGATTTAGGGAAATACTAAATGATTAAGAGCATGTAGCAATAATCGACATGATTAGGGACTCCGGATTATGAGCATAAACTACAAACAACATCACGTGTGATATAAAAAAGACTTTATTCACTAGACTAAACTAATTCTATCTCAACATATATACACACACATATGCATACAGTTTAGCATTAGAAAAAGTTGAAGCAGAGAGAAGAAGAAAATATGAATTCATGGCAGTATTTGATATTCAGCAGATCCACAGCCTGAACAAGCCATCAGTTTCCTATTTATGTAGCAACTTTGTAAAAAAGAATTAATGATGCTCTATGCATCCATTAATAAGACTAAGTATAAAACTTGCATGTCTTGCCCATCAGAAGGAAGTGTCCTGATACAGTTTGTTGAGGCTTAATCTTGGCTAAAAGTTGTAGCGATGAGAAAAAAAAGGGAAAAAAATCTTTTCTTTCCTCTACAGGTAGCACTGCAAAACATTGTAAACTTAGGAAAGCACCCCTTAGTAATATTGTTGCCGCTTTTGATGTGTCGCTTAATTGTCTCCTAATATTTGTAAGTCGTTTTGGATAAAAGCGTCAGCTAAATGCCTAAATGTAAATGTAAAGAGAACCAGTCTGAGGCAGAGGGTCTTTGAAAGATGGAAAGACAAGGTCGCAGCCTGGCACAAACTTAGGGGTCCGGTGCAGGCTTCTTCTAGCTCATCATCAAAGGACCCTAAAAGGGCTAAAAGGGCACTTGGGTACCCTTGGGTAGTTGACGTGGAGCAAGCAGAGGAAGGGACAGAAATGGAGAGTAGCAATGTGATTATGATTAAATCGGTAATTGCAGAACCTTCATTTAAACCGGTTTTGATCAAACTTCAAGTAAACATAAACAACAATGACATATTATATGGGAAAAGAAGAAACAAGCATTTATAGATCTCCATTATACAATTTTAAAAGAAAGTTTCTTTGTTTGTCACAAAGTAAATGAAAAGAGAGAGTAAATCTCTCTACATTCCTTTGGGACGTAAAACAATCTTATCTTGCAGATTTAGTATGGGTTGTTATTGTCACCAGAGGTAGTTGCAACAGACACATAGCTTTAGAGTGGGTGAGGGTATTTAGTTATATTTAAGAAATATAACCAAATATAATATGTCTGATCTGTGTCATGCACTACACCTGTAAAAAGAAGCTGGTAGCCTGGTCACAAGACATCCTGGACCAGTTGGATCCCAGCCATTGTGAGGAATTACACAATCCTAGTCCCAGTCCTAACTAGGTAGTGTAAGACTGGTGCCAAGATGTCCAAACCAACAGGACATCACATCCTGGGGAACAAAGGACTCTTTCCAACATATTGAGTTCCCCACAGAGTTTGCATCCCCATCTCAAATAGCACACCTCAAAGGATGCTGATTGCTTGAACTCACACACTTCATCTGTCTCTTTCTCCCCTCTCTTCATCTACTTCCCCTTAGCTCAGAGATCCCCAAAACTCATCAATGAACTGTATTTAAGATATACCACATTCTGTGTGATCAAAGTATCTAAATATTCATGTCTCATATCATTTGAAATGTCTCAGTGCGACTTACACAATGGTCCTATCCCCACAACAGTAGAGCAGATCATAACAAAGGTTTAAGGAGTTTGGAGATATTCTGCTCACTGCTGTGGGTGTGAGCAGAATGGCCATTTCATGGAAATGGCCATTTGGGCCTGATCAGGTTCAGAGTCTTTTCTATGTAAATTACATCTCCATTTGGAGGAAGTATACTTTGATTTGGGTATTTAAGGGAAGCAAGCAAAAGGTTCTCAGAGTCTGTAAACGGATCTCCCACACAATCACTGTGTGTAGTTCTTATAGTTGGAGTCTGTAAACGGATCTCCCGCACAATCACTGTGTGTAGTTCTTATAGTTGGAGTCTGTAAACGGATCTCCCGCACAATCACTGTGTGTAGTTCTTATAGTTGGAGTCTGTAAATGGATCTCCCGCACATTAAGCTAAAGCGTAGTTTTGATTAATCAGGTAAACATTTCTAAATTCTCTCATTTCTGCATTATTGACTGTTTCACATGAATTGATCACTTTACTAAATTGTTTGAATTAGATATTGAATCATTGTTGTCGTTTACCTGTTTAATAAATTGTTATGTTTGTATCTATTCTAAATACTCTGAATTATTGGCTTAGTAGACTATGATGCATCCGTGTTACCGCAATACTACGACTAGGGTTAAGTATATTGAAATAATTAAGTTGTTATGCAGTCGGTTTTGTGTATCCTCTGTTTAGTCAGAGAAAAGAGTTTTGTGTATCCTCTGTTTAGTCAGAGAAGAGTTTTGTGTATCCTCTGTTTAGTCAGAGAAGAGTTTTGTGTATCCTCTGTTTAGTCAGAGAAGAGTTTTGTGTATCCTCTGTTTAGTCAGAGAAGAGTTCGATTGTATGGGGCTACATGGGTACCTTTTAACAATAGCAAGCGGGAGCTACATTGTTAAATTGCTTTAGCCATAACCTCTGGTTATACGATCGAGTTTGTGATCGTGGGCCACTTTACACGGCTGTCTGCGAGGACCCTGTGCGACATTGAGAACCTTGGTGTACAAGTCCAATAATAATAGTGAGTTGAATAGAATGATAAAACATTTATCTAAATTTAAGAATCTTAACTTAACCTTTACAAGGTTTTATCTTTTGGAGTCAGATCAAATTGAGGAATAAAAAGTAAAGAATAAGCGCAGGAAAAGACCGAGCGCGCTGAAACCTTCGCCATTACCACTGGACTCCTACGTTGGGCCAGTGGGTGGTTTTTGGGTGGCTTTTCCCATCCAGCCTTACAGTAGGAGTGTTTTTAAATCTCTTAACATAATACACATGGACTGGTGAACAGTGCTAGTATCTGGCCCAGTCAACAAGGTACCTCGGACACAGATTGTTGCCCCGCTGCCACAGATGATGCCTGTGCCTTCTCCGTCTTGGCTGCTATCAGTATTTGAGATGTACTGACACACCTTCCAGAACTGAAGGCCTGGGTCACGTCTGTCTATGGTTCTATACTGAAGATGGACTCCACTAAAAAGTTAACTCCAAATTTGTGTAACAAAATTGTTTTTTTTCCATTGTAAAGTAAGAAGGTCATGTTCCCTCTTTTGTACACATTAGATCACAAAGAAACTTGCAGGTGATGCTGCTGGCACTGCTTCATGGGTGACTAACGTGGGGAATGAGATTGGGCAAGTCCTCACGTGCATCCTCAAAGAGGCAGAGGGTAACGGCCTGCTTCCCATGTGTTCTGAACTTGTGGATCCTTACCGCAGAGCTGGAGAAGCTCCTCCACAAGTCCTTTACATGGATTGGGACTGCTGCTCTGCAGGAGGTAAAGGCAAGGTGGCTGCAATATTCAGTGAGTGGGATCAGCTGGAGGTCAGACTGGATGTGTGACATATATGTATATATATATATATATATATATATGTATATATATATATATATATATATATGTATGTATGTATATGTATATATATATATATGTATGTATATGTATATATATATATATATATATATATATATATATACGCATATATATATATATATGTATATATATATATATATATATGTATATATATATATATATATATATATATATATATATATATATATATATATATATATATATATATATATATATATATATATATATATATGTATATATATATATATATATATATGTATATATATATATATATATATATATATATATATATATATATATATATGTATGTATGTATATATATATATGTACTGTATATCACTATACTGTACTGTACTGTTTACTGTGAGGTACAGTTGCTGCATGCTCATACATGTTTTACCTGTACATACTGGTAGCGCAGCTCCGTCACTCTTTCACCATTTCTTTCAAAATGAACAGTGTACAGCTGCTTCATATTCTTTTCAGCACCCTGTCAATGGTTGAGATGCTGACTGTTTGGATGTTTTCAAAGATGTTGTTGTCCTCTATAATGGCACTCTTTATCTCTCTTAGTCTTATGGCATTGTTTTCTACAACCATGGTGCAAATAGCCTCCTCCTGTTCGAGTGTGAAAAGGGGCCCTCTACCACCCATGTGAAGTTGTCTTGCAGTCCTATGTGGAAAAAATATAAAACACAAAATTGAGTAAGATGAAATGTCACGGTTTAAAGTATACTGTTATACTGTAGTATATTGTTAAATGCAAGTGGAATACGGTAATATTGTATGAAGCATTACAGAAAGTATACAGTACTACAGGACAGTGCCTATTTTTAGATTACATACCTGTTCTGTCAACGAAAAGGCTGAATGATTAAGGACACAGTTGTTCTCCCAACATTTGGCTGCACCCTTCACCCAGCCTCGGCTGATTTGAGAACATGATTGAGAACATGGTCTACAAGTTTGTCTCAAATCTTATCAGGAACACGCATATGTCCTCGGCCTCTTCTGCCTCTTCTGCCTCTTCCTCTGTTTTGCCTCCCAACTCTTCTCTCTGGCTGTTAACCCCATGCAATTCCTTGTCCTTTCATTGTCATACATTGTAACATTGTGTTGTGCTCCGGCTATATATATACTTGCCAGTTGATGGTTCATGAGATGCTCCTTTGTTAGAAAAAGTCAAGATTAACCTGGGAGCAATTTACCAATTCAGGACAGATTTAGTAGAAAAGTGTAAAGGAAATGTATAGAAATATGCTTGACATATTTTGACAACTTGTTCAATCATTTTGCATGTAAAAACTTATGCTATGAACTAATGCCTAAATGTTGTGAGGGGTGAGACTATTCAACAGAGACCCATTATAATACAGTTTGATCAACATGACATAAGCAATTGATAATGTAGGAAACAGCAGAGAATTGTACATAATCATTTGCATGGATGTAAATGATGTGTCCAAGTGTGTCCAAGATGGCGCCGTGTTAACAGGCTGTCGTCGCGTCTGCTCAGATAGTAGTTAGTCTATTTTGTTTATATTATAGTTTTTTCTGCACTCTTTCTCTACTTTTTTCCACCATGGAATACATTAAGTATAGTAGAGCGACTCTTATGTCAATTGGTCTAAAATCTACTCACCAAACGCCGTTTTTAATGCTGGATCCACGCGTACCAAGTGAAATCCTGAGGATTGACAAAAGACGCAACAAGCGGCCGTGAGGGAAATGAGCCGGTGTCAGGAACAGGATAAGGGCACGCGCACACCGCGCTCCCCTCACAAGCATTCTGCTAGCCAACGTCCAGTCACTGGAGAATAAACTCGATGACCTCAGGGCCAGGGTCAAGTTTCAGCGAGACATTCGGGACTGCAATCTCCTGTGTTTCACCGAAACGTGGCTGAACCCAGCGGTACCGGACCACGCCATCCAGCCGGCCGAGTTCTTCTCGGTTCACCGCATGGACAGAACCACGGAGTCGGGAAAAACAAGAGGAGGGGGTGTGTGTATGTTGGTAAATAAATCCTGGTGCAGCAGCGCTAGTATTTTACCTCTTTCACGCTCGTGCACACTGAACCTGGAGCTGCTGACTTTAAAATGTCGGCCCTTTTATCTTCCTCAGGAATTTAGCTCGGTCATAATCAGCGGCATCTACATTCCACCACAGGCGGACACGGACAGCGCTTTATGTGATCTGCATGAAGCGCTTACCAAACTCAACACCAGGACGCTGTGCTTATTGTTGCGGGGGAGTTTAACAGCGCGAATCTTAATTGGGTTGCGCCGAACTTCCACCAACATATCAAGTGCCCCACCAGAGGCGAAAGGACACTGGATCACTGCTACACACAACTAAAGGACAGTTACAAAGCGCAATTTCACCCAGCGTTTGGAAGGCTGAAACAGGAAGCGCCTGTACAGAGAGAGGTTGCGCGCTGGACGAACCAAGCGGTGGGCATGCTTCAGGACGCTCTGGATGACACAGACTGGGACATGTTCAGGCGCAGCTCAGATGACATCAGCGAGTTTACGGAGGTAGTTCTGGGATTCATTGGGAAAATTGCGGATGATACTGTAGAGAAAACTGTAATCAGGACTTTTCCCAACCAGAAGCCGTGGGTGGATAAAACAGCGATGCTCTAAAATCTCGCTCTGCTGCCTATAACGCAGGGCTCGCGTCTGGAAACATGGATGATTACAAAGCCGCCGCCTACAACTTTCGCAAAGCCGTGAAAAGGGCAAAGCATCGTTATAGTGTTAAACTCGAGTCTCTCTTTCATCAGAGCTCGAGAAGCAAGTGGCAGGGACTGAGAACAATGACGGATTATAAAATGCCATCATCCAGGACAATGAACGTGGACGCTTCATTAGCACACGAGCTAAATACCTTTTATGCTCGCTTCGAGGCTGCAGCTAGTGGCGCTGGAGGTGCTAACAATGCTAATGGCGCTAATGGCCCTAACAATGCTGCTGACTGCATACGTATGAGTCTCTGAGCACGACGTGAGAACAGCCTTCAGGAGAGTAAATACCAGGAAAGCTTCAGGACCAGACGGCATCACGGGTCAGATCCTGAGAACCTGCGCTGACCAGCTAGCTCCGGTGTTTACTGAGATTTTCAACCTCTCACTGGAGCAGTCTGTAATTCCATCGTGCTTCAAAAGGTCCACCATTGTTCCTGTCCCAAAGAAACCCCAGCCTGCTTGTCTTAACGACTATCGTCCAGTAGCTCTGACCTTCACTGTGATGAAGTGCTTCGAAAGACTAGTGCGAGACTTGATCACTTCTTCACCACCGGACACTCTGGACCCGTTACAGTTCGCGTATCGTCCTAACCGCTCCACTGAGGACGCGATCGCGTATCTCCACCACACAGCTCTGGAGCACCTGGACAACCGAAAAGGGAATTATGTTAAGATGTTGTTTGTGGACTACAGTTCAGCTTTCAACACAATAATTCCCTCCATACTCACCTCCAAAATGGAGGTCCTGGGACTCAGCACATCGCTTTGTCGCTGGATCTCCGATTTCCTCACGGACAGACTACAAGCAGTACGGGTGGGCAAACACGTCTCCCCTACCCTCACTCTCAGCACTGGAGCGCCCCAGGGTTGTGTTCTGAGTCCCCTGCTGTACTCATTGTACACATACGACTGTTTGGCCACTTCCAACTCCACCACCATTGTCAAGTTTGCTGATGACACGGGCCTGATCTCTAACAACGATGAGGAGATCAAAAACCTGGAGTTATGGTGCCAGGAAAACAATCTCCTCCTGAACGTCAGCAAGACAAAGGAGATGATAGTGGACTTCAGAACAAAGCAGGAGAGGAGGAACTATCAACCACTTACAATCAACGGAACCCTAGTGGAGAGAGTGGACAGTTTCCGGTATCTTGGTGTTAAAATTGCACAGGATCTGTCATGGTCATGTCACATCCACCACACAGTTAAGAAGGCCCGGCAGCGTCTTTTTCACATCAGACGCCTAAAGGACTTTAAACTACCCTCTCAGGTGCTCAGGACCTTCTACACCTGCACCGTTGAGAGCATCCTGACAGGCAGCATCACAGCCTGGTTCAGGAACAGCACCCAGCAGGACAGACGAGCGCTACAGAGAGTGGTGCGATCAGCTGAGCGCTCCATCCGCACTGAACTTCCTGACCTGCACTCCATATACAATAAACGCTGCTTGACCAGGGCCAGGAAGATCGGGAAAGATCTCAACCACCCCAATAATGGACTGTTCTCTCTGTTACGGTCAGGGAAGCGTTTCCGCTTCTTGAGGGCGAACACAGAGAGAATGAGGAGGAGTTTCTTTCCACAAGCTATCCGGTCCCTCAACCAGAACTTCACGGCATAACACAAACACACACACATACAACAGGACTCTTCTTCTCTATTTCTTATTTTCCACACACAGTTGCACAGGACTCGCTTTTGACAAGGACTCTCCTTCCACACACATATGCACATATTGCACATAAATGTATGCACTAATGTATATGTACACGTTTGCACATAATGTATAACATTATACATTATGTGCAAACGTGTATATAATACACGTGTATACGTGTATTTATATACATTTATGTATATAAATACAGTGTGTACAGTAAATAATGTAAGTGTAGTATATGAATGTAGAGTACATACTCTACATTCATATACTACACTTACATTATTTACTGTACACACTGTATTTATATACATTCATTCCTCACTATTTATAAACACACTGTATATACAGACGTATATTGTATGTACATTTGTATCTACTGTATATACTGTAGTTACTGCATATTATATATGCACTATATTGTAAATCCTGTACAATTTCTCCCACCCTCTGTACAATCTTTCCCTCCCTCTCCCTTCCTCCCTCTTTAAGTGAACTCCCGGACAGGCGTCAAAGCATTACACTGCATGTTGTACTGTGTATGATTTGTATGTGACAAATAAACTTTGAACTTTGAACTTGAACATGTACCAAAGCATTTGCAACTTCAAAGAAATGAGAAACTTTTTGATGTGCACAAGTGACACAATGATGTAAAGATTGAACAGGTAGTTTGGAGAATTCTGATCTGAGAAATGTACCAAAGCGACTGAGAAAAACTGTAATAACCGCTAGCCACGGAAAGCCAAATATCTCAACGCAGCTTTACTGTTTATGTTTTTGTGCGGAGAGTGGAGATGCGTTTAGTTAGGATTTTTACATTTATTTACATTTATAAATCGGCTATTTAGGTGAGGGGGAACTGTATACAAGTTTGTGAAAAACTGGATTCTGCTTAGATAGCCCTTAATGAAGCTGATTTGGGGGATTTAATTAATGTTGAGGTGGGAGATGGACGAGGTGATGGCAAGCAAGGAAGAGGTGACGGAAGCAGTGACGCCTGGCCCGCTGAAAGTCCGCCGAGTTGGCTACACAAGCGCTTCTTAATACCAAAGGTGCCACCTTCACGCCGGGGCCGTCCCTTTGTTCTGGACCTCTACAGTGAGCTGTCGAGGTCCTGGAATCATCCTTACTCGGCCCGTGTCGGAATAATCCAACATTATGGAGGCAGTGGAGCCCAGGTGTGGGTTGATGCCCAGGGTTGAAAAGATGCTAGCCAACTATCCCCCTTGTTGGCATAATCCCTAAAGGCCCCAGCATTGCCCACCAAGCCGTGTAGAGTTGCATCTACGCTGGTGGGCAAAGCATACTCTGCCAACTCGAATGCCACATAAACTGTCTAGAGATGATGGCGGCATTTCTGTCTCTTAAGCAGTTCCTTCCAGAACGCAGGAACAAACATGTTGGTCCACAAAAACCATACCTCTGTGGTTGCCTACATAAATCATCTGTTGTGGCAATGCAAAAACTCTGCGCTACAACATTGTTTTGTTTACTTTTAATTTCACTTTGTGTGATTGGGGTGGAGTGTTTTAATTAACAAAGGAAGAAAGAAGGATATAGGGAAATGGGTCATACCCAAGTTTTTTTTGCGTCATCACTAAGGTTTGCAGTTGTGAGTGGGAGTGGACGACACTCGAAACACTCTCCAGCTTCCTTTATGTTTACAAACTTGTGTGACGCAGTTTCTGCATGGACTTCAAACTTGTGAATGAACGAAGTGATTAACTGTCCTTTTGTACCAGTTTTTTCCCCTTTCTCACGGATATTGTGATATTCCCTTGTAAAAAAAAATTCTCTGACTGTTTTGTGGTTATTTTATTTTTCTTTTATTGTAACAGGTGGTTTCTTTTTTTGCTATCCTGGGTTAATTTAAATTTTTTCAGGATTATCCTGGCTGGCACCTGAAAAAAATACCTTTAAAGGAGTTTATTTATGCTAGGGGAGCCACCACCATTACACTGTGCTCGCGCCCATTGTACAAACTGGCACACCCTCCGGCTATTTCTGTATGCCTTTCCCCCGATCGGGAGTCGGGATCCCGAACCCGGGAGTTCTGGAGAGGGTGTGCCAGGACGGAATACGACTGTTGCTGGTAGCACCTCAATGGCCGCCCCGAGTATGGTTCTCGGCCCTTATTGCACTCCTAAATGGCACTCCCATCGAGCTGCCAGTCAGGAGGGATCTCTTATCTCAATTGCAGGACTCCATCCTTCACCCCTGCCCAGAGATGTGAAAACTGTAGGTCTGGCCTCTGAGGTGGACCGACTCATAGATACAGGTCTCTCAACCAAGGTTTTTGAGACCATTCTAAGCTCCAGAGCTCCCTCCAATGATGAAGCTGTGTTCAGTGAAGCGGGGAGTATTCATTTCCTGGTGCTCAGGTCAGATGCAGGATCTGTTACTCGAGTTCCTGCAAGGCCTGCATTACAGACCTGCAAGGGATCTGGCAGTGGTAGTAGAGGGGTTATTGAGGGCATCCCGGCCAAGTTTCTCACCATTAAGACAGTGTTCTTAGTGGCAAATTTCCTCTCTGAAGAGAGCTGGGGACCTCCCAGCTCCTTCAGTCTCTCCTTCATGTCTGAAATGTGCATCAGGCATGGTTAAGGCTTTTCTCTACCCAAGGCAGGGTTGTGTGCCAAAAGTACCCACCAATGCACTGAGGCCTATTGTGTTACTGTGTGTTTTGGACCGCCCAGCAAGGGTCTGCTGGCGACCAAACAAACTCTTAGCAGGTTGTAGTGAAACTAGGACGGTGTTATTTAAAACACTGTTCTGTTTCAGGGTATAATTATTTGTGGCTCAATGGAAATACTTGTGGCTCAAATATAAACTGATAAAGATTATTAACTCTATGTATTTTGTAGCATTACCTGGTGCAATAAACGTGTTATTCTTCTGGCCTTGATGAACAACGGTCCGTGCCCAATACAGCAATACTACAGAGCCGGTAACAGTATCGCACAGTTTAAGGGATGTGTTATGAGCATGTGTTACAATCATGGGTCAATACAAATGAATATTTATTGACTACGCTACTAAAATATGATATGGACTAACTAACATAAAACATTCACACGCATACAAGAGAAAGCATAGAAAATCAGAGAAAGAGTAAAGAGTGGCACATTAAATCAGCAGAACACTTCTGGACAAACCGCCGGGTTTTCTCTACAAAAAGTTCACCTTTGTAGCAAAGGGGCAAGGCTTAAGCGCTGTTGAATGGTGATAAATAGGATACTTGCATTGCACGGTTGCGTTGGCAAGAATCCTGGTGCGCGGAGAGAGAGAGAGTGTGTGTGTCCCGGTGGATTCGTGGAGTTTGTTCGGAGAGCGAAGTTTCGCGAGAAGTGTCGAAGTCTGCCGAAGTAAGATCGCCAGAAATATCACCGGAAATTGTGTGTATATATATATATATATATATATATATATATACACACAAATTGGACAGTTTATTCTTGCTCATTCTAGAGAGTCTCTTTGATGTGTTTGGAATGTTCTTCTCTAGTCCTCTCTGCAAATCTCCAGGGGCCCTGGAGAATCTCAGGGAGTTGAGCTGTGGGTCACTCTCTCTGAAGGAGGCCTGAGAGGTGTCATAACTGTCCTACTGAGTTAAGTAACGACCGGCAGGTTATCACTTAACCCAGACTTTCTGGAGCCAACAGGAGTTCTGTTGTGTCCCCGTGGTTTGTTGTCTAATTTTATGATCCCCTAAAGAAATCCAACATTTGGCCTGGCCAAGTCTCTACAAGGTCTCGCTGGCTTATCGAACCTTTGGGCAGTTGTCTCCACTCACTGTCAAAGCTCATTCTACTCGGGTTATGGCGGCCTCTAAGCCTTGTTGGTCAGGGGCCTCTATTGAAGATGTGCGGGCTGGTCTTCGCCACTTACATTTGTGAAGTTTTATGACCTGGACCTGGCCTCTACATCAGGGTGCTATGTGCTTGTGCCCTAGTTGTGCTCCACGGACTCACACTAGCCAGGCATTTGCTTTTATGGTGGCGTGGGGACATCGTTCCCATAGCATCGCTACACTGATGCAGTGCAAGTTCCCTTGAGAGGAAACTGAGAGGGAACGAGACGTTGCGTCTACCTGCCATATTCCCAACATCCCTGGGTGCAGCTTTGGCCTAAGAAGCTAAAATGCTATCGTTCTGGGTTTCTTTATACTTCCTGGTCCTGACGTCACCCCACCTGTGACGTTGCAGCTTGCTATTCGTCGGAGTTGATACACATGCTTTAGACGCAATCACGCAGAGGCGTTTCTATACCGTTACCACGCTGAAGTAAAATTGCTACGCTGCACAAACATATAACTTAGATGGCGGCACGGTAGTAGCACGCAGCGGCCACTCCGGACACAAAATGGTGCTATTTTGTCTTTTTAATGCGACTTTACATGGCATATGGACATCGGTGCAACTGGTGTTCGTGTATTTCACCGGCAGACACTTCTACAACTAAACAACAACACCACAGCCGCTCTACAACATGATCTGTTGGAGAAGCTACACGATCTCGCCGTGCTGCAGAGACCAGGCCTTCTGCCCTCGGTGTCGCCAGATGCCGGTGGCCGGGGGAGGGGGCATCGCAAGTGGTGCGCGAGGAAGCAGAAGCGCGGCAAGAGGGCAGGGGTCCATGCTAGGCTAAAAACAAACCCTAGCCGGCCGGCTCTCCCATCCATCCTACTCTCCAATGTCTGCTCCCTGGACAATAAATTGGACTACATCCGACTCCAGCAAACTACACGGCATGAGTTTAGAGACTGCTGTATCTTTGTTTTCACGGAGACATGGCTCAGCGAAAGAGTTCAGGACGCCGCCATTCAGCTAGACGGGCTAACCTCGTTTTGTGTCACAAACAAAGCTCTGTGCGGTAAGGCTCGCGGTGGTGGCTTGTGTGTTTACATCAACACGGAATGGTGCAAGAACTCAGTGCTAGTTTCTAGTTACTGCTCATCGCAGTTGGAGTTTGTGACTGTTAGATGCAGACCTTTTTATTTACCACGGGAATTCACTACTGTGCTCATTATCGGTGTTTACATTCCACCCAGCGCTAATGCTGGTGATGCGCTCTACGAACTGTATGGGGCTATAAGCGAACTGCAGAACTTTAACCCCGATGGACTGTTTATTGTTGCTGGAGATTTCAATCATGCACATCTCAAGTTAGTGCTGCCTAAATTCCATCAGCATGTGGACTTTGCAACGAGGGGGAAAAACACGCTGGATTTGTTTACACAAACATCCCCAGCGCGTACAGGGCGGAGCCCCGCCCCCACCTCAGCTACCCAGACCACATCTCTGTTATGCTAATTCCAGCATACAGACCGCTCGTCAGACGATCGAAACCGATTCTGAAGCAGGTGAAAACCTGGTCGGCAGGACCCATCTCTGCTCTTCAGGACTGTTTTGAACACACTGACTGGCACATGTTTAGGGAAGCAGCAACTGACAGCGACTCCACCAACTTGGAGGAATATGTGACATCAGTGACCAGCTATATTAGCAAGTGCATTGATGACGTCACCACCTCCAAGACCATCACCACACTCTTAAACCAGAAACCATGGATGACTGCAGAGGTGCGTGCGCTACTGAGAACCCGAGACTCCGCCTTCAGGGCAGGCAACAAAGCGAAGAACAGCGAGGGCCAAACTGTCCCGGGCCATCAGAGAAGCAAAGCGCGCACACGCTCAGAGAATCCACAGCCACTTCACGACCAGAGCAGAGACACGCGGCGCATGTGGCAGGGCATCCAGAGTATTACCAACTACAGGTCGACTCCACCTGCCTGCCTACCTCCCAGATGTGAGGCACAAAGCGGTGTAACGGCGAGGAAGACCACCCCTCCCCCCAATGACCAGGTGCTGTGTCTAACCACAGCTGATGTAAGGAAGACTCTACACAGAGTTAACCCGCGGAAGGCTGCTGGACCAGATAACATTCCTGGTAGGATGCTGAGAGGATGTGCAGACCAACTGGCAGATGTTTTCACAGACATCTTCAACATCTCTCTGAACAGCACCGTAGGTCCAACGTGCTTCAAGGCCACCACCATCATCCCCATGCCAAAGAAGTCTCCAGTGTCCTGCCTCAACGATTACCGTCCCATTGCACTTACACCTGTCATCATGAAGTGCTTCGAGAGGCTTGTCTTGAGGCACATTAAGACCCTACTGCCCCCCTCATTAGACCCCCTGCAATTCACTTACCGCCCCAACCGCTCAACAGATGACGCCATCAACATCACCCTCCATCTGGCCCTCACCCACCTGGACAATAAAAACACATATGTTCGAATGCTCTTGATTGACTTCAGTTCAGCATTTAACACCATCATTCCTCAGCACCTGAATGAAAAGCTGAACCTGCTGAACCTCATCTGGCCGCTCAACACCAGTTCCACAGCACCTGTACTTTCTGAGAAGGCTGAGGAAAGCACATCTCCCACCCCCCATCCTCACTGTGTTCTACAGAGGGACAATCGAGAGTATCCTGAGCAGCTGCATCACTGCCTGGTTTGGGAATTGCACCGTCTTGGACCGCAAGACCCTGCAGCGGATAGTGAGAACAGCTGAAAAGATCATCGGGGGTCTCTCTCCCCTCTATCACAGACATTTACACCTCACGCTGCATCCGCAAAGCCACCAGCATTGTGGATGACCCCACCTACACACACTTTTCACCCTCCTGCCATCTGGTAAACGGTACAGAAGCATTCGGTCCCTCACGACCAGACTTTGCAACAGTTTTTTCCCCCCATGCCATCAGGCTGCTAAACTCAAAATAACTCATTAAAAATTACACTACTGCCATTAGACTATTTTTATAAAAAAAATATATATTTGCACTGTCACTTTACACAATCACTACAGTCACTTTCATATTTAACTGTGTATTGAACTGTGTATTGGTCTGCGTTACTGTCTGGTGCTGTCTGTTTGCACTTTGTGCACTTTATGTATATAGGTGTGGTAGGATGGTCGATGTAGTGGCTAACTGACAGCAAAAGAAGAGGCAAAAAATCCAGAAAAGTCCATGGAAAGTTCTTTTTATTTTTAGGATCCACAAGTTTCAACTAGACCCAGCAGAAGCCAAGGCAGCATGTCCAATGAATAGGGCAGGTTTAACACAGGAAACAAAAAAAAACTATTTACAGTATAACTCAAGACATAACAAACAGTGTCCAAAACACAAAAACCCAAAAGCAAAGACTATAAATGGTTGGCTACTGTCCCAACAAACACCCGTCGTTTTTTTACCATACAGCTCCACTGCTCTTTTATACTCTTGACCCTCCCTTAGTATTCAAACGGACCAATCATAACACTCCATTTGTTAAACAGTACATTTCACACTTCACATAGACTTTCAACCGCACAGGTCACACCCAAAATGAAGTTTTCCTTTGACCAAAGGATTCTCTCCATAATAATTCATCAAAGTATACATATAAAAGACCTTTTAATCTACACATCCTTAATTGGGTAACTCCTCCCCTTCAGGATGCCATAAAACTGGTTTCCTGTTCGCAGGCCACTCCTTTTTGGGCTTTCCAGGAACCGGTAAGACACAGAAACAAAACACACATTAATATTCACACATTTCTTGATTTCATCACCATATTGAATGTTCCACATTACCAGCAGTCACCATGGAATGTGCACCTTCCATGTTACTGCTTCTAAGTAAAACAAACAAAATAAAGATCTTACCAAACATGTCTAGGGTGTTTTCATTTGTACTATGGGTGCTACATCACAATAGGGTTTTTTGTACTTAACTGTGTATTGTGTCTGCATTACTGTCTTGTGCTGTCTGTTTGCACTTTGTGCACTTTATTTTATATACGTTTATACGTTTTATTTTATTTTGTACTGTAGCACCTTGGTCCTGGAGAAACGTTGTTTTGTTTCACTATGTACTTGTATATGGCTGAAATGACAATAAACTCCACTTTGACTTTGACTTAAAGAACAGATCCAGAGGATTATAAATATGTATACAGTTTTTAACATATGATTAAAATGATTTGTGAGATGTTATGCTAAAACTTTGCCTGAATGTGGAACTATTGACCTTTTGAACTTAATGATGGATCACTTTATCTGGTTCACCCAATAATATGACAAATAATGTTGGTCTCATGTTTACCATTTTTAATTACATTTTTAATAACACTAACTTGCAGTAACATTTCAGACATCAAACATGTACTGTCTACATACTGCATGCAATGTATACAAATGATTTTAATTGTCATAGCTCCATAAAATAATATACATGCATTTAAAAAGTGATCACTGTTAGTATGTTATTTTTTGGTCATAATTTACTGCCCTCTGGTGGATAAAGAAAGAACTACAGCCATTATCGGGTAGTTAAATCAAGAGTAGTTGATAAAAAATGGCTAAGACATATGATGTAAGGTCAGAATGTTCTGTTTTCCACATACAAAGAATTTTGTGGACTTGCACTTTTGTGTAAATGTATATGATATTAGATTAAAAAAAAACAAGTGCCATTGTGTGGCCAATGTTTACAATATTTAGAAGACCAGGGGCCTGTACCATGAAGCCAGATTAGCTGGCTAGCCAGGTAAGTTTCAGTTTAGTTTGCACCAACTCTGGGTTTTAGGTACTATGAAGGTAGCTCGGCTTTAATCGTTGTTTGTCGCCATGGTATCTTATGCTGCACGGCTAACCTGCTCCGGGGGCAGGTTATGTTCTGGATTGGAGATCTCAGACTGAAATTCGACCAATCAGCTGTGATCAAAGAAACATATAGGTGACGTCACATATACCAGTGTCTGTTGCAATGGCTTCACCTTTTCTACCAAATCCTGTGGACATCTCTGCACAAATTGTTAGACGCGCACTTCGTAGAGAAAGTGTTTTTAGGGACAGACAAAATCCCCTAGCTTTTCCTGATAGTTACTTGAAAGATACAGATTCTCCGCGGAAGGAATCTCTTATATTTGCGAACTTCTTGAGCCGCACATATCAAATGTGACACGTCGAAGTCATGCTCTTAGTGTACCGCAAATGGTATGCATTGCGTTGCGTTTTTTTGCAAGTGGTACGTACTTATATGCGGTCGGTGATGCAGAGAACCTTGGGAAAAACACGGTTTGTCGAACCATTCGCAAGGTGGTCCTGAATAGCTTCATAGTGTTCCCTGGACATTTATCGACCATGTCCATAAAAGAGGGCTTTTATAAAATTGCCGGTAAGATTGATAGGGTGACACTACATGAACAGATTTATTGTTATACATTCAATTTTTTTTTCCTCCCCAGAAAGCAGATTTCACTTAGAACACTTAAATTATACAATACATGTTAATATTCTTCTAAATCTTTTAAAATATATATTAATCTTATGATAGGATTCCCTAGAGTCATAGGAGCAATAGACTGCACACATGTTGCAATCTCCACAGCTCTTGGAGAACATGAGGCAGATTATGTGAATAGAAAGTCCTTTCACAGCCTCAATGTTCAGGTAGGTGTACTATAGATTCAACATGACTTATTTTTAGTGAGATGAATCATTGACACATGACAATGATCTACTGTACACTTCATCTGCAGATAACTTGTGATCATGAATGCATGATCACAAGCTTGGATGCCAAATGGCCTGGCTCAGTGCATGACTCACGAATTTTCCGAATCTGTGTTGTGTCAGCGCTTTGAGGAAGGCAAGTTACAGTACACAACACTTTAAAGTGTTCTTTTTAATTGACAAAGCAAAACTTCTACAATTTTCCCCTTTTCTGTTCTGTGACAGGGCTTTTTGATGGCCTGTTGGTAGGAGACAGGGGTTATGCATGCCAGAGATTTTTACTAACCCCCTATCCTGACCCTCAGACAAGGCCACAAAACCGGTTCAATGTGGCCTTCAGTAAAACCAGGGTCAAGATCGAGATGACCTTTGGCATCCTAAAGGCACGTTTTAACTGCCTTCGGTGGTTAAGGGTGTCACCAGAGCGGGCATCACAGATAGTGGCTGCATGTGCCATTCTGCACAATATAGCCACTATCAGAAAGGAGCGAGCACCACCACTAAACCAGCTTCTCCCCGATGAAATTGACCCAATCACACTTGACCACCCAGCTGGCACAGCTGTCAGAGATGCAATCACCATACAATATTTTACTTAATAAAAGCACATTGAAACTGCAGAGAGGGAGAAAGATGCATTAATAAGTATTGAGTATTCATACTAATTTGTTGCCTGTTTTAGTTCACATACGGAGATCTGTTTTTCCAGCTGTTTGATCTCCAATTTAATTTTTTTAATTTGGAGGCTCCTCAGCTCACAGTCCATCTTCTTTACAGTGCAGTCCAATTCTAGGCTCATTTTGTAAAGGGCCCTGACTGAGTCAGTTTCCACCTGAAACATAATTCCACCACAAACAGTCATTACAAGTCTTAAGGTAAATCAAATGACAAAAGGCATGACTTAATACAGGCACAGAACTGGCTGTAATTTATGTCAAGGATTTAAAGCAGTACCTTGTTCACATTCCTTCTGAAGCCCATTAAGGTGGAGCTGTCAGTTTGTGGGGCAGGTTGTGAAAAATCCTACAATAAAAGATAAGGGCCAGTCACATTTGTGTGACATTAAAATGTGTGCCATAAAAAACTAAAACAAATGCATTCACCTCAGCAATGGTGTCAGAACACACAGAGAGGGTGTCTTCGTCATTTGCTTCACCCTAATAAATTAAAGTAGGCCAATGTAAAGCGTAACTGTTGTAAAGCATATTCATAGTGTTCTGTCTGCTGCAAGCTCACCTCTGTGTGGGAGACTGTGGGAGACTGTGTGAACGTGTGCCGGTTTCAACAGGGACACTGTATTTCCCTCTACTGCGGAACACACAGTCAGCCACATGTAAAACTTTTAAAAGGTAGTAATGCATTGCACACATACCCAATGTCACTTGCTTAGAGGAGCCAGCACCAGGGTCAGATTGTACAGCACCTGTAATACCATCCATAATCGGCCGCCCCTTATTGCTACTCAGAGCCAGCTCCTCTGCCACAGTGTATTCTGGGGGAGGTGGCCCTCCCCCAGTTTTCCGAATGTCACACTTTTTTCTGTTTGCTGCAAAAGAGTTTTTGTGAAAATGTTCACGAAAATAATAAAAGGTTATGGTAAATACTCACCACTTTGAATTATATTTTTATATTTTGTCTTTATCTGCTGCCAAGAACGTTTGTAGTTGGGGTTGCATCTAAAAATCAATGAATAGCCTATTAATCTATATGACATAGGCCTAATATACAGTCACATTTTATATACAAATACGTTTATACATACAGTATACGTATATACATTTTAATTTAAGCATTAATACATTTTTAAAATAAAACGAACTGTTAACATTACATCTAATGCACAGTGAAGTAACATGAGTAACTTGAACGACTAACGGAATTAACATTAGATTAATACATGCTGAAAAACTATCGTTCATTGTTAATTCATGTTAGCTAATGCGTTACATTCTCTAAACAAATACAACCTTATTGTAAAGGCATCATATACACGCGCGCACACACATACATCATCACATCATAATTTTTAATTAATATTGAATGTATATTTGTTTAACTTATGCATTAACGCAATCAGCGATCTTTTTCCAACACTCTCTTGCTTTGGCAGCAGAGACAGTATTACTGCGTGCTTGAAACACATGTTTATATTCCTCATACTTTTGAATAATTACTTCTTGCTCCTCCGCAGAAAAATACACAGCTCTCGCTCTATCCATATTGAACGCGATTGGTTGTTCGGTGCCGACGTCACTCTTTTATGTGCACGCGCCCGTGGAGTAATCATAGCTTAAGGATCAAAGCCCGAGTTGACAGAGAAAGTTGATGAGCTGCTTCATGGTAAATTAACATGGTAAATTGGTAAATTAAGCCTTATTGCATCGGTTTGGTTTTGTCAACTCAAAACTGATCCTGTAACTCTGAATTTGTTCAGCCACCATCATGGTACAGGCCCCTGCTCGATTTTAGGTGGACTACAGGTACGCCTTCTTACCCATAGGATAAGAAGGCCATAGGATATTTACATTTGATGTTATTAGCTGCTGAAACTTGATTGGCCAACCAAACATGTTGGCAGAATGAAAAAGAGGCTAATAAGCACAGCACATTAATCTTTTAAAGAAATAGAATGAAATGTTTTTGTCATTCTTTCCCCCATTTAAATTAAAATAATGGCTGCATTTCCAGCCACTTTTTACAGGGGTGAGATGAAAGGGAGATGATGAAGACAATGATACACTTAAATAAATCTTTACTTAAACAAAAACAGGATAATACAACAATGTGACAATAAACAACAATGAAAAATAATGAATACAATCAGGGAACAAACAGATGGACAAGAAAGATGAGGAAGGATGAGGGAGAAGAAGATCAGAGGGCTTGAGAATGTAGGGATAACAAACAACAAGATCTGACCCTGAGTCTGTGAAGTATAAATAAGGTCCGGTTAAACAAGGAACAGGTGAAGACAATTAAAGAAGGTGGAGGTGTGGTGCAGTGCATGATGGGAAATAAAGTCCGTGGGGAAGGTGAAGGGACGAGCCGTGACACCGCTATGATACAAGCAATTTTATCTTCCGAAGAAGCTAGCTTCCTGTGTTGGTGACAGTTAATCACATGTGTACATGCAGCAAGATTATGAAAATATTAAATCACCTGAAATTCTGGGTATTATTACCAATTGGCCAGAGTCCTGAGAGCATAACTGAACGTGTAACCTACACATAGGTAAATCATAAACCAGGTTCGTAAGAGGCTTATGTAGGACCATGCAACAAATGAATAGACAGATTCACTTTAACAACATCATTGTAACTTTAGTAGAAGAAAACTAGATACATAGTTACAATGTAATACCAACCAGATAGTAACCAGTTCGTTGGATTCAAATGATTTATATTGTCTCTTTCATCAAAGCAACAAAATTGTCTTCCAATCCTGTTAAATACTTTGTTGGTAACAGTCCTACCATAAAATGTTACAGACTTTAATGTCAATGTGCAGATCTGAGGAATCCAGCTAGACAACGGAATACTCCCATTGCGGAGTAAAAAAAAGAAGATCCCACACCAAAAGATACTCAAAAACCCAATTAATAAAATAAAACTGTCACGGAGCCACCAGGCGACTTACCATCTCATTCAGCATCAGATCCCATCACCACACTCACCCATTCATCTTAACCTGACTTTTGAACTACACTACCCATTATGCCCTGCACTCATGCCCTGCACTTCTGTGTTTTATTGTTAGGTCTTAACATTTGTAAAAGTGACACACTGTTCTCCTGATCGCATTCTGTTTATTCTTCGTCTGTTTACTTGTGGATGTATTCTTGTTACCTGTGGAAGTTATCGTATAACCTGTGGATGATTTCCTGTAGATGTAATCTTCTAACCTGTGGATGTAATCTTCTTACCTGTGGATGTTACCCTGTGAATGCACTTACCTTAAGTAGATCCTTTTGAGCACAATCTTCAGTCTCTGGTTCATCACTCACCTCCATACCGTAACAGAAGACCTGACCGTTTAACAAAAAGGATCCGTCACCCCTCACCGATTCCATCTCTGAAGTGGTCCATCTCATGAAACAACAGATTCTATTGTCTTCACCAGTAAGCGCCGCAACTCCTAATAGTCCCATGGATGCACCAGTTCAATATTCTGGATCTGCAAAGGAGTGTAATAGCTTTCTGCTACAATGTCACCTGTTCTTCGAGATGCAACCCCATATTTTTCCTACTGAGAAGTCAAAGATAGCCTACATCATCTCATTATTGTCTGGTCGAGCTCTTCAATGGGCTCAAAGACTTTATGACTTACATGGACCAGTAACTCAAATCCTCACCTCATTCATTAATAATTTTAAAGAAGTTTTCAGTCAGACCAACAATTCTCTGTCCATGCTGGATCAGCTGTAATGTCTTCATCAAGATTGATTGTCTGTAGCGGAGTTTGCTCTTCAATTTCGCACCCTAGCTGTGGCCAATGGCTAGAACAAAGCAGCGCTTTTGACCACCAAGGTTTAAATCCTGATGTCCATCTACAAATGGAAATGTTTGACGATACAGTTGGTCTGGAAAACTTCATTCAACGATCCGTACGAATATCTCAACATATATCTGCTTGTGGGTTTGTCAGTCGTTGTTATTGATTGTTATTTTCCTGTGTTCCTGGTTTTGGATTATTAATAAAGAACTGCATTTGGATCAGCCACCTCTGCCTTCATTCTCTCTACATAACAGAATCACTGACCATCATGGATCCAGCAGTAACACTCGTCGAAATGCAACAAGGTAATCGCACCCTCAAGGACCACACTAAAGATTTTCTGATTATTGTGTACTATGCCAAATACCCCTATTGTGCACTCATAAATTTTCACTTTTCTGCCAGCTGCAGGTATAGAACCCTGGCTTCCAGACCTGCCTGCCCCATCCTGTTCTCTTGGCCCTTTGCCACTTCATGCCTCCTCCTGTTTTGCCTTTACTCCACCTCCCACTTGGACTTTGAGGATTGGGGGCTATGTCATGGTCCTGTCTGTGTCTCCCTTGTTTTGTCTTGTCCTGCTACCCTGATCTGGACTACCCTGCAAACAAGCAACCTTTACGTGCCCACTTGGGGGCCTAAGGGCTCCTTTGCAGGCTAACAGTGCAGGGCCCCTGAGAATTTGCTCTTTGCCAAAATGTTGGCCCCTTAGTTCTGGCCCTGCATGGGCAGCCCACACTTAGCCCCAGGAAGCCCTCACTAGGCCCATACAGGCCCTGCATGGGTGGCTTACACTATCAATCTACAACAATAAAAAATACTTTTCGGCTACTACAACTTTCCCAGCTAGCAATGTTTAGTTCTAAAAATGTTTTAAAGACATTCCCAAGACAATATGCAACGTTGCAAATGTTTTCAGTGTCAAGTTTTATTTTTGTTTCCAGAATGTTTTTTACAAACATTCTAAGTGATTGGTAATAACATTATTGTATTGTACCCTTTCCATATTGTTTCAGAACAACATAAAAAACACAAAAATTACATTCTGTTTCTCTGTTGGTAATGGTGTTCACAAACACAATGCAAACACTATTACCATCTTCACATATATTTATATTATTTAGTATATTTATTTTTACATTATGCGCAATTTAAAAAATGCCATCATTATGGTGATCAGTGTTTGGTTTAGATAGGCTCTTGACATCTCAACATTTGATTTATTTGGTTGTAATGATGGTGTATTGGAAAGTACATCAATTGTAACCATGAACTAAAAAGATATCACGAGTACATGCAAGTTTACTAATTTATTGTTGTTTAGAAAATGTTTATCTAGTGTATTTAAAGTGTTCTTGTTTGGTGTGTTAGTAGCAATTGATATGTTGCTGTACTATAAAAATAATATCACTTACAAACACAGAGATCAAGAATCAGTGTATGAATCTCACCAATGGTGACAATTAAAAAAGTTTTTATGCTGCAATGGATGCTGGGAGTCATAGATAAGGTTTGTACCCACATACACTTCATACACTAATTCTTGATGTCTGTTTGTAGGTGGTGAGGCTTCAATATAGAGTTCTTGTGATATAACATCAAAGCGTTCATGAAGTACTTTACAACACTGCCATTCAAACAAAAGCTAAGGCAGTTAATCTTCATGTAATTCAAGTACTTGTTATTTTATGGTTGGAAAAGGTGAACCTCATAGCACATCATTACTGCAATCAAAAGAACCAAGTGTTGTAACATTGAGAGTCAAGAATCTATCTAAACCAAACACTGATCACCATAATGGTGATTTACATTAAGCATGATGTAAAAATATAGTAAATAATATAAATGTTTGCATTGTGTTTGTGATCACCAATACCAACAGAGAAACAGAATGTAATTTTTGTGTTTTTAATGTTGTTCTGAAAACATATGGAAAGGGTACAATCCAATAATGTTATTACTAATCACTTAGAATGTTTGTAAAAAGCCATTCTGGGAACAAAAATAAAACTTGAAAACATTTCTACAATGTTGCATATTCTCTTGGGGATGTTTTTAGAATATTTTTAGAACTAAACATTGCTAGCTGTGAATTAAAAAGCTCTAAGAGTGTATTTTTCATATTTCACCACTATTTTGGAACAATCTTTTTACTATTTCCATAACAGAAGCAAAGATAGTTATAAATTATATTTTGGGCATGATATCAGTGTTTCCGGCAATTTCAGAATTTGCAAAACATGAAACAAGTTATATAATCAGGTTTGCAAGTGAAGATGTGTACTGTATACTTACTGCTGCCATCATGGAAACATGAAATTAAAGAAAGACTGTACTGCAAGTACAAGTGAAAGAAAGAAGAAAAAGCTTATTTGTAGAAAATATGTGTTGTATTTTGTCATGATAGAAAAAAGTCTTATAAAATACATTGCACACTAGACTAAAAATCTTAATATGAGAAAATTGTTTGGGTTTTTTGCAGAAACTGCTGCAGCAGTGAGGAGATACAGATGAGGCTCCAGCAGGAGCAGGGCTGGGATGGTTGAGGTGCAGATTGAGAGTTTGGTTATGTTAAAAGGGGGATGGCTATGGTGGGTCTGTAGATGGATGAAAGGGGTCGGGCTGGCTTAAAGGGGTCGGCTGATGAGGGTTCAGTGGGCTTCTCTGATATGGGAGTGATCCGAACAAATGTAGCTCCTGAAGGCCACTGAAGACCAACGACCGAACGCTTGGATCTGTTGCTGGGTAGAGGCCTTTTTGGGCCGCTGTGGTTGCCACACCTGTTAAGAAAGATCTGCAATCAGTATCAAATTACTAATTGCAGCTATATGTATATATATATATATATCAGCAGTCTCAACACTGCGACGGTGGCAAGGAAGCCAAACTGCATTAATGTATGTATATACATATATATATATATACATATATATATACATATATATATATATATATATATATATATATATATACATACATTATATATATACATACATTAATGCAGTTTGGCTTCCTTGCCACCGTCGCAGTGTTGGAGACTGCTGATATTAGAAAAAAGTTATTAAACTAGCTTTTATATTTCCATGCTTGTATCATTTTGTTTTATTTTGCTGTAAAAGCTGCTTTGAAACAGTGCTACACTGTTAAAGCGCTATACAAAAAAATGAATGGCTGGAGAAGTTATTGGCTGGTGTGCTGCATAGGCAAAACAGGCTTGAGGTGCTTTTGAAACCAAACGCGAGTGATGTGCCGGTTGGAGTCGTCTATGAAAAGAGGTTCAGATGGGAGTTTGGACTGAGATTTCCTGAGCTAAAGGTATGCTAGGAGGGCTTGATATGAGAGTATGGGTGATTGAAGGTTGAAGATGTAAATTAAATGGCCTTTTTTTGTCTGGTCAGTCATTTATTTAATGAAGTAAGAAATAGTTTTGTTGCCTGACGCTGTCAGATGGAAATAGTGGGTAAAAACTGGATGCTGAGGAAGATCTGATCTGAGGAAACCGAAAAAGGCCAGGAGGTACATAACATCGGACGTTGTCTCTTTGTGGTCTGTTTGGAGGACTCTGATGAGAAGGAAGGTCTGAGAATTGTCTATTTGAGGTGAGGGCAAACCGTATACGAGTTTGTCAAAAATGTGGATTCCACTTAGATAGCCTTTAATGAAGCTGATTTGGAGGCTTTTATTGTTGTTTTATTGTTGAGGTGGGAGATGGATGAGGTGATGGCAAGCAAGGAAGACTCAGAGAACGGCAGGTTGTATGTGGAGTGAAATGCTTTAAAGCATTTCCATGCTGTTAGGTAAGAATGGAAAACCTTGTTCACGGTCACATGAAATCCCTCCAGGCCCCAGTGCTTTCTCCATCCATGTAACATCCTTGCAACATCCTACATCCTTGAATGTGGGTTGATTTCTGGGGAATTTACTAGAACTTATTAGGCGAACAAAATTAAAATGAACTTAACTTGATGTGCGATGCCGCAATGACTTGATTCACATCGCATACACATAGCTATTAACCTTATTATAATAATGCAGCAAAAAAATAATAGATATCGACATGCATATTCTGAATAGTCTTGGCTATGGCTTGTAATTATAGTATTTCGGAGGACAAAAAGGAGTCCCTTCTGCAGGTCTCCTATGAAATTTTCTGACCGCCCACCGCCCCAAACCCAGTGCAGCCCTCTACTGTGTAACTCCGCAGTGGAGGCTTTCCGACCGGTCTAAAGTAGTCCAAATATAAATGCTTATTATCACTGTATTCGGGATAAGGCAAGACGGATTGGAAAATGATTTGTGATGTACTCGTAGATTGTATCTCTCTCTCTGTCTCTCTCTCTCTCTCTCTCTCTCTCTCTCTCTCTCTCTCTCTCTCTCTCTCTCTCTCTCTCTCTCTCTCTTCTCTCTCCCTCATCTAATTCACTATATACAATTCATTTTTACTTATTCACTTCTCTTAAATAGTCATTATTCTGTGTCCTGTAACTGTAAAGTGATGCAATCAATGACACATTGCAACTACGGATTGCAACTGTAACACGTCATGTCAGGGTTTTTTTTCCCCCTTAAGGAATTTTGTTTGACTGACTGTTATCTTTCAATACCTGTAAAGCTGCTTTGGTACAATGAACTTTGTGAGAAAGCTCTATACAAATAAAATTGGATTGAACTGAATTATCTGCAAAGGAAAACTCGTGAAGTGATGTTTTATCAACAAATTTCAGGAGGAGCATGTGTAGATAATCAACGAGGCTGGTCATCAGTAATCTGAGTAATCTGAAGTGTTCCAAGTTCGGAAAGAATTGCAGCGCTCAAAGCCCTATCCCCAAACAGCACGCCAAATAAGCAAGTCATTCCTCTCGCTTTATTATCCGCAAAGGTGAACTCGTGCAATGCTGTAATTAATTTTGCATGTATGTGACGATGTCCATTCTAACCGTTGCAATAATGGGAACATAGACTGATTGGGAAATTGTATTTTCACTTTAGCAGTGCATGTGGAGGAATGTGGAATTAGTCATACCCAAATAGCAAAATTTCATCTGGCTCACATATGGCATGAAATGATGGCACTTGGGCGGTCTGCTCCTGTCTGCCAAATCTGAGCCACTAAGAAGCCATAACAATGCCACATATCAGCCAAAACTAATCAAATAAACCAGAACTGACCCTAACCTGGACCACAGTTGGCTTTTTGTACTACATAACACTCACAATCACTAGAATTGTGCTGCATTTCTCTGAATTGCTGAGAAAAGCAGTACATAGATTTTAACTAATTCCACATTCCTACACATGGTGCATTACTAAAGTGATACATTTTCCCAATCAGTCTATGTTGCCATTATTGTACCAGCAAGAGTTACTAAAAAACATGTAATTCTATGTTCCCGCAATGAGTACTGCATTTCTCAGAATTGCAAAAATCGAAAGGTGTATATAGTTCATGACTAATATATAAACCTGCACATTGAGCATTGTTTAAGTAAAGTTGCTTCATTCTGAACTGCTCACAGATACTAATAACGTGTGAAAAACATAGTTTATGATTCTATGTTCCCGAAAACAGTTAGGTTAGAAAATAGAATTTGCCTGAAGAGAACAATTTCTGTCTTAAATATGTTTCCGAGATGGGAAAACGTGTCCCCAAAAAAGACTGTTCTTGTTTCTCAACTTTGGCGTTTTACTCATGATGCATATCTTAGGAAAAGTGAATCACCTGCAGAACATGTATTGTCACTGAGTCGATGTTACACTGATGATATCAGTTAGAAAAGTCGTTTGATTTACGTGATACTGCACACAATCAAAAGAATTGTGCTGCATTCCTCAGAATGGCAAAAATCGAAAGCAGAACATGGCTTATGACTATTTACATTCCTGCACATGGTGCATTGCTAAAGTGTAAATACATTTTCCAAGTTAATCTATGTACCTATTATTGCACCAGGAGGAATGGACATCGTCACATACATGCAAAATACCTTACTGCAAAATATTCCTGTACTGCTCAAAGATACTAAAAACGTCAGTTGGACATCAACTAAGTGAGAATACATGTTCTCCAGGCGATTTCACTTTTACTAAGCAATGGTCCATGAGTTGAAAACCTCACATTTAAGCCTATAAATGAAGTCTTTTCTTAAGATTCCTATTCCTATCTCGGGATCATTTTTAAAGAGAAATTGCGCGATCTGTATTTTCTAATCTGACTGTACTCATTGCAGGAACAAGGACTCATAAAGCTGTGTTTTTCACACGTAACTGTGTAACTGTGAGCAGTGTTGGATCAAAATAAGTCTTCAAGGTATTTTGCATGTATGAGAGGATATTCTCACAATTCTTGTGATTGTCAGTAGCACCTGACAAAACAAATGCTGTCATGAGTTTGGCAAGTGTATTCTCATGGATCTAGTCAGGAGAACACAGATTCAGTGAAGATTCATGTTCTGCAGTCGATTTCACTTTTACTAATGAATGCCCCATGAGTAAAACGCCAAAGTTGAGAAACTAACATTTAAGCCTTAATAAAGTCTTCTATTATTGACTCCCATCTCGGGATCATTTTTAAAGAGAAATTGCTCTCTCCACGCGATTTGGATTTTCTAATCTGACAGTAATCATTGCGGGAACAAGGACTCATAAAGCTGTGCTTTTCACACATATTTAGTAACTGTGAGCAGTGTTGGATCAAAATAAGTCTTCAAGGTATATTGTATTTATGTGATGATGTTCATTCGTCCTGGTCCATTAATGGCAACATAGACTCACTCGGAAAAATGTATTCTTACATTGGCAATACACCATGCTTATATATGTGTAATTTGTCACAAGATTTGCTCTCCTTTCTATTTTTGCAATTTTGAGTAATGCATAATTCTTGTGATTGTCAGTGGCACCAGATAAAACAAATGCTGTCATGAGTTTGGCAAGTGTATTCTTACCGATGTCATCAGGGGAACACAGATTCAGTGATGATTCACGTTCTGCAGTCGATTTCACTTTTACTAATGAATGCCGCATGAGTAAAACGCCAAAGTTGAGAAACTAACATTTAAGCCTTAATAAACTCTTCAATTATTGACTCCCATCTCGCGATCATTTTTAAAGAGAAATTGCTCTCTCCACGCGATTTGGATTTTCTAATCAGACAGTAATCATTGCGGGAACAAGGACTCATAAAGCTGTGCTTTTCACACGTATTTAGTAACTGTGAGCAGTGTTGGATCAAAAAAGTCTTTATGGTATTTTGTATGTATGTGACGATGTTCATTTGTTGTGGCGCATTAATTCATTCGTCCTGGCGCAACATAGACTCACTCAGAAAAATTTATTCTTACATTGGCAATACACCATGCTTAGAAATGTGGAATTTGTCACAAGCTTTGCTCTCCTTTCTATTTTTGCAATTTTGAGTAATGCATAACAATTCTTGTGATTGTCAGTAGCACCAGATAAAACAAATGCTGTCATGAGTTTGGCAAGTTTATTCTTACAGATGTCATCAGGGGAACACAGACTCAGTGAAGATTCATGCTCTGCAGTCGATTTCACTAATCAGTGCCCCATGAGTAAACATTTAAGCCTTAATAAAATCTTTTCTTACTGATTCCTATCTCGGAATCATTTTTAAAGAGAAATTGCTCTCTCCACGCGATTTGTATTTTCTAATCTGACAGTACTCATTGCGGGAACAAGGACTCATAAAGCTGTGCTTTTCACACGTATTTAGTATCTGTGAGCAGTGTTGGATACGTCTTCAAGGTATATTGCATGTATGTGAAGATGTTAATTCCTCCTGGCGCATTAATGGCAACATAGACTGATTCGGAAAAATGTATTTTCACATAGGCAATACACTATGTGTAGAAATGTATAATTTGTCACAAGCTATTTTCTTCTTTCTGTTTTTGCAATTTTAAGTAATGCATAACAATTCTTGTGATTGTCAGTATTACCACATAAAACAAATGCCGTCATGAGTTTGGCAAATGTATTCTTACCGATGTCATCAGGGGAACACAGACACAGTGAAAATTCATGTTCTGCTGTCGATTTCACTTTTACTAATGAATGCCGCATGAGTAAAACGCCAAAGTTGAGAAACTAACATTTAAGCCTTAATAAAATCTTTTCTCATTGATTCTTATCTGGGGATAATTTTTAAAGAGAATTGCTCTCTCCACGCAATTTGGATTTTCTAATCAGACAGTAATCATTGTGGGAACAAGGACTCATAAAGCTATGCTTTTCACACGTATTTAGTGAGCATTGTTGGATCAAAAAAGTCTTTGAGGTATTTTGTATGTATGTGACAATGTTCATTTCTCCTGGCGCATTAATGGCAACATAGACTGATTCGGAAAAATGTATTTTTACATAGGCAATACACCATGTGTAGAAATGTATAATTTGTCACAAGCTATGTTCTTCTTTCTATTCTTGCAATTTTGAGTAATGCATAACAATTCTTGTGATTGTCAGTAGCATCTGATAAAACAAATGCTGTCATGAGTTTGGCAAGTGTATTATTACCGATGTCATTAGGGGAACACAGACTCATTGAAAATTCATGTTCTGCAGTCGACTACACTTTAACTAATCAAGGCCCCATGAATAAAATGCCAAAAACAAGAAACTGACATTTACGTTTATATGTAGTCTTTTCATACCGTTCACATCTCGGTAACAATTTTTAAGACAGAAGTAGTTCTCTCCATGCGATTTTGAGTGTCTAATCTGACTATACTTATTGGGGGAACATAGAATTACTCAAACATTTTTTTACACGTTTTTAGTACTGTGAGCAGTGTAGGATCAAATAATTTCTATAAGGCATTTGGCATGTATATGACGATGTTCATTCCGCCTGGTTGAGAAACATTTAAGCCATAATGAAACATTTAAGAAACATTTAAGCCATAATGACGTCTTTTCATAACGATTCCCATCTCGGGATCATTTTTAAAGAGAAATTGCTCTCTCCAAGCGATTTGGATTTTCGAATCTGACTGTACTGATTGCGGGAACAAGGACTGTTTTTCAACATAGACTTATTTGGAAAAATGTATTTTCACATTCGCAATACACAATGTGTAGAAAGTGGAATTTGTCATGAGCTATGTTCTCCTTTCGATTTTTGGCATTTTGAGTGATGCATCACAATTCTTGTGATTCTCTGAAGTAACAGATGCTGTAATGAGATTGGCAAGTGTATTCTTACTGTTCTGATCAGGGAAACATAGACTCTGTGACAATTCATGTTCTGCAGTCGACTACACTTTAACTAATCAAGGCCCCATGAATAAAATGCCAAAAACAAGAAACTGACATTTACGTTTATATGTAGTCTTTTCATACCGTTCACATCTCGGTAACAATTTTTAAGACAGAAGTAGTTCTCTCCATGCGATTTTGAGTGTCTAATCTGACTATACTTATTGGGGGAACATAGAATTACTCAAACATTTTTTTACACGTTTTTAGTACTGTGAGCAGTGTAGGATCAAATAATTTCTATAAGGCATTTGGCATGTATATGACGATGTTCATTCCGCCTGGTTGAGAAACATTTAAGCCATAATGAAACATTTAAGAAACATATAAGCCATAATGACGTCTTTTCATAACGATTCCCATCTCGGGATCATTTTTAAAGAGAAATTGCTCTCTCCAAGCGATTTGGATTTTCGAATCTGACTGTACTGATTGCGGGAACAAGGACTGTTTTTCAACATAGACTTATTTGGAAAACTGTATTTTCACATTCGCAATACACAATATGTAGAAAGTGGAATTTGTCATGAGCTATGTTCTCCTTTCGATTTTTGGCATTTTGAGTGATGCATCACAATTCTTGTGATTCTCTGAAGTAACAGATGCTGTAATGAGATTGGCAAGTGTATTCTTACTGTTCTGATCAGGGAAACATAGACTCTGTGACAATTCATGTTCTGCAGTTGATTCACTTTTACCAATCAATGTTCCATGAGAAAAAAGTTGAGAAACTAACATTTAAGCCTTAATGATGTCTTTTCTTAAGGATTCCTATCTCGCGAGAATTTTTAAAGAGAAATTGCTCTCTCCACGCGATTTGGATTTCTGACTGTATTTGCTGTAACAAGGACTCATAAACTGTGTTTTTCACACGTTTTTAGTTTTTTGATCAGTGCAGGATCAAATAAATTCTTTAAGAAATTTTACATGTATGTGACGATGTCCAGTCCTCCTGGTGCAATAATGGCAACATAGACATCTCTGGATGTGTGAGCCTAAAGAGGTCACATATGATATGACAAGAATTGCCCACTTATCTTTAAACATATATGGGCCAATTTTGGCCCTAGCTGCTATGGTAAAATGGTCAGTAATATAATATTTCATATTATTTGTAGCAAAACCATGGTTATTTTGTCTTAACGCTGTGTAACCATGTGTTTAATCATAAACTTTATATCTAAATATATATATATTGTTATTTTAGTTAAATTGTATTTCTAGATTAAACTTGCGGATGTCGGTTGTTTATGCGGGAGTTTTTTCGATTCCCAGTCCCTTAAATGTGAATGCAGCATGCGGGAGGGAGCCAGTGGTCAGAGAGGCTGCAAGATTGGTGAAAGAAAATAAGTTTAACAAGAAATTATAAATATCTTTTTTGTTTCAAATTTGTTATTCTCAGCTTTTTGTGGTATGTAACAAATGTCCTTGTCTGTGGAAACCAGGCGTCTCAATATCAAATAACATTTTAAGATGAACATCAAAGTGTACATTTGAACATTTGATTTCATCAATAAATATTACTACGATTTCAGTCTTTTACAGTTAATATTAAATATATCAGGTTATATTTTCACAGAATGTTTTGTGCATCGTGTTGGATGATTTTATTTAGAAAACAGTAAATCACAAAGTAATGATTAGCCAAAGTTCGTTTACGAAATTCAGTGCATTCCGCCACCATGTTTGTACCTCCTCCGAGCAACTCTTTCAGTCATAGCAAGACATCAGTCCCATCTACTTTAATAGGGGATGGCAGGTGCACAAAAAAACTTTAAAAAAAACTTACATACTGGTAAAGTTGTTGATTATTTAAAGAGACAACATTTATTATTATTTTAAACCAAGAAGACAAGAATGTGTGTGCCTTGTGGCTTTTGATATGTCTCTGATTTAACCAACTGGTAGCTTGCAACAAAAAAAACCTTATTTCAGATTTTACAGTAGAACAGTAATACAATCATTTATTATTACATTGTAATTTCATATTTATTGGTATACATTAGGTATAATACTGTAATATTTTTTATTATTATTTATTGCGTGTTGGCAATGATTAACTGACAAAGTCCATCATCTCTCTTTACCAAAAGATGCAAGAACTTTACTTAAAACACAGACATAGTGTTGCTTCTTTGGCAGTGGATTATTTTGGCATAAAGAAAATTTTCAGATTTCTTAGTGAGAAACTTATGTCTGCTGTTGAGAGTCATCACAATTAAAGGTTACAAATTAGCATCGATTGTCTTCCCATTTTTAAAAGTTCAGGTATACGGTTCTGGCCAATTTTAGGAATGCTCCAGGGTTACAGTAAAAAGCCTGTGCTAATTGATCTTTTTTGTGGGAACTCAAGCCCCGGTCATTGTCAGAATATCTAAAGGATCTGATTTGTGAGTTGAAATCCATGAGTGCTGGATATGTTGTACATTCATGGTAATACCTTTTTCTTGACTCAGTAATATGCAATGCTCCTGCACGAGCTTTATTAAGGGTTTTAAGTCACACAATAGATAGAGTGGGTGTGATAATTGTGTACGGTCTGGCATTTCCTGAAGTTAATGCTAACTGATATATCTTTTCAGTTCCCATTTTGTGAAACATCTGTCCCTATGGTCAGTGGATTTCCACATGACTATATGCATTTAGCTTATTTAGGAGTGATGCGTCGCCTGTTTGATTTGTGGATTGGCACTTGTGGGAAGTTGTGTTACCGTATTTTTTCCAGGCAGGTGACTCATTTCAGACAAACTGATTGCTCTCAGAAGTTACATCCCTTCAGAATTTGTTAGAAGGCCATGGTGCCTTGATGAGAGGTTGCGAAAGAACGCCACAGAACTTAGACAGTTCTTACTTTACACTGGTCCAGTTGTTTTGAGGAATGTGCTGACTACTGAGGTTTTATCAAAATGTTATGCTGTTGTCTGTGGGAATACACATCTTGGCAAGTCCAACATACTGGTTGCTGTTAAATGACTTTGCCAACACAATGCTTAGAGCATTTGTTCAAAGGCTATTGTCAAGGCCTTTAAATTTACAATATTCATGGTTTAATTCATCATAATGATGATGTGAAGATGCATGGAGACTTAGATTTAATATCAGGGTTTCTGTAGGACTTGGCATTTAATTCCTCAAGTCCGCGTGTTCGTTTATTCAGGAAGGAAGACTCAAAAAATATCTTTAAAAGGATTTATTTTAACAATCAAAAGTATATTGAAGAATATCACACTTGAAGAAAATATGCAGAGCTCTGGGATCAATTCTGTCCCTAATTATATAATCCTAGGAGTCCACCAATCGAGCAATACGACCGAATGAACCCTGTCTAGCCCTCAAAACCCAATTTTTATGGTCTCCTCTCCCCAAGGTTAGCAGGTGGCACCTCTCCACCCTTCTAGTGGGCATCTTCTCATATTTGGTTATCTTCTGCTTAGTCTGAAAAGATAGATCTTGGTCTGCACAAATTCAGGGTTAAGACACATACTTGGAGTGCTTAGGGCACTTTGACCTAAGATAGAATACTCTATATATGGTTATACCGGTCCTTCTCTCTCCTTGGTAAATTTCCACTGCCACTGTATTTCATACAAGCACACAAGACTATGAATATATAAGAGCGAATAGTGATTAATATTGTTTTACTGATTAATGTTATTATAATGATTAATATCAACACCAGAATATATGAGAATAAATAATGGTTATTAAAGACACAAGAATATATCAAAGTAGATAATGATTAATGTTGAGCATTTAACAGGGAGGGGGCTGTTTTCCCCTCCACGGCGGCAACTATCAGCCTGTTACAAAGAGATCTAATACAAGATATACAACGGCATCCACATGTCATCAATATTCCCATGAAAGTATCAAAAGACGTTATTACAGACATTACTAGAGCTTTCCATTTACCAAAAGTATTGACCATCCATTCGTCCAGTGGATTTCTTACCCCAGAATGTTCCTGCATTGTTTTAGGTATCATAACCTCTCTAAGAACTATTTCGTCCCCCACAATTAATTACACTACATAGATCAAAAGTGAATGACGTAGTCGACCCTTTTTCATAGTTTAATTCAATACCCCCATATCTTTGAAGACACTGATCTTTTGGTTTTCTCTTTTACTGCCCTTTTTGGTCTTAAGTGCTCTGCTACCGTGGTGTTGCTCTTGTTTTGTTCATGCTGCTCTATGCCCAATATTATTCCCACTATTATCAATAATATTACTCCTAAGACTCCCAACAATTTCAAGTTTTCCCAAAGCTTCATTTTTATAGTATGGTTTCTGTTATTTTATATTGTTTTTTGGGTTCAAAAGTAAGCTAAGCAAAACCCTAAGTATAATGGGTTTAAGCTAAAAATTAAAAGAATCAAAAGATACACGTCTTAGTAAATATATAAAACCTTAAAATTTTAAAAGTATTCAACTTATTGAAATCACACACAAAATCTTAAATCATTAAAAGAAACTTTTGTAAGACAATTTGTTAAATGTAAAACCCCTGTTCCATGTAAAGAAAAATAGTAAAAACACAACAAAAACACAGTAAGAATGTTATCATTGACTCATTCATCCATCAGTTCAATGTCTCTCGATGATGTCTCGTCTTGTCCTTCTCCTGTGAACAGATTATCATTTATGGCAGTTCATATACAGTTATTGTTATTCCGGAGCCCCGAAATTCTTTTAGCAAAATCTCTTCCACTTCTCCCCAGTTTAATTTGTCTCTGCCACAGATTGTCAGAGATGGAGATTGTCTTGATACCTTTTTCTTCACAACACTTTCTCATACATTGAATACTCTTTGTAAAATTGTCATATGTTGGCAGGTCTGTAGCACACCCTTTTGTAATCAAATGGAAATTTTTTCTGTTGCCCTCAGTAGTTAATGCACATTCTCCCACCCCCTTTTTCTGTTGTCTTACTCTTTCAACCCCAAATCTTCTTCTGAATTCTTTGGCAATACCTGCTTCAAATTTACAGTCTTTACTTACACAATGTGCCAGTGTCTCTGTGGGTGGGCTGGTGAATAAGTCTCCTTGTGTGTATATCAGTGAAGAGACAGTGTCTCCAATATGTGTCACTTCTGTTTGTGTTCTCGTTTTCAGTGCATGTGTATTGTTCTGTGGTTTGTTCAGGATGTGTAATATCTGTGATGTCTGTGTCGTGCTGGTGTGTGTTTACCCTCCCCCCTCTGGCTCTGAAGTTCCTTCAGGGCCACTCTTGTCTCACCAAGTTTACTGGCTGGTGAATCCATGGACATACAGCAAGTCCAGTGGTACCACCTGGATCCTTCTGTTTCCTGTACATAACCTGTTTTGAGAAATCTTAAACAATAGCAGTAAGTTTACCATAGTATGGTCTATACATCATTGGTGTGGTGTCATTCATATTCAACGCTGCGCTTGGGCCAGGGAATTGTCTCCCTGTGAGAAGTTCAAAAGCGATTTAACCGGTTGTTCTACTCAGCACTGATCGTATCGACAAAAAAGCAATTATTAAGACTTTTACCCAATTAATTTTGGTCTGTGCACAGATTTTAGCCAATTTTGTTTTGATATGGTGATTCATTCGCTCAACTTTGCCCTTTGACTGTGGGTGATATACTGTATCAAATTAGTGTTTCAAACCAAGTGTTTGTTCGACTTGCCTCAGGTGTTCAATTTTTTAGAATTCATACCATTCTGTCTGTTCATCATGCACTGCCCCAACTTCATAAGCTAAATCACTGTAAATGTTTACCCATTTCTCTCTACTCCTCTTCAAAGCTTCTATTAATGCCTTCACTTCCGCCCTTTGTGCTGATTGCTTCCCTGTCATGGTTTTGTTACTATAATGTCAAACTGGTTTCCTACTTTCCTTACTACAGCATACCCTGCCTGCAAATCACCCTTCTCATCCCGGAAACAACATCCATCAGTATACAAATCTTCAGCTTCTCCCTCCAATCTGGTGCTCATTAGGTCTGGCCTAACTTTTCACTTAGCAATCACTGTAAGTTCACACTCGTGTGGTTCCCCTTGTGTCATGTAATCAGCCATGTTGATCCCCTTAGGTGTGAAAGTTAAGTTTTGCCATCTTGAAATTTTTAAGGAAATTCTTAAGGATGACATGGTAAATTATGCTAAATTAACGTATGCCATTACAGTCTGTGATGTTAAAATGCTCAGATGATGCCCCATAACCAATTGTGCTGTTTTCTTATACTTCTTCTGGAACAACACTCTGTTAACAGTTATCTCACTCTCTCTGGTGACAGTATGAACCCCATTGGTACCCTCGTGTACCTATACTGTTGGCCCTTGAATGTGAATGAAAATATATCTAATGGTAGGCAGAAGAATTCATTTGCTAAATCAATACATATAAATCATGTTGTGGTGTCAGCTGTGACACCACAACATGAAGAGCTGTGAAAAGGTTGGATACAGGTAATTTGTTGATTATCACAATCACATTAAAACTTTTTTTTTTTTACTACAGGCAGAATGTGGTGTTGCATTTGGGAATAAATGTGATGGTTCTATTACTCCTGCTGTCAGCAGGCTCTTAATTATGTTTACATTCCCCTCATCAGTTTTTGTTTTGTGTGGATACTGAGGTTGCTATATTGGCTCATATGTGACAAGGACAAAAGTGATCTCTGGATTGGAGGAGCAAAAGCCAACATCTTTAGTTCCTAGTTACCACAATGTGTTAATCATTTGTTCAGTTAATTCATGATCAGTTTTCTCCCTACCGTGCCATCTAGTTATCCATCTATGTCTTAATGTAACTGTGTTGCTGGTGTGTTTATCAATTTTGTAAGCCTGCTCTTTCACTGAATGTTTAATCCCTTCTATCTGTGTTTCCTCCCAATCTCTCATCTCCTGTAACTTCTTTGTCATGGGCCCTAAATCTTTAGCTTGGTCTCTGTGATGTACTGCTACAGTGATGTGTGGCCTAGCCTCCCCCTTCATCATGTACCATTCTTCCTGTTTTTCAGTTAGTTCTACAGCCCCCACTATTCCCTCTAATTCTACAATAATCCCAGAACATTTAATTTCCCATTATGTTCCCTCTAATTCTTCCGAAAAACTTTGTTGATACCATTCTGTCTAATTCCTATCATATAATAATGTGACATGTGGGAGATTGTATGGAGGCACTTACGGAACCCCAGTCGGCACTCAGAGCTTCCAAATGGAGTACAACAATAACAGTCCCTGCCTGCCAACAGTCTCAGAATGAAGTTCTCTTTAGTATCTGTCAGTCCTTCCTGGTTCTTTGCAGGATGATAATGGTCACCACGAGAAACCCATGACCTCCACCGGCTTTGGTGATATCGCTGTTTGGTCAAAGTCAATAGTCAAAGTGGAAAAAGTGGCCCCAGTGTCCACTAAAAAGTTCAAACGTTCTTGGTTGACCTCAAAGCTCAGCATCTGCTCCGCCATGACCCTGCTGTGGTCTCTCTGTGGCTCTCTTTGTGCAGTTGGTTGAGGAGCAAGTGCTGGATGGGGTGCTGTGTATCCCCCTCGCTCCCTTTTGAGATGCTCTTCCTCGATTATACCCCCTCTCCCTCTAGGAGCCGGGTCAGATGTGTGCTGCTTTGGACATTCTTTAGCAAAGTGACCTAGCTGGCCACAGACGAAGCAGTTTCTGCCCTGCCATCCTCCTCTTCCGCCCCTCATTCCCCCACGGCTCCCCATGCCTTCCATACCATACCCCACATCTTGCCTGCCATATGACCATGGTTGTGCTCTAAATGTTGGACCTATTGGTCTATTATGTGCCCTATTCTCCTCAGATTGTGGTGTGTCTATATGTGGGTGTTGCAATAGCTACTAATTCTTAACTTTTTTTTTTTCTCATTTATCTTTTTTCTGCAGTTTTAATAGTTGTACTTTTAGGTCCTCCAGCTCACAGTCTTATCCCCTGTCCTTTTCCTGTGCTCTAGTCATGTGGTGCATCAAATGTCTTTCCCATGTTTGTGTGGTGCTGCCTGGTATATCTGGATTTTCTTTTGGACTACTCTTTACACACTCCTCCGTCCGCAGTAATGGAAGGCCATTACTGCAGCTCTGAACATTTCTTCATGTACCCTATCTGAATGTGGGTGTACCCCTTTGTGCCTCCCATTCTTCTTTACATTTCATTAAATACATTAAATATGCTGCTGGCGTCTCCCCCTCTTTGGGGATGAACGTAATGTTGTGGCCCCTAGTGGTGCTGGAAAGTGTTTTCTGATGGCATTTGCCCAGTCTGGTGGCTATTGTCCCATAAACGGTTTCCTACTGGCTTGTGTTTGTGTTAGCATCGTGTTGTATTTCTGCTAGTTGCCCTGCTTATGCTACTTGATCCAACAAAGCTCTCATCAAAGCTCTCTCTGTTGCTAATCTATGTCCTTGAGTCACAGTTAAAACTTCTACACTAGTTACTAGAAATGCCTCTCATCCGTCTGTCTGCTTGCTACAGTTCTACAGTCAAAAAAACCCTCAACATCTTTATCTTGTAATTGTTCCATTTCTAGCTGTCCTCTTTCAACATTAAACAATTCAGCCTGCAAGCTGCTGCGCTGCTGTGCTCCCCCTCCCCTCTCGTATGGAGGTGGGCAGAAGGCTCAACTCTAAACCACTCCTTCTTTCTTACAGGCGTTGCCTCCTCCGCCTTCTCTCGCTGCTTCCGCTCTCTGACTCGCTCAAGTCAAAGCAATTGTATTCCACAATCTATACTTTATACTTGAATTCTTCTTTTTTTTTTTTTTTAATCACACTTTTTGTTTCTCCAATTACTCTCAACTCCTCTTTTCTCAGCCTCGCTTAGAAAAAGCGAGGCTTCCATTTTTTCTCAAATTTGTCTCTTATGAATGATATCCAACAACCCTGAAACATCATACATCGACTCTAGTTGTTTTCTCAGTTTCTCTCTTTTCTTGGGCTCAGTGCCACTCAACACTTGAGCTACAGCTGCCTCCCACTGTAGTTTTAATTCTTTTGGACCACATGTCCCATACTCCTCACACTCTCTATCAAATTTTATGTTATTTGTCTTATTTATCAATTACTACTGTTATGTATTATTATTATTATTAATATTTAAATCGAATACGTTCACCTGGGTGACAAAGTTATAATCTGGCTTTCACAAAACTTTTCAGTCCCGATCGCCACTAATATCATCTCCTTTTATTTGACAGCACTCAATCTGACTCCCTCTTCCTCACATAAATTATTTTACTGTCTTACGATATACTTTTAATCCTAAACCCTCTCTTTGTTTTTAATTATACTAGTATTTCCTCTTTCACCCACAGTTTTATCACTGTCTACAATTTTTCCTTTTTTCTGTGTTGTACACTGTTACAAAATTACATGTACATTTACATGACTAAAATTACATGACTACCCCTTTTATTTTTAAACCCCCTATTAAAATCACCCCTTCAATTCAAATACAGCCCTGTTCATGAAACAATAAATCACTTAACTACTTTAAACACAACATTGCACATAAAAACAAAACGAGAATTTTCTCCTCAACTTCACTTCAGCAAATATATGCTTGTATAGATCATTCAACACACAGTAAACCATGTACTTCGTAATTTTCGTTAGTTATTTCTTTTCCTCTTTACCACTCTCTTATTGTCATATAAAATTTGCCTGCTTTTGATACTTTTATTTCTACTTATTTCAATCTTATGTTTTACCACACAATTTGACTCACTTTGTTCCATATCAGTACACTATTACAACCAAATGAAATGAAATACTTGCTTTTGTTCTTTACTAGATTTTCTATATTTTTTGTATTTAATTCCCAATACTATTCAACAACGAACACAAATGCATTCTTCATATGTTCATAGATCTGATTTACAATGTCAATTGTCAACAATGTCTCTCCATTATCTTTTCCTCCTCACAATACACACTCTGTATTCTCTTTATCTGACTCCAAAAATTCACCCTACTCCTATCCTCCGTGTTCACACAACAAAGCAATTTTTACAGCAAAACGCACAGCAAGTTAAACGCCCATAAAGCACAGTAATTCACAACAACACTGCAACAGCATAAAAACAGATCGCACATAAACATGTATTAATCACTTAATGTTCATCAAATTTTACACAATATACACTTGCAAGGATTTTCATATGCGCTCCATATCAAATTCTCATAACCATCTGTATCTTTTTATACAGGTATCTTAATCATCTGTATCTCTCTATACAGGTATTCTTAATCATCCGGGTATCTCACTCATCCGTTTTTTTTATACGGGTATCTTAGGTCTCTTGTGTGACTCTTAACTTTTCAAAATCATCCGTACCTCTTTATACGGGTATCTCAACAACTATTATTAGTCATCTGCATACACTAATCGCAGAGCTATTCTTAGTCTTCTGCATTCACTAATTGCAGGTTTTTCTTCTGGGAATAAAGCCAAGTTCCCAGGGCCTTCCACCCAGAAATTTCGATCACTCGTCAGCAATACGGGGTCCCAACCCTCAGGCTCTAGTTCATCACGACTCAGTCGTGGTATCCTTTAAATTATCTAGCCGCTTAAAACCCATTATTTTTCTCTCATGACTAGCTCATAGAGATATCTTTGTTACCATTTTGCCTACCGTTTATTCGTCACACTCAACCTTTTTTCCTACCAGTTTCAACAACAACTCACGACTAATTCATGGGAATACAGTATCCTCTTAATATTTTACCGGTCTCTATTTATTATTAAGATATTTTCTTCAACTGTTTATACAATTTTGCTATACAACTTACGTTCTCTTTTCTGACATCAATAATTTGGTTATAGCCAATCGCAGAAATTTGATTATAACAGGTATTCTGCGCTTACCTTTTATTTTGTGAGGGCCCTCTTGATGTCAGAAAGAGTTCGTCCATTGTCCAGTCTCCTCCTTTTTCCCAAATCACGTCGGGGTCACCAAATTGTTGGACTTGGCACTTAATCCTTCAAGTCCGCGTGTTCGTTTATTCAGGAAGGAAGACTCAAAAATATCTTTAAAAGGATTTATTTTAACAATCAAAAGTATATTGAAGAATATCACACTTGAAGAAAATATGCAGAGCTCTGGGTTCAATCTGTCCCTATCATTTGCACAATCAAAGGAGTTCCCCCATCGAGCAATAATCTGACGAGCCGGTAATCGACACACAGACCCATCTTTTTTTCTTACACAGATAACAGGCGCTGAATAGGGCGACTGGGACTTCACAATCCACCCTTTAACTAACAGCTCCTGGATGTACTCCTTAACTTCCCTGTAGAGTGGTTTTGGGATGAAGGCGTGGGCCCTCTGAACTGGAATGTCATCCTTAGTCCTGATTTCCATCTGCAGGGAGGGGATGCATCCTATGTCGTCGCTGTCACGGGCAAATGCCCCACATTCCTCGTAGAGCACTTCCTTTACTGTCTGTTGTTGTTCAGGGTTGAGGTGACTGATATCAACAGGGGGAAGCCAGGACTCTGGTGGGAGGGTGCTGGGAGAAGCGGCGGCTTTAACCTCGACTGATGTCATCTTTCTTGGTGTGGGATCAGCCTGAGGTAGCTCTGGTGCATCGGTCTCAATGACCGTGATAACATGTTGGATGGTTCCCAGAGAGGTTCTCCTCATGCTTTGAGTGATTGGAGATGGGCACCTTGACATAAGGCCGTCGGGTGTTATTGATTTCCAAGAGGCCTTCACCTACACTCAACTGCCCTAAGACAACACTTTCCTCCGTCAGTTCGTATAAAACAATGGGGTTAGAGACATCAAAGTTTGGGGGTACCCTACACCATGGGCTGTCCTGCCAGGGGGAATGATAGTATGGTTTTGGCCTACTCTTATAGTGACTGGATCACAGTATGTCCTAGGAGGCACCTGGATGAAATTCACAATGGCCTCCACCTGTTCCTCCTCTATTCCAAAGGCACTGCGAAGAAGGCTGACAACTGTGGCAACTGCATCACCTGAGGACTCTTTCCTTCTGATGATCTCCTGGAGTACATTGGCTCCTAGAAGGGGCTGGGGCAGTGGTAGCGGGCTGACTAGGAAAGAAGCCTGTACGGTGAGATTCGGGTCTTCATTCCCTGCAAGATTAACAGTGAGCTCCACCCACCCACTGTAGGGGACAGCATGACCAGTGACTGCATAGACGCCAAGTTCTTCCTCTAAAAGCTCATCAAGATATGATTAGGAATGTGAGTGTCAGTCCATTGTTGGTCAGTTATGCGAGCCTGAATCAAACAGGACTGTAGCTGGGTACCCGCCAATCAAACATTTCAGCAGACTTTTCTTCCCAATTAGGGGTGCCCTGCTGGCGATGTTACTCTGGCTGGTCAGTTCATGTGGATTTTGCTGTTTGTTTTGCTTGGGGTGTCTTGTTATTTGTTTGTTATTTGTTACTTTTTGGGACTGAAGCTGCTCACCGGTCTCTGAGCGTCCCTCCACTAACCCTCCTCACCTGGACTGCAGGTTGTCCCAACTGTGGTTGGACAGGTTTACTAGAGGTTGGCTGAGGAGGAGAGTAAGACACCCGAGTATGTTCTCATCATTTATTATTTTCATGACCTGGCGAAGGATTTCCTCATCTGTGACTTGACTTGTTTGAGATTAGAGGCCTCAGTCTCTGTCGGAGGTCAGCATGTTTTGTCCCCAAACCCGGATAGACAGTATGGAGGAACACCTGGATGGTCTTGGGATCATATAAAATGTCTGCACTGGCCTGTCGGGACTGAAAAAGGATTTTCTGCTTGAGCCCAATCATGCGGTAGAGAAACTGCTGTGGTGATTCTTGGTCTGATTGCCTGGGATGCCATAAATTCCTGGAACATTTCAGTCATTGCTTTCTCTCCGAGGTGAGACCTGAGGAAGCCTTTGAGTTCAGATACTGTAATTGAATCTTATCTTAAGCATATCTTTAAAAGCCCCTGGTTTGATGAGCCTCAACAAGAAGGGCATTGGAAAAGTAAAAGAAGACAAAAATAATACTTTTAGTTTGTGTCGTCTATGTGTTGAGGGGAAGAGAGTTAGAAAAAGTAAGTGTGTGTATGTGCTTGAATAAGCATAAGATAAGTTGTGTTGCGTGGTGTGTGTGTTTGAGAGAGAATTGACAAGAAGTGGAGGGACAGAGTTTGCTCTAAAGCTTAAGAGCATTTGAAGTATTTTTGTAATGATTCTTGGATAAAATATTGTATGTGAATTGGGTAGAGATAATATAAGCTGTTGTGACAAATGTTTTAAGAAGCAGAATACTTAAAATTAAAGAATACAGTGCATTCAGTGAAAAGTATAACAAGTTAAGAAAAGTTTAATTAGAAAGAATTAAGGCAAGATACCCTATCAGCAGAGAACTGATTGAGAATATAACCAGAAAATGGACTAGAAGAAATAAGGGATTAGTTAGACTAAATGAAAAGAAAAAAGAGACTAAATGGCCTGAAGAAGGCCATTTCCAAGAAATGGAAGCATTGATAAAGAATTATAAACCAAAAGATAGGAGAAAAGAGAAGCAAAAAGGCAGAAAAATAAAATAAGGAGTTAATTACCTAAAAAACATAAAAATAACTAGAAAAATATTGAATGAAGATGATGAGAAAATGAAAGAAAAAGCAAAAAAAGAGAAATAAAGAGAATCTAAGAGAATAAAAAAATTTAAGACCATCTCCCTATGAACCACCCAGAGCTCAATTACCAGTAGTTAAAGGGGATATTCAATTTGAGGGACAAGTAGAAGTGTATACAGAGAATGCAGCACAGGCTTGTGATACAGTATCTGGTGCACTAGCCACAGCAGAAACTTCTCAGGGGAGACCTAGCGATTGTTGACGTAAGTTAATGGCTGACCCTGCACATGATCAAGACATACTAGGGCCTCACATATTGCAACCTGAGAAAGTAGGAATGCCGGGGAAAAGTAACTTGATACCCAATTTAGATGCATATGCAGCTGTAAGAACTGATTTAGAGCAGCTGATTCTAGAAGAGAATTCTAGAAGATTGATATGTTAACCCCATAAGTGCATCACCAGAAAGGACTTTGGCGGTGAGAATGGAGACTCCAGAGAAACATGAGAGGTGAATATAAACGAGTTTTTGGGAGATTGTACTTGGAGGATGAGCTCCGCAGGCAGAGCCAACGGACGTGGCAGAGAAAGGAGTGCCAGAGATCTAAAGGGAAAGCGCACAGAATTACATGAGTCTCAGATTTCACAATGACCAATTTTGATTGAAGGAGATAAAGGGCCCTGGGCTACGAAAAATAAATGAGATGGAAAGAGACCTGGGGGAGGATCCAAGGAAGATGGAAGATGTTGTGGGACTTAACTTAAAACCACATAAAGACTTTTGTGAATATGTTGCCCATGCTGTTGAACAATACAGAAGAAAATAAATCAAGATAAAGACTCAAGAAAGATGCAGAACCATAAACCCAGCTCATTTTATTTCTTTAGAAGGGGAAGGAAAGCCATATGATTGTGTACCTGAAGCTTTAGCATTTACACACCTCAGACCAGACTTAGAATCCTGCCCAATGCAAGATGCTACTGTAGAATATTTTGTGGAAGGATCTTGTTTCAGAGACCATCTAGAAAATCATGCTGGATATGCAGTAGTAAAGAAATTGTTTCCGTTTTTTCACAGCATTGTGAACAACAATGTTCAGCTCAAGTAGCTGAGGGGAAAGCCCTTACTGTAGAATGTCAGTTAGCAAAAGGCCAAACTGCAAATGTATTCACCGACTCAGCATACACACATGGGATATGTCACTTTTTTGGAGCAGTTTACAACCAGAGAGGATTTAAGAAAAGTGATAGAACTCCTATCCAACATGCAGAATAAATAGTGCAACTAATGTCTGCCATGATGCTACCAAGACAACTAGCAGTAATCAAATGCCAGGCCCATAAGAAAGGGAATGATTTTATAATAATGGGTAATAATGTTGCTTAGAAGCAAGAAAAGCAATGCTAATAAAGCTAGCAATGGAATATAGCGAGGGACATATGATTGCACCCACTGCACTGTTAAGCATCTTAATATCTGATGCTCATGGGTTCGATCATTGTGGGAGAGGAGAGATATTAAGAAAAATATCCAATTTTGTGCCCAGAATAATGCTAGAAAAGGAACATCTACACTTGTAGGACACATACCTGTGCCAGAAGAACCTTTTAAACACCTGGATTATGTGGATATGTTAAATACAGTATATGGAAGCAGTGGATCTCCTTTTGTTGAAAAGACTGTTAAGACTATGTTGCAGCAGCTGAGAATAAAACAGAGACTAGGATGTGTGTATCTTGAAATGGTCCCTTGAAATGGTAACAAAGCATTTAGGTGACAATAGAAACAATGAACAGAGAGGAAGTAGTAGACACTCTTCACATCCTGGAGTCTCACTCACCCTTACTGAGACCGCTTCATTATCATAGAGATAAAGAAATGTTCACACCTTGGGCCTGTTGTCCCTTCTTGAGTTTTGGGCAGGGCCATATACGGTTGAAAGAGCCACAGCAACAGCTGTGTTGAAGGGAGTACCACTTGGTATCCACTTAAATCATTGCACCAGAGTTCCTGTACTGAGACATTGTGAAGCAGAGAATCAGCAGATGCAGAGGAGCCAGCGAGTCCTAACCAGTGAGAAATTATGCAGAGACATATGGAGATTGAGAGAAAGACACCGCTGGACTCAACCATGAGACAACAATTGCAGATCAGGTACAGACTGATTCAAGCCCTGATCATGATCTTGATCTTGTTGCAAAATAAGAGACAAACCAGAGGCAGCCCGAGACAGACACAAATGGAGAATGGAAAAAGAACGTCCTGAGCAGGGTCGAATCACATTGAAGATGGAGACGAGGGATGTTGTAATCTATGGCCTGGTGCTTCTGGCTGTACTGCAAGGTCTGCCTCTAACACAGGGACGCCCAGTCCACACCCCCTGTCAACAACATCCTCACCTTTAAGTAAAGTTGTCCCTAATTCATATACCTATAGACACTGTGCAAAATATTGTAATACAGAAGATGTGAAGGTACCATTTTGTCCAGCAGAATGTTTAGCTATCGCTGGACATCCTAATACTGAAATAAGTTTGAATGAGGAAAGGTGGAGTGAGGAATGCAAATACAACAGAAACAGCTGAGGCGCCTGATGCATTGAAGATATGAAAGGAAACAAGGTGGGAAAATTTTGGGGTAATTGTACTAATATATTACTATAATCTTAATGAACAAATGTATGACACATACTTACTACTGCGGGTATAACAGATGATTTAACAATGATAACCAAAAATGAATGTGAAAATCAGACACTACAATTCCCATGTATAAAAACATATAAGGAGCAAATCACTCCAATAGCTGATTATTTTTGGTTGTTTGGGGGTAAAAAAATCTGTTCTCCCTAAAGGACGATGTGCCAGAGTAAAATGAAAACAAGAAGTTACTATGTTTTCATGGGACCCAGACAAGTTTTGAGAGAAATACTCCCATACCAAGAGAAGTGCAGGTATTGTTACCTAGAAAGATTCTAATGTATATTTGGATTCGATTGGACAACCTAAAGGTATCCCTAATAAATTTAAAACTAGGGATGAAATAAAGTCTGGATATGAATCTATATTCATTTGGATAACGCCCAACTAAAATGCAGAATGGATTAATTATATCTATTATAATTAGCAAAGATTTATCAATTATACTGATTAGTGGAATTGCATTAGTTGTTTTTGCTTTCTTGTTTTGTTTAATGATTCCTGTTCTCAGGCCATGATGACCAAAGCTGCAACCACACAAATGAGTCTTCAAGCACATATCCACACAACTCAAAATGATATTGTTCGTATGCTTAATTCAACTGCTGTTAATGATCCCACCACTCTCAACCCTTCTCACTGACAGCTACAGACCTGTCTCTCTCCTCATGTTCATCTCAAAGACACTGGAGTGAGCTGTTTTTAATCAGATTTCATCCTACTTCACCCAGATTGACCTACTGGACAAATGACAGTCCGGTTTCAAGGGCAACCACTCCACTGAGACCGCGCTTTTGTCAGTCACTGAGGCACTGCGACTGGCAAAAGCGGAGTCTAAATCATCTGTCCTCATTTTGCTGGATCTTTCTGCTGCCTTAAGCCTATAAGTAGTTTTTTCTCACCGTTAACATCTCTGGAACAATTTTTAAGACACAAATGTTCTCTACAGGGGATTTAGTGTGTCTAATCTCTACTTATTGGGGAAACATGAACAATGTATTACACAAGTTTTTAGCATTTGTTAGCAGTACAGGATAAAATAAATGCTGTAAGGAATTTTGCATGTATGTAGGTCTATTCCACCTGGTGCAATAATGGCAACATAGACTGATTTGGAAAGGTGTTTTTTCACTTAAGCAATGAAACACGTGTAAGCAGGTGGAGTTAGTCATGAGCTATATCATAAGCTATATTCTCCTTTCGATTTGTGCAATTCTGAAAAATGCAGCACAATTATTGTGATTCTCAGAAGTGCCAATCTCGTAAATATAACACCGACTCGGGGAGAATACATGTTCTCCATGTGATTTTACTATTATTATTGAATGCTCCATGAATTAAACTCCACAGTTAAGAAAATAACATTTAAGCCTATAAGTAGTTTTTTTTCTCATCTCTTGAACAAATTTTAAGACACAAATTTTTATTCTTACTGAGCCAATCATGGGAACATAGACTCAATGACAATTCATGTTCTGCAGTCGGTTTTAATTTTACTAATCAATGCTCCATGGGTAAAAACGGCAAACTTGAGAAACTAACATTTAATGCTAAACGAAGTCTTTTCTTGATGTTCCCATTACATAGAAACATAAACTCAATGACAATTCACGTTCTTAAGTTGATTTCCTTTTTACTAATCAATGCTCCACTAGTAAAACGCCAAAGTTGAGAAACTAACATTTAAGCATAAAGGAAGTCTTTTTTTACGTTCCCCATCACGAGATCATTTCAAAGAGACAAACTGTTTCAAAGAGACAATTTGGTCAAAGAGACAAACTCTCCTTACGATTTCGACTTTCCAATGTTCCATGTGTAGAAATGTGGAATTTGTCAAAATCTATTTTCTCCTTTCGATTTTTGCAAATCTAAGAAATGCAGCACTATTCTTGTGATTGTGAGTAGAACGAGATGAAACAAATGCTCTAATAAGTTTTGCAAGTCTTTCCTAACTGATCTCGTAAATTTAACACAACTCAGGGAGAATACATGTTCTCCAGGTGATTTTACTATTATTAATGAATGCTCCAAAAGTTCTCCAAAGTTAAGAAAATAGCATTTAAGCCTATAAGTAGTTTTTTTCTCATCTCTGGAACAATTTTTAAGACACAAATTGTTATTCTTACTGAGCCAATCATGGGATCATAGACTAAATGACAATTCATGTTCTGTTCTGCAGTCGATTTTAATTTTACTAATCAATGCTCCATGAGTAAAAACATGAAACATGAGAAACTAACATTTAAGCCTAAACGAAGTCTTTTCTTGAAGTTCCCATTACATAGAAACATAAACTCAGTGAGTTCTTAAGTCGATTTCATTTTTACTAATCAATGCTCCACTAGTAAAACGCCAGAGTTGAGAAACTAACATTTAAGCATATAGGAAGTCTTTTTTCCCATTCCCATTTCCCATTCCCTATCACGAGGTCATCTCCTTGTGATTTCGAATTTCCAATGTGCCATGTGTAGAGATCTGGAATATGTCAAAATCTATTTTCTCCTTTCGATTTTTGCAATTCTAAGAAATGCAGCACTATTCTTGTGATTGTGAGTAGAACGAGATGAAACAAATGCTCTAATAAGTTTTGCAAGTTTTTTCTAACTGATCTCAAAAATTTAACACAACTCAGGAGAGAATACATGTTCTCCAGGTGATTTTAATCTTATTAATGAATGCTCCATAAATAAAACTCCAAAGTTAAGAAAATAACATTTAAGCCTATAAGTAGTTTTATCTCATCTCTGGAACAATTTTTAAGATACAAATTGTCCTCTACAGGCGAATTAGTGTGTCTAATCTGACTCTACTTATTGGGGAAACATAAACTATGTATTAAACAAGTTTTTATTATTTGTTAGCTGTACAGGATAAAATAAATGCTGTAAGGAAATTTTGTATGTAGGTCTATTCCACCTGGTGCAATAATGGCAACATAGACTGATTTGGAAAGATGTTTTTTCACTTTAGCAATGCACCACGTGTAAGAAGGTACATTTAGTCATAAGCTATATTCTCCTTTCGATTTTTGCAATTCTAAGAAATGCAGCACTATTCTTGTGATTGTGAGTAGAACAAGATGAAACAAATGCTACAATAAGTTTTGCAAGTCTTTTCTAACTGATCTCGTAAATTTAACACAACTCAGGGAGAATACATATTCTCCAGGTGATTTTACTATTATTAATGAATGCTCCATGAATAAAACTCCAAAGTTAAGAAAATAACATTTAAGCCTATAAGTAGTTTTTTTCTCATCTCTGGAACAATTTGTAAGACACAAATTGTTATTCTTACGGAGCCAATCATGGGAACATCGACTCAATGACAATTCATGTTCTGCAGTCGATTTTAATTTTACTAATCAATGCTCCATGAGTAAAAACGCCAAACTTGAGAAACTAACATTTAAGCTTAAACGAAGTCTTTTTTTGATGTTCCCATTACATAGAAACATAAACTCATTGACAATTCACGTTCTTAAGTCGATTTCATTTTTACTAATCAATGCTCCACTTGTAAAACGCCAAAGTTGAGAAACTGACATTTAAGCATAAAGGAAGTCTTTTTTTACGTTCCCCATCACGAGATCATTTCAAAGAGACAAATTGTTTCAAAGAGACAATTTGTTAAAAAGAGATAAACTCTCCTTACGATTTCGAATTTCCAATGTGCCATGTGGAATTTGTCAAAATCTATTTTCTCCTTTCGATTTTTGCAATTCTAAGAAATGCAGCACTATTCTTGTGATTGTGAGTAGAACGAGATGAAACAAATGCTCTAATAAGTTTTGCAAGTTTTTTCTAACTGATCTCGTAAATTTAACACAACTCAGGGAGAATACATGTTCTCCAAGTGATTTTAATCTTATTAATGAATGCTCCATAAATAAAACTCCAAAGTTAAGAAAATAACATTTAAGCCTATAAGTAGTTTTATCTCATCTCTGGAACAATTTTTAAGATACAAATTGTCCTCTACAGGCGAATTAGTGTGTCTAATCTGACTCTACTTATTGGGGAAACATAAACTATGTATTAAACATCCATCCATCCATCCATCTTCTTTCCGCTTATCCGGGGCCGGGTCGCGGGGGCAGCAGTCCAAGTAGGGATGCCCAGACTTCCCTCTCCCCAGACACTTCCTCCAGCTCTTCCGGGGGAATACCGAGGCGTTCCCAGGCCAGCCGAGAGACATAGTCCCTCCAGCGTGTCCTAGGTCTTCCCCGGGGCCTCCTCCCGGTGGGACATGCCCGGAACACCTTCCCTGGGAGGCGTCCGGGAGGCATCCGAAACAGATGCCCAAGCCACCTCAGCTGGCCTCTCTCAATGTGGAGGAGCAACGGATCTACTCCGAGCTCCCCCCGAGTGACCGAGCTCCTCACCCTATCTCTAAGGGAGCCCAGCCACCCGGGCGGAGGAAACTCATTTCGCCGCCTGTATCCTGGATCTCATCCTTTCGGTCATGACCCAAAGCTCATGACCATAGGTGAGTAGGAACGTGATCGACCGGTAAATCGAGAGCTTCACCTTGCAGCTCAGCTCCTTCTTCACCACGACGGACCGGTACATCGACCGCATTACTGCAGAAGCTGCACCAACTGCGTCTGTCGATCTCTCGCTCCATCCTTCCCTCACTCGTGAACAAGACCCCAAGATACTTAAACTCCTCCACCTGTGGAAGGAACTCTCCACCGACCTGAAGGGGACAAGCCACCCTTTTCCGACTGAGGACCATGGCCTCAGACTTGGAGGTGCTGATTCTCATCCCAGCCTCTTCACACTTTCGCTGCAAACCGCCCCAGTGCCTGCTGTAGGTCCTGGCCTGATGGGGCCAACAGGACAACATCATCCGCAAAAAGTAGAGATGAGATCCCGTGGTCCCCAAACCGGACCCCCTCCGGTCCCTGGCTGCGCCTAGAAATCCTGTCCATGAAGATAGTGAACAGGACCGGTGACAAAGGGCAGCCCTGCCGGAGTCCAACACTCACCGGGAACGAGTCTGACTTACTGCCGGCAATGCGAACCAAGCTCCTGCTCTGGTCATACAGGGACCGGACGGCTCCTAACAAAGGGCCTCGGACCCCATACTCCCAGAGCACCCCCCACAGAACACCGCGAGGGACACGGTCGAATGCCTTCTCCAAATCCACAAAACACATGTGGACTGGTTGAGCAAACTCCCATGAACCCTCCAGTATCCTAAAGAGGGTATAGAGCTGGTCCAGTGTTCCACGACCAGGACCGAAAAGCCGCATTGTTCCTCCTGCATCCGAGGTTCGACTATCGGACGAATTCTCCTCTCCAGTACCCTGGCATAGACTTTCCCGGGGAGGCTGAGGAGTGTGATCCCCCTGTAGTTGGAACACACCCTCCGGTCCCCCTTCTTATAGAGAGGGACCACCACCCCGGTCTGCCAGTCCAAAGGCACTGTCCCCGACCTCCACGCGATGTTGCAGAGACGTGTCAGCCAAGACAGCCCCACTTCATCCAGAGACTTGAGGTACTCAGGGCGGATCTCGTCCACCCCCGGTGCCTTGCCACCGAGGAGCTTCTTAACTACCTCGGCGACTTCAGCCCGGGTGATGACCGAGCCCACCTCCGAACCCCCGGCCTCTGCCTCCTCTGTGGAGGGCGCGTTGGCAGGGTTGAGGAGGTCCTCAAGCATTCCTTCCACCGTCCGACAATATCCCCAGTCGAAGTCAGCAGAGCCCCACCTCCACTATATACAGTGTTGGTAGGACACCGCTTTCCCCTCCTGAGGCGCGGATAGTTTGCCAGAACCTCTTCGAGGCCGACCCGATAGTCCTTCTCCATGGCCTCACCAAACTCCTCCCAGACCCGAAGTTTTGCCTCCACAACCACCCGTGCTGCAGTCCGCTTGGCCTGCCGGTACCCATCCGCTGCCTCAGGAGTCCCGCAAGCCATCCAGGCTCGATAGGACTCCTTCTTCAGCTTGACAGCATCCCTTACTTCCGGTGTCCACCACCGGGTTCGGGGATTGCCGCCACGACAGGCACCAGAGACCTTACGGCCACAACTCCGGAACGGTCGCGCACTGACAATGGAGGCGGAGAACATAGTCCACTCGGACTCAATGTCCCCAACCTCCCTCGAATCTGATCAAAGCTCTGCGGAGGTGGGAGTTGAAGATGCCCTTGACAGGGGGCTCTGCCAGACGTTCCCAACAGACCCACACAGAACGTTTGGGCCTGCCGAGTCTGTCAAGCTTCCTCCCCCGCCAACGGATCCAACTCACCACCAGGTAGTGATCAGTTGACAGCTCCGCCCTCTCTTCACCCGGTGTCCAAGACATACGGCGGAGGTCAGATGAAACAACCACAAAGTCGATCATTGACCTCCGCCCTAGGGCTCCTGCTGCCACGTGTGCTGATGAACGCCCTTATGCTCAAACATGGTGTTCAAGTATGGACAAACCATGGCTAGCACAGAAGTCCAACAACAGAACACCACTTTCGGGTTCAGGTCGGGGGGGCCGTTCCTCCCAATCACGCCTCTCCAGGTGTCACTGTCATTGCCCACGTGAGCGTTGAAGTCCCCCAGCAGAACGACGGAGTCCCCAGTTGGAGCACTATCCAGCACCCCTCCCAGAGACTCCAAGAAGGCCGGGTACTCTGTGCTGCCATTCGCCCGTGAGGCACAAATGACAGTGAGAGACCTATCGCCCACCAAGAGGCGCAGGGAAGCGACCCTCTCGTTCACGGGGGTAAACTCCAACACATGGCGACTAAGCTGGGGGCTATAAGCAAGCCCACACCAGCCAGCCCGCCCTCTCACCGCAGGCAACTCCAGAGTAGTGTAGAGTCCAACCCCTTTCGAGGAGTTGGGTTCCAGAGCCCAAACTGTGCGTGGAGGTGAGCCCGACTATCTCTAGTCGGTACCTCTCAACCTCCCGCACTAACTCAGGCTCCTTTCCCCCCAGCGAGGTGACATTCCATGTCCCAAGAGTCAGATTCTGCGTCTGAGGATTGGGTCGCCGAGGTCCCCGCCTTCGACCGCCACCCAAACCACAATGCACCGGCCCCTTACGGTCCCTCCTGCAGGTGGTGGGCCCACGGGAGGTCAGCCCCACGTCGCTCCTTCGGGCTAGGCCCAGCCGGGCCCCGTGGGGTAAGACCCGGCCACCAGGCTATAAGCATCTGAGCCCCAACCCCGGCCTGGCTCCAGGGTGAGGCCCCGGCTGCGCCATACCGAGGCGGCGTCCGCGACTTTATTTTGTTGTTTTTTCTCATAAGGGGTATGGTGGACCGCTCTTTGTCTGGCTTGTCACCTAGGACCTGTTTGCCTTGGGAGACCCTACCAGGGGCATATAGCCCCCGACAACGTAGCTCCTAGGATCATTCAGGCACTCAAACCCCTCCACCACGGTAAGGTGGCGATCCCAGGAGAGGATGTATTAAACAAGTTTTTATTATTAGCTGTACAGGATAAAATAAATGCTGTAAGGAAATTTTGTATGTAGGTCTATTCCACCTGGTGCAATAATGGCAACATAGACTGATTTGGAAAGATGTTTTTTCACTTTAGCAATGCACCACGTGTAAGAAGGTACATTTAGTCATAAGCTATATTCTCCTTTCGATTTTTGCAATTCTAAGAAATGCAGCACTATTCTTGTGATTGTGAGTAGAACAAGATGAAACAAATGCTACAATAAGTTTTGCAAGTCTTTTCTAACTGATCTCGTAAATTTAACACAACTCAGGGAGAATACATATTCTCCAGGTGATTTTACTATTATTAATGAATGCTCCATGAATAAAACTCCAAAGTTAAGAAAATAACATTTAAGCCTATAAGTAGTTTTTTTCTCATCTCTGGAACAATTTGTAAGACACAAATTGTTATTCTTACTGAGCCAATCATGGGGAACATCGACTCAATGACAATTCATGTTCTGCAGTCGATTTTAATTTTACTAATCAATGCTCCATGAGTAAAAACGCCAAACTTGAGAAACTAACATTTAAGCTTAAACAAAGTCTTTTCTTGATGTTCCCATTACATAGAAACATAAACTCATTGACAATTCACGTTCTTAAGTCGATTTCATTTTTACTAATCAATGCTCCACTAGTAAAACGCCAAAGTTGAGAAACTGACATTTAAGCATAAAGGAAGTCTTTTTTTACGTTCCCCATCACGAGATCATTTCAAAGAGACAAATTGTTTCAAAGAGACAATTTGTTAAAAAGAGATAAACTCTCCTTACGATTTCGAATTTCCAATGTGCCATGTGGAATTTGTCAAAATCTATTTTCTCCTTTCGATTTTTGCAATTCTAAGAAATGCAGCACTATTCTTGTGATTGTGAGTAGAACGAGATGAAACAAATGCTCTAATAAGTTTTGCAAGTTTTTTCTAACTGATCTCGTAAATTTAACACAACTCAGGGAGAATACATGTTCTCCAGGTGATTTTAATCTTATTAATGAATGCTCCATAAATAAAACTCCAAAGTTAAGAAAATAACATTTAAGCCTATAAGTAGTTTTATCTCATCTCTGGAACAATTTTTAAGATACAAATTGTCCTCTACAGGCAAATTAGTGTGTCTAATCTGACTCTACTTATTGGGGAAACATAAACTATGTATTAAACAAGTTTTTATTATTTGTTAGCTGTACAGGATAAAATAAATGCTGTAAGGAAATTTTGTATGTAGGTCTATTCCACCTGGTGCAATAATGGCAACATAGACTGATTTGGAAAGATGTTTTTTCACTTTAGCAATGCACCACGTGTAAGAAGGTACATAAGCTATATTCATAAGCTATATTCTCCTTTCGATTTTTGCATAAGCTATATTCTCCTTTCGATTTTTGCAATTCTAAGAAATGCAGCACTATTCTTGTGATTGTGAGTAGAACAAGATGAAACAAATGCTACAATAAGTTTTGCAAGTCTTTTCTAACTGATCTCAGTAAAATTTAACACAACTCAGGGAGAATACATATTCTCCAGGTGATTTTACTATTATTAATGAATGCTCCATGAATAAAACTCCAAAGTTAAGAAAATAACATTTAAGCCTATAAGTAGTTTTTTTCTCATCTTTGGAACAAATTTTAAGACACAACCTTTCATTCTTGCTGAGCCAATCATGGGAACATAGACTAAATGACAATTCATGTTCTGCAGTCGATTTTAATTTTACTAATCAATGCTCCATGGGTAAAAACGCCAAATTTGAGAAACTAACATTTAATGCTAAGCGAAGTCTTTTCTTGATTTTCCCATTACATAGAAACATAAACTCAATGACAATTCACGTTCTTAAGTCGATTTCATTTTTACTAATCAATGCTCCACTAGTAAAAAGCCAAAGTTGAGAAACTGACATTTATGCATAAAGGAAGTCTTTTTTTACTAATTCCACATGGCACATTGGAAATTCGAAATCGTAAGGAGAGAACAATTTGTCTCTGACTCAGGGAGTATACATATTCTCCAGGTGATTTTACTATTATTAATGAATGTTCCATGAATAAAACTCCAAAGTTAAGAAAATAACATTTAAGCCTATAAGTCGTTTTTTCTCATCTCTGGAACAATTTTTAAGACACAAATTGTTAAGACACAACCTTTCATTCTTGCTGAGCCAATCATGGGAACATAGACTCAATGACAATTCATTTTCTGCAGTCGATTTTACTTTTACTAATCAATGCTCCATGAGTAAAAACGCCAAACTTGAGAAACTAACAAACAAGCCTAAACGAAGTCTTTTCTTGACGTTCCCATTACATAGAAACATAAACTCAGTGACAATTCACGTTCTTAAGTCGATTTCATTTTTACTAATCAATTCTCCACTAGTAAAACTCCAAAGTTTAAGCTAGAGTCTAATCTGACTCTACTTATTGGGGGAACATTAACTATGTATTAAACAAGTTTTTAGTATCTGTCAGCATTACAGGATAAAATGAAGGCTGTAAGAAATTTTGCATGTATATTCCACCTGGTGCAATAATGGCAACATAGACTGATTTGGAAAGATGTATTTTCACTTTAGCAATGCACCACGTGTAAGAAGGAGGAATTAGTCATAAGCTATTTTCTCATTTCGATTTGTGCAATTCTGAAAATTGCAGCACAATTATTGTGATACTCAGAAGTGCCAGATAAAACAATTGAGTTTGGCATATCTATTCTTAGCGATCTCATCAGGGGAACAGACTGAGTGAATATTCATGTTGTGTGGTCGATTTAACTTTTACTTATCAATGCTCCACGAGTAAAAAGCCAAACTTGAGAAACTAACAATTTAGCCTAAAACCATCTCGGGATCATTTATAAGAGACTAATTGTTCTGTCCATACGAATTCAATTTTCCAATCTGACTGTACTCATTTCGGGATCATAGACTCATACACTGTTTTTTACACGTTTTTAGTGTCAGTGAGCAGTGTTGGATCAAGGTATTTTGCATGTATGTGACAATATCTATTCCTCCTGGTGCAATAATGGCAAAATAGAGTCATTTGGAAAGATGTATTTTCACAAAAGCAATTTTAAATGCATTATTCAAAATTGCACAAATTGAAAGGAGAATATAGCTTATGACTGATTCAATCAGAATCATGAATCAGTCATAAGCTATATTCTCCTTTCAATTTGTGCAATTTTGAATTCTCCTGATTCTTGGAAGTACCAGATAAAACAAATGCTGTAATGAGTTTGGCAAGTCCATTCTTACTGAGCCCATCATGGGAACATAGACTCAATGACATAAATGTTCTCCAGGCGATTTTACTATTTTGCACCATGAATAAAACGCCAAAGTTAAGAAACTAACATTTAAGCCTATAGGTTAAATAGTAGTCTTTGTCTTTTCTCACCGTTCAGATCTCACAAATTGTTATCTCCAGGCGATTTAGAGTGCCTAACTGTACTCATTGCGGGAACAGAGACTAATAAACGATGTTTTTCACATGTTTTTAATATATCTGTGAGCAAATAAATGTATGTTCTGCAGAAACTAACATTTAAGCCTCAATGAAGTCTCAACGAATACAGAACATGCACGAACGATATATCCTTGAGTGCAATATAAAAACTGTCCAGCAGAGGGTGCCAGCGTCATTATTAAAGCTTGGCTTTTTGTGCATTAGGAGACTTGTCCTGTTTTGGATTAAGTGATTGCGCTTGAGGGTTGTTCACTCCTATTATCTTTTGGGGTCAATTTGAATGCATTGAATGCAATGTTTAACGTCTGTAAATACATGATTGGCATTTTTTTTGCTTCAGATTTAATGACGTTTCCTAATTTAATGGGGACAACCTCATGAACATAAAATTAACCTGCTAATATTTTTTCAATGTCTTGTACACATTTTGTAGCATCGGTGGTCCTTGGGGTCAATTTGACCCCAGGCTCTTTTAACTGTATAAAACATAAGAAATATCAAAATTGTACACACATTTATTTGGGTTGTTTTATTGAGGTCACTATTGAGGTGTTATAATTTTTATAATGTTCATTATAATTTTACATATTCAATATAATATTCAAAACTTCCCTCTGTTTAGGGCTCAAACCTAACCTAACCATATCTGTAGTATTATTGAGAACCACTAGTAGTTCACATGACATGGGACATAATTCTCATGAGAACTTTGATGTTTCCCATGCTATGGGGAGGGAAAACCTAATTCTTGCGAGAACTTTGATATTTTTCGTGCCGTGGGGGAGAGGAAAACATAATTCTCATGGTTTACCAAACAAAGGGGATGAGCCAATATTATAAATGTGTGAACAGAAGCTATTCTAAACCATTTCTTTTTGTGCTCTGTGTGCTTTCGGTCTTTGTGTTCTCTATCTATCTCATTTGAAAATGACATCTAAGCAAAGATTTTCTGTCAATGAGATTTTGTCTCAGTTCTTTGACAGTGAAAGTGACACAGAGGAGAATGTGTCTGAGACAGATGATAATATTGAGGAGGACCCTGATTATGAGGCATCCTCCTCAGATGAGAATGAGTTTGTTTTGACCCTCCTGTTGTCTCTCAACCACCAGCAGACCCATTACCTTCCAAAAATGGAAAGTTATCATGGTCCCGCTCCCCACTTGAACGACAGGGTAGACTTAGTGCTGCTTATGTCATAAAAATTGTTCCAGGGCCCACTAGATATGCCGTCAGCCATGTCCAACATATAAATCAGCATTGGAGCTTTTCATTACACCATCAATTGTGTAATGTCCTGCTAATGAGCACTATGCACAAAGATGCTGTTCTGAGCACCAGAGAAGACCGAAAACCACAAATGGATTACAATGAGACAAAAGGAGGAGTTGATCATTTGGACAAGGTCACAGCCACCTACAGCTGCAGACGCATGACTGCCCGTTGGCCTCTTGTCATTTTCTTCAACATCATTGATGTGAGCGCCTACAATGCCTTTGTGTAATGGAGTGAAATGTATGTAAAAAACAATATGCTGTTCATATTCTGTCTATACTGTTTGTATTCTGTCTAACTCATATTTGCATAAAGCACTTAGTCTCATAAAACAATTCCTGACACAATGCTCTTTCTTTCTTTAGTTAATGAACTGTTATGTGTTCCTTACTGATGTTCTGGTGGTTCTGTTTTAAAAATAAAATCCTTCTAAATGTTTAAAATTGTGTTTGTTTTTCCTGGGGTCAAATTGACCCCAAACATAACTTGTGTTACTATCCTTGATAAAATAAATAGTTTTTCTTTCCAAATGTTATAAATTACAAAAATCTATACTTAGAAATATAATAAAAAAATAAAACACCAAAAATATATATACTTTCCCATTGTAGGTCAATCAGTAAGATTTTATGGTGATTTGAAAATTTGTCCATAGTCGTGCAATGGGTATTCTGAATGTATAAGGGGTGGGGTGGTGGGGGTGAAGGGTGGATGTCAATTTAAAAGGCTATTTTAAGTAGTCAACAAAAACATAAATTACCTGAGACACAAACCTTTGTTAAAAAAAATCATATTCTGGAGGTTTAAATTGCTGGGGTCAAATTAACAAAAAATGTTATCAAATTTGAGGGTAACAGGAGGGTTAACCAAACTTTGTCTGTTTACATACATTTAACCACTATTGAGCATCACATCTAACATTTTTCTGTCGTTATTGATGTATCATCGAAAAATATTTATACCGTTTTTATTGATACTGTTATTATTTGTATGTAATGTGTAGAAAAAAATGTAAATTACATTACATAACATTACGTTATGTTACAATGTCTATTCCTCCTGGTGCAATAATGGCAACATAGACTGATTTGGAAAGATGTATTTTCACTTTAGATTGCTAAAATGCACCACGTGTAAGAAGGTAGAATTAGTCATAAGCTATATTCTCCTTTCGATTTGTGCAATTTTGAAAAATGCAGCACAATTATTGTGATTCTCAGAAGTGCCAGATAAAACGAATGAGTTTGGCATGTCTATTCTTAGCGATCTCGTCAGGGGAACATAGACTCAGTGACAATTCACGTTCTGCAGTCGATTTCACTTTTACTAATCAATGCTCCACTAGTAAAACGCCAAAGTTGAGAAACTAACATTTAAGCATAAACAAAGTCTTTTTTTCCGTTCCGATAGCTTTTGACTAATTCCACATTTCTACACATGGTACATTGCGAAACTGAAAATACATTTTCCAAATAAGTCTATGTTGCCATTATTGGAACAGGAGGAATCAACTCAGTCACGTACATGCAAAATATGGCTTTGCGGAAACACAAACTTAATAAACGATGTTTTTCACAGGTTTTTAGTATCTGTGAGCAGTGCAGAATCAAATAAATTTATGTTCTGCAGAAAATAACATTTAAGCCTAAACGACGTCTTTTCTTACCGTTCCCATCTCGGGATCATTTATAATTGTTCTGGCCATACGAATTCGATTTTCCAATCTGACTGTACTCATAGCGGGAACATAGACTCATAAACTATGTTATTCACACGTTTTTAGTATCAGTGAGCAGTGTTGGATCAAAATAACTCTGCAAGGTATTTTGCATGTATGTGACAATGTCTATTCATCATTATTAATGAATATCAGCGTCTGGGATCAAATTTGAATTTGACACAAAACACTATTTTTTAAAGATTTACTTTTAGGGTATAAAGCATTGAACACGCGTCACCCGCACAAATGTTGGAGCACTGTCAACAGGACCATCTGTAAGACAAGTTTTAGTATACATAACAGTCTTCTACTACCGAGGGGAAATGCAGCAATATCTGTCTCTTACTGCTGCATAAGAACCAAATAAGTGTCACCCAGGAGACATATGAACATAGTTGATTCTCGGTTTATTAGCAGACAAACAGAGGCTTATATTCTAAACTAGTATAAATTGGTTTTGACCAAAAACAGGCAATGTTTTCCATTCGTTCTCAGAACAGAAAGTACAGGCATACAGACAGTGAAAGTGTGTATAAAAGTTATATGAAGCAAAGAACAATTTTAAAGTGGGAAGAGCCATAAAGTAACATTTTACATAAACATTTTTATATTAAAATAATTTATGATTTCGTGCTCTTGTGATTATGACTACAAAATTAACCCTATGAAAGAGTGTAAGACAATAATCGGTCCCCCTTGACATCATCTATCCTGAACTTGGGGTACATTTTACCAAAGCAGTTCTGTTTCAGCTGTTCTCACTATCTGCTGCAGGGTCTTGCGGTCCGAGACGGTGCAATTCCCAAACCAGGCAGTGATGCAGCTCCTCAGGATACTCTCGATTGTCCCTCTGTAGAACACGGTGAGGAACTCCGTCAGGTTCTCTCTCTCCCTCATCTAATTCACTATATACAATTCATTTTTAATTATTCACTTCTCTTAAATAGTCATTATTCTGTGTCCTGTAACTGTAAAGTGGGTTATAGATGCAATCAATGACACATTGCAACTACGGATTGCAACTGTAACACGTCATGTCAGGGTTTTTTTTCCCCCTTAAGGAATTTTGTTTGACTGACTGTTATCTTTCAATACCTGTAAAGCTGCTTTGGTACAATGAACTTTGTGAGAAAGCTTTATACAAATAAAATTGGATTGAACTGAATTATCTGCAAAGGAAAACTCGTGAAGTGATGTTTTATCAACAAATTTCAGGAGGAGCATGTGTAGATAATCAACGAGGCTGGTTTATCATCAGTAATCTGAGTAATCTGAAGTGTTCCAAGTTCGGAAAGAATTGCAGCGCTCAAAGCCCTATCCCCAAACAGCACGCCAAATAAGCAAGTCATTCCTCTCGCTTTATTATCCGCAAAGGTGAACTCGTGCAATGCTGTAATTAATTTTGCATGTATGTGACGATGTCCATTCTAACCGTTGCAATAATGGGAACATAGACTGATTGGGAAATTGTATTTTCACTTTAGCAGTGCATGTGGAGGAATGTGGAATTAGTCATACCCAAATAGCAAAATTTCATCTGGCTCACATATGGCATGAAATGATGGCACTTGGGCGGTCTGCTCCTGTCTGCCAAATCTGAGCCACTAAGAAGCCATAACAATGCCACATATCAGCCAAAACTAATCAAATAAACCTGGACCACAGTTGGCTTTTTGTACTACATAACACTCACAATCACTAGAATTGTGCTGCATTTCTCTGAATTGCTGAGAAAAGCAGTACATAGATTTTAACTAATTCCACATTCCTACACATGGTGCATTACTAAAGTGATACATTTTCCCAATCAGTCTATGTTGCCATTATTGTACCAGCAAGAGTTACTAAAAAACATGTAATTCTATGTTCCCGCAATGAGTACTGCATTTCTCAGAATTGCAAAAATCGAAAGGTGTATATAGTTCATGACTTATTAGTCATGAACTATATAAACCTGCACATTGAGCATTGTTTAAGTAAAGTTGCTTCATTCTGAACTGCTCACTAATAACGTGTGAAAAACACAGTTTATGATTCTATGTTCCCGAAAACAGTTAGGTTAGAAAATAGAATTTGCCTGAAGAGAACAATTTCTGTCTTAAATATGTTTCCGAGATGGGAAAACGTGTCCCCAAAAAAGACTGTTCTTGTTTCTCAACTTTGGCGTTTTACTCATGATGCATATCTTAGGAAAAGTGAATCACCTGCAGAACATGTATTGTCACTGAGTCGATGTTACACTGATGATATCAGTTAGAAAAGTCGTTTGATTTACGTGATACTGCACACAATCAAAAGAATTGTGCTGCATTCCTCAGAATGGCAAAAATCGAAAGCAGAACATGGCTTATGACTATTACATTCCTGCACATGGTGCATTGCTAAAGTGTAAATACATTTTCCAAGTTAACCTATTATTGCACCAGGAGGAATGGACATCGTCACATACATGCAAAATACCTTACTGCAAAATATTCCTGTACTGCTCAAAGATACTAAAAACGTCAGTTGGACATCAACTAAGTGAGAATACATGTTCTCCAGGCGATTTCACTTTTACTAAGCAATGGTCCATGAGTTGAAAACCTCACATTTAAGCCTATAAATGAAGTCTTTTCTTAAGATTCCTATTCCTATCTCGGGATCATTTTTAAAGAGAAATTGCGCGATCTGGATTTTCTAATCTGACTGTACTCATTGCAGGAACAAGGACTCATTAAGCTGTGTTTTTCACACGTAACTGTGTAACTGTGAGCAGTGTTGGATCAAAATAAGTCTTTAAGGTATTTTGCATGTATGAGAGGATATTCTCACAATTCTTGTGATTGTCAGTAGCACCTGACAAAACAAATGCTGTCATGAGTTTGGCAAGTGTATTCTCATGGATCTAGTCAGGAGAACACAGACTCAGTGAAGATTCATGTTCTGCAGTCGATTTCACTTTTACTAATGAATGCCCCATGAGTAAAACGCCAAAGTTGAGAAACTAACATTTAAGCCTTAATAAAGTCTTCTATTATTGACTCCCATCTCGGGATCATTTTTAAAGAGAAATTGCTCTCTCCACGCGATTTGGATTTTCTAATCTGACAGTAATCATTGCGGGAACAAGGACTCATAAAGCTGTGCTTTTCACACATATTTAGTAACTGTGAGCAGTGTTGGATCAAAATGAGTCTTCAAGGTATATTGTATTTATGTGATGATGTTCATTCGTCCTGGTGCATTAATGGCAACATAGACTCACTCGGAAAAATGTATTCTTACATTGGCAATACACCATGCTTATATATGTGTAATTTGTCACAAGATTTGCTCTCCTTTCTATTTTTGCAATTTTGAGTAATGCATAATTCTTGTGATTGTCAGTGGCACCAGATAAAACAAATGCTGTCATGAGTTTGGCAAGTGTATTCTTACCGATGTCATCAGGGGAACACAGATTCAGTGATGATTCACGTTCTGCAGTCGATTTCACTTTTACTAATGAATGCCGCATGAGTAAAACGCCAAAGTTGAGAAACTAACATTTAAGCCTTAATAAACTCTTCAATTATTGACTCCCATCTCGCGATCATTTTTAAAGAGAAATTGCTCTCTCCACGCGATTTGGATTTTCTAATCAGACAGTAATCATTGCGGGAACAAGGACTCATAAAGCTGTGCTTTTCACACGTATTTAGTAACTGTGAGCAGTGTTGGATCAAAAAAGTCTTTATGGTATTTTGTATGTATGTGACGATGTTCATTTGTTGTGGCGCATTAATTCATTCGTCCTGGCGCAACATAGACTCACTCAGAAAAATTTATTCTTACATTGGCTCTCCTTTCTATTTTTGCAATTTTGAGTAATGCATTTCTCATTGATTCTTGTGATTGTCAGTAGCACCAGATAAAACAAATGCTGTCATGAGTTTGGCAAGTTTATTCTTACAGATGTCATCAGGGGAACACAGACTCAGTGAAGATTCATGCTCTGCAGTCGATTTCACTAATCAGTGCCCCATGAGTAAACATTTAAGCCTTAATAAAATCTTTTCTTACTGATTCCTATCTCGGAATCATTTTTAAAGAGAAATTGCTCTCTCCACGCGATTTGTATTTTCTAATCTGACAGTACTCATTGCGGGAACAAGGACTCATAAAGCTGTGCTTTTCACACGTATTTAGTATCTGTGAGCAGTGTTGGATACGTCTTCAAGGTATATTGCATGTATGTGAAGATGTTAATTCCTCCTGGCGCATTAATGGCAACATAGACTGATTCGGAAAAATGTATTTTCATATAGGCAATACACTATGTGTAGAAATGTATAATTTGTCACAAGCTATTTTCTTCTTTCTGTTTTTGCAATTTTAAGTAATGCATAACAATTCTTGTGATTGTCAGTATTACCACATAAAACAAATGCCGTCATGAGTTTGGCAAATGTATTCTTACCGATGTCATCAGGGGAACACAGACACAGTGAAAATTCATGTTCTGCTGTCGATTTCACTTTTACTAATGAATGCCGCATGAGTAAAACGCCAAAGTTGAGAAACCAACTTGGACAACATTTAAGCCTTAATAAAATCTTTTCTCATTGATTCTTATCTGGGGATAATTTTTAAAGAGAATTGCTCTCTCCCTTTGGATTTTCTAATCAGACAGTAATCATTGTGGGAACAAGGACTCATAAAGCTGTGCTTTTCACACGCATTTAGAACGAGCATTGTTGGATCAAAAAGTCTTTATGCTTTGTATGTATGTGGGATGTTCATTTCCTGGCGCATTAATGGCAAATTCTGATTCGTCCTGTACCCCATAGACAATCACCAGAGCAGAAATGTATTTATTCTCACAAGCTATGTTCTCCTTTCTATTTTTGCAATTTTGAGTAATGCATTTCTCATTGTTGACTGGTTGTCAGTAAACCAGATAAAACAAATGCTGTCATGAGTTTGGCAAGTGTATTCTTACAGATGTCATCAGGGGAACACAGACTCAGTGAAGCATTCATGTTCTGCAGTCGATTTCACTATACGGACAATGCCCTCATGAGTAAAACCCTTGGATGAGGTAAAACATGAAGTTGAGAAACTAACATTTAAGCCTTAATAGGCTTTTCTGATTGACTCCCATCTCGGAATAGTTTTAAAGAGAAATTGCTCTCTCCACGCGATTTGGATTTTCTAATCAGACAGTAATCATTGCGGGAACAAGGACTCATAAAGCTGTGCTTTTCACACGTATTTAGTATCTGTGAGCAGTGTTGGATCAAAAAGTCTTCAGGTATTTTGCACTGTGACCATGTTCATTTGTCCACGCGATGTAATGGCAGAGACTGATTCAGCCAAGACATAGCCCCACTTGTATCCAAGCTATTTTCTTCTTTCTATTTTTGCAATTTTGAGTAATGCATAACAATTCCACCGGATTGTCAGTATTACCTCAGATAAAACAAATGCTGTCATGAGTTTGGCCCAGCCTCTTCTTACCGTGGATGTCATCAGGGGAACACAGACCACAGTGAAATCCCCATGTCAGCAGAGCCCCATTTCACTATATACAGTGTTGGTAGGGCACCGCCGCATGAGTAAAAACCTCTTCGAGGCCTTAATAATTTATCCTTCTCCTTACTTTTCTCACTGAACTTATTCCCAGGCCCGAAATTTGCCTCCACAACCATTTGTGATTTTCTAATCAGACAGTAATCATTGTCGGGAACAAGGACTCATAAAGCTGTGCTTTTCACACGTATTTAGTATCTGTGAGCATTGTTGGATCAAAAGTCTTTGAGGTACTCCTTGTTCATGTATGTGACAGATGTTCATTTCTCCACCACGCATTAATGGCAACATAGACTGATTCGGAAAAATGTATTTTCCGATAGGCAATACACCATGTGTAGAAATGTATAATTTGTCCCAAACTATTTTCTTCTTTCAAAGCTTGCAATTTTAAGTAATGCATACCCTCTGACAGTGGCTTGTCAACGTTCCCAACAGACCCTCACAGAATGCTTGTCATGCCGAGTTTGTCCAGCTTCCTCCCTTACAGATGTCATCCAACTCACCACCAGGTAAAATGATGTTGACAGCTCCGCCCCTCTTTCACTTTAATGAAGACATGGCCGCATGAGTGAAACAACCAAAAAGTTGATCGAAACTAACATTTAAGCCACGTTGCTGATGAAAACCTCTTTCTCATGGTGTTCATCTGGGATGGATTTTTAAGAGAAATGCTCTCCACATTTGGATTCCAATCAACACAGTAATCATTGGGGAACAAGGACTCATAAAGCTGTGCTTTTCATCACGTATTTAGTAACTGTGAGCATTGTTGGATCAAAAAGTCTTTATGGTATTTTGTAAAATGTGACGATGTCCCCAGACTGAGCACATTCCATTCACCCGTCCTGGAGACTCCAAGACTCACTCAGAAAAATTTATTCTTACATTGGCCCTCACTTTCTGACAGCAATTTTGAGTAATGCCCACCATTGATTCTTGTGATTGTCAGTATTCACCAGATAAAACAAATGCAGTAAGCTGGGGGCTATGGCAAGTTTATTCTTACAGATGTCATCAGGGGAACACAGACTAGTGAAGAGTCCAACCTCTTTCGAGGAGTTCACTTCCAGAGCCCAAACTGTGCGTGGAGGTGAGACCGACTATATCTAGTCTTACTGATTCCTATCTCCATTTTTAACTATTGTTCAGGATTTGTATTTTCCTTTCCCTCAGCAAGGACTGATATTCCATGTCCCTAGAGTTAGTAAAAGCAAGGTTGGATTCGCCTTCAGGTCCCTGCATGTATGTGACCGCCACCCAAACCACAATGCACATAGACTGACGGTCCCTCCTGCAGGTGGTGATACACGGGAGAAATGTCGGCCCCACGTCACTCCTTCTTTCTGCTGAGCAATTTTGGTAATGTCCCATGGGGTAAGACCACGGCCGCCATGAGTTTGGCAAATGTATTCTTACCCCAGTCATCAGGCTCACAGACACAGTGAAAATTCATGCTCTGCTGTCGATTTCACTTGTTTACTAATGAATGCCTTTCTCATAAAACGGGGTGGACCGCTTTAAGTCTGGCTTCTCATTGATTCTTATCTTCTCACCTAGGACCTGTTTGCCTTGGGAGACCCTTTACCAGGGGCATATAGCCCTGACAACATAGCTCCTAGGATCAGACAGGCACTCAAACCCCTCCACTCATAAAGTGTGCTTTTCCCAGGAGGTGATCATTGTTGGATCAAAATACGTCTTCAAGGTATATTGCATGTATGTGAAGATGTTAATTCCTCCTGGCGCATTAATGGCAACATAGACTGATTCGGAAAAATGTATTTTCACATAGGCAATACACTATGTGTAGAAATGTATAATTTGTCACAAGCTATTTTCTTCTTTCTGTTTTTGCAATTTTAAGTAATGCATAACAATTCTTGTGATTGTCAGTATTACCACATAAAACAAATGCCGTCATGAGTTTGGCAAATGTATTCTTACCGATGTCATCAGGGGAACACAGACACAGTGAAAATTCATGTTCTGCTGTCGATTTCACTTTTACTAATGAATGCCGCATGAGTAAAACGCCAAAGTTGAGAAACTAACATTTAAGCCTTAATAAAATCTTTTCTCATTGATTCTTATCTGGGGATAATTTTTAAAGAGAATTGCTCTCTCCACGCAATTTGGATTTTCTAATCAGACAGTAATCATTGTGGGAACAAGGACTCATAAAGCTGTGCTTTTCACACGTATTTAGTGAGCATTGTTGGATCAAAAAAGTCTTTGAGGTATTTTGTATGTATGTGACGATGTTCATTTCTCCTGGCGCATTAATGGCAACATAGACTGATTCGGAAAAATGTATTTTTACATAGGCAATACACCATGTGTAGAAATGTATAATTTGTCACAAGCTATGTTCTTCTTTCTATTCTTGCAATTTTGAGTAATGCATAATTCTTGTGATTGTCAGTGGCACCAGATAAAACAAATGCTGTCATGAGTTTGGCAAGTGTATTCTTACCGATGTCATCAGGGGAACACAGATTCAGTGATGATTCATGTTCTGCAGTCGACTACACTTTAACTAATCAAGGCCCCATGAATAAAATGCCAAAAACAAGAAACTGACATTTACGTTTATATGTCTTTTTCATACCGTTCATCATCTCGTAATCATTTTAAGACAGAAGTCTTTTCATACCGTTCTAATCATCATTGCGGGAACAAGGACTCATAAAGCTTTTTTTAGACAGAAACTGTGAGCAGTTTGGATCTCCATGCGATTTTGTATGTATCTAATCTGACTGGCGCATTACTTATTGGGGCAACATAGAATTACTCAAACATTTTTTCAACATACACGTTTTTCTATTACTGTGAGCAGTGTAGATCAAATAATTTCTATAAGGCATTTGCTGTCATGTATATGATTCTTACAGATGTTCATTCCGACTGGTTGAGAAACATTTAAGCCATTTCATGAAACATTTATGAGAAACATTTAAGCCATAATGAAATCTTTTCATACTGATTCCCATCTCGGGATCATTTTTAAAGAGAAATTGCTCTCTCCAGATTTGATTTGACATTTTGCGAATCTGTGCTGTATTTACTGTGAGCAGTGTTGGATTGGGTAATTGCAAGGACTGTTTTTCAACATAGACTTATTTGGAAAACTGTATTTTCACATTCGCAATACACAATGTGTAGAAAATGGAATTTGACATGAGCTATGTTCTCCTTTCGATTTTGGCATTTTTAGTGATGCATCACAATTCTTGTGATTCTCTGAAGTAACAGATGCTGTAATGAGATTTGGCAAGTGTATTCTTACTGTTCTGATCAGGGGAACATAGACTCAGTGACAATTCATGTTCTGCAGTTGATTTCACTTTTACTAATCAATGTTCCATGAGAAAAAACGCCAAAGTTGAGAAACTAACATTTAAGCCTTAATGATGTCTTTTCTTAAGGATTCCTATCTTGCGAGAATTTTTAAAGAGAAATTGCTCTCTCCACGCGATTTGGATTTCTGACTGTATTTGCTGTAACAAGGACTCATAAACTGTGTTTTTCACACGTTTTTAGTTTTTTGATCAGTGCAGGATCAAATAAATTCTTTAAGAAATTTTACATGTATGTGACGATGTCCAGTCCTCCTGGTGCAATAATGGCAACATAGACATCTCTGGATGTGTGAGCCTAAAGAGGTCACATATGATATGACAAGAATTGCCCACTTATCTTTAAACATATATGGGCCAATTTTGGCCCTAGCTGCTATGGTAAAATGGTCAGTAATATAATATTTCATATTATTTGTAGCAAAACCATGGTTATTTTGTCTTAACGCTGTGTAATCATAAACTTTATATCTAAATATATATATATTGTTATTTTAGTTAAATTGTATTTCTAGATTAAACTTGCGGATGTCGGTTGTTTATGCGGGAGTTTTTTCGATTCCCAGTCCCTTAAATGTGAATGCAGCATGCGGGAGGGAGCCAGTGGTCAGAGAGGCTGCAAGATTGGTGAAAGAAAATAAGTTTAACAAGAAATTATAAATATCTTTTTTGTTTCAATTTTGTTATTCTCAGCTTTTTGTGGTATGTAACAAATGTCCTTATCTGTGGAAACCAGGCGTCTCAATATCAAATAACATTTTAAGATGAACATCAAAGTGTACATTTGAACATTTGATTTCATCAATAAATATTACTACGATTTCAGTCTTTTACAGTTAATATTAAATATATCAGGTTATATTTTCACAGAATGTTTTGTGCATCGTGTTGGATGATTTTATTTAGAAAACAGTAAATCACAAAGTAATGATTAGCCAAAGTTCGTTTACGAAATTCAGTGCATTCCGCCACCATGTTTGTACCTCCTCCGAGCAACTCTTTCAGTCATAGCAAGACATCAGTCCCATCTACTTTAATAGGGGATGGCAGGTGCACAAAAAAACTTTAAAAAAAACTTACATACTGGTAAAGTTGTTGATTATTTAAAGAGACAACATTTATTATTATTTTAAACCAAGAAGACAAGAATGTGTGTGCCTTGTGGCTTTTGATATGTCTCTGATTTAACCAACTGGTAGCTTGCAACAAAAAAAACCTTATTTCAGATTTTACAGTAGAACAGTAATACAATCATTTATTATTACATTGTAATTTCATATTTATTGGTATACATTAGGTATAATACTGTAATATTTTTTATTATTATTTATTGCGTGTTGGCAATGATTAACTGACAAAGTCCATCATCTCTCTTTACCAAAAGATGCAAGAACTTTACTTAAAACACAGACATAGTGTTGCTTCTTTGGCAGTGGATTATTTTGGCATAAAGAAAATTTTCAGATTTCTTAGTGAGAAATTTATGTCTGCTGTTGAGAGTCATCACAATTAAAGTTTACAAATTAGCATCGATTGTCTTCCCATTTTTAAAAGTTCAGGTATACGGTTCTGGCCAATTTTAGGAATGCTCCAGGGTTACAGTAAAAAGCCTGTGCTAATTGATCTTTTTTGTGGGAACTCAAGCCCCGGTCATTGTCAGAATATCTAAAGGATCTGATTTGTGAGTTGAAATCCATGAGTGCTGGATATGTTGTACATTCATGGTAATACCTTTTTCTTGACTCAGTAATATGCGATGCTCCTGCACGAGCTTTATTAAGGGTTTTAAGTCACACAATAGATAGAGTGGGTGTGATAATTGTGTACGGTCTGGCATTTCCTGAAGTTAATGCTAACTGATATATCTTTTCAGTTCCCATTTTGTGAAACATCTGTCCCTATGGTCAGTGGATTTCCACATGACTATATGCATTTAGCTTATTTAGGAGTGATGCGTCGCCTGTTTGATTTGTGGATTGGCACTTGTGGGAAGTTGTGTTACCGTATTTTTTCCAGGCAGGTGACTCATTTCAGACAAACTGATTGCTCTCAGAAGTTACATCCCTTCAGAATTTGTTAGAAGGCCATGGTGCCTTGATGAGAGGTTCTTGAAAGAACGCCACAGAACTTAGACAGTTCTTACTTTACACTGGTCCAGTTGTTTTGAGGAATGTGCTGACTACTGAGGTTTTATCAAAATGTTATGCTGTTGTCTGTGGGAATACACATCTTGGCAAGTCCAACATACTGGTTGCTGTTAAATGACTTTGCCAACACAATGCTTAGAGCATTTGTTCAAAGGCTATTGTCAAGGCCTTTAAATTTACAATATTCATGGTTTAATTCATCATAATGATGATGTGAAGATGCATGGAGACTTAGATTTAATATCAGGGTTTCTGTAGGACTTGGCATTTAATTCCTCAAGTCCAGCGTGTTCGTTTATTCAGGAAGGAAGACTCAAAAATATCTTTAAAAGGATTTATTTTAACAATCAAAAGTATATTGAAGAATATCACACTTGAAGAAAATATGCAGAGCTCTGGGATCAATTCTGTCCCTAATTATATAATCCTAGGAGTCCACCAATCGAGCAATACGACCGAATGAACCCTGTCTAGCCCTCAAAACCCAATTTTTATGGTCTCCTCTCCCCAAGGTTAGCAGGTGGCACCTCTCCACCCTTCTAGTGGGCATCTTCTCATATTTGGTTATCTTCTGCTTAGTCTGAAAAGATAGATCTTGGTCTGCACAAATTCAGGGTTAAGACACATACTTGGAGTGCTTAGGGCACTTTGACCTAAGATAGAATACTCTATATATGGTTATACCGGTCCTTCTCTCTCCTTGGTAAATTTCCACTGCCACTGTATTTCATACAAGCACACAAGACTATGAATATATAAGAGCGAATAGTGATTAATATTGTTTTACTGATTAATGTTATTATAATGATTAATATCAACACCAGAATATATGAGAATAAATAATGGTTATTAAAGACACAAGAATATATCAAAGTAGATAATGATTAATGTTGAGCATTTAACAGGGAGGGGGCTGTTTTCCCCTCCACGGCGGCAACTATCAGCCTGTTACAAAGAGATCTAATACAAGATATACAACGGCATCCACATGTCATCAATATTCCCATGAAAGTATCAAAAGACGTTATTACAGACATTACTAGAGCTTTCCATTTACCAAAAGTATTGACCATCCATTCGTCCAGTGGATTTCTTACCCCAGAATGTTCCTGCATTGTTTTAGGTATCATAACCTCTCTAAGAACTATTTCGTCCCCCACAATTAATTACACTACATAGATCAAAAGTGAATGACGTAGTCGACCCTTTTTCATAGTTTAATTCAATACCCCCATATCTTTGAAGACACTGATCTTTTGGTTTTCTCTTTTACTGCCCTTTTTGGTCTTAAGTGCTCTGCTACCGTGGTGTTGCTCTTGTTTTGTTCATGCTGCTCTATGCCCAATATTATTCCCACTATTATCAATAATATTACTCCTAAAACTCCCAACAATTTCAAGTTTTCCCAAAGCTTCATTTTTATAGTATGGTTTCTGTTATTTTATATTGTTTTTTGGGTTCAAAAGTAAGCTAAGCAAAACCCTAAGTATAATGGGTTTAAATTAAATTAAAAGAATCAAAAGATACACGTCTTAGTAAATATATAAAACCTTAAAATTTTAAAAGTATACAACTTATTGAAATCACACACAAAATCTTAAATCATTAAAAGAAACTTTTGTAAGACAATTTGTTAAATGTAAAACCCCTGTTCCATGTAAAGAAAAATAGTAAAAACACAACAAAAACACAGTAAGAATGTTATCATTGACTCATTCATCCATCAGTTCAATGTCTCTCGATGATGTCTCGTCTTGTCCTTCTCCTGTGAACAGATTATCATTTATGGCAGTTCATATACAGTTATTGTTATTCCGGAGCCCCGAAATTCTTTTAGCAAAATCTCTTCCACTTCTCCCCAGTTTAATTTGTCTCTGCCACAGATTGTCAGAGATGGAGATTGTCTTGATACCTTTTTCTTCAAAACACTTTCTCATACATTGAATACTCTTTGTAAAATTGTCATATGTTGGCAGGTCTGTAGCACACCCTTTTGTAATCAAATGGAAATTTTTTCTGTTGCCCTCAGTAGTTAATGCACATTCTCCCACCCCCTTTTTCTGTTGTCTTACTCTTTCAACCCCAAGTCTTCTTCTGAATTCTTTGGCAATACCTGCTTCAAATTTACAGTCTTTACTTACACAATGTGCCAGTGTCTCTGTGGGTGGGCTGGTGAATAAGTCTCCTTGTGTGTATATCAGTGAAGAGACAGTGTCTCCAATATGTGTCACTTCTGTTTGTGTTCTCGTTTTCAGTGCATGTGTATTGTTCTGTGGTTTGTTCAGGATGTGTAATATCTGTGATGTCTGTGTCGTGCTGGTGTGTGTTTACCCTCCCCCCTCTGGCTCTGAAGTTCCTTCAGGGCCACTCTTGTCTCACCAAGTTTACTGGCTGGTGAATCCATGGACATACAGCAAGTCCAGTGGTACCACCTGGATCCTTCTGTTTCCTGTACATAACCTGTTTTGAGAAATCTTAAACAATAGCAGTAAGTTTACCATAGTATGGTCTATACATCATTGGTGTGGTGTCATTCATATTCAACGCTGCGCTTGGGCCAGGGAATTGTCTCCCTGTGAGAAGTTCAAAAGCGATTTAACCGGTTGTTCTACTCAGCACTGATCGTATCGACAAAAAAGCAATTATTAAGTCTTTTACCCAATTAATTTTGGTCTGTGCACAGATTTTAGCCAATTTTGTTTTGATATGGTGATTCATTCGCTCAACTTTGCCCTTTGACTGTGGGTGATATACTGTATCAAATTAGTGTTTCAAACCAAGTGTTTGAAGTTTGTTCGACTTGCCTCAGGTGTTCAATTTTTTAGAATTCATACCATTCTGTCTGTTCATCATGCACTGCCCCAACTTCATAAGCTAAATCACTGTAAATGTTTACCCATTTCTCTCTACTCCACTTCAAAGCTTCTATTAATGCCTTCACTTCCGCCCTTTGTGCTGATTGCTTCCCTGTCATGGTTTTTGTTACTATAATGTCAAACTGGTTTCCTACTTTCCTTACTACAGCATACCCTGCCTGCAAATCACCCTTCTCATCCCGGAAACAACATCCATCAGTATACAAATCTTCAGCTTCTCCCTCCAATCTGGTGCTCATTAGGTCTGGCCTAACTTTTCACTTAGCAATCACTGTAAGTTCACACTCGTGTGGTTCCCCTTGTGTCATGTAATCAGCCATGTTGATCCCCTTAGGTGTGAAAGTTAAGTTTTGCCATCTTGAAATTTTTAAGGAAATTCTTAAGGATGACATGGTAAATTATGCTAAATTAACGTATGCCATTACAGTCTGTGATGTTAAAATGCTCAGATGATGCCCCATAACCAATTGTGCTGTTTTCTTATACTTCTTCTGGAACAACACTCTGTTAACAGTTATCTCACTCTCTCTGGTGACAGTATGAACCCCATTGGTACCCTCGTGTACCTATACTGTTGGCCCTTGAATGTGAATGAAAATATATCTAATGGTAGGCAGAAGAATTCATTTGCTAAATCAATACATATAAATCATGTTGTGGTGTCAGGTCGGTCAGAGCTGTGAAAAGGTTGGATACAGGTAATTTGTTGATTATCACAATCTCATTAAAACTTTTTTTTTTTTTACTACAGGCAGAATGTGGTGTTGCATTTGGGAATAAATGTGATGGTTCTATTACTCCTGCTGTCAGCAGGCTCTTAATTATGTTTACATTCCCCTCATCAGTTTTTGTTTTGTGTGGATACTGAGGTTGCTATATTGGCTCATATGTGTCCACTAAAAAGTTCAAACGTTCTTGGTTGACCTCAAAGCTCAGCATCTGCTCCGCCATGACCCTGCTGTGGTCTCTCTGTGGCTCTCTTTGTGCAGTTGGTTGAGGAGCAAGCTGGATGGGGTGCTGTGTATCCCCTCGCCCCTTTTGAGATGCTCTTCCTCGATTATACCCCTCTCCCTCTAGGAGCCGGGTCAGATGTGTGCTGCTTTGGACATTCTTTAGCAAAGTGACCTAGCTGGCCACAGACCTAAGCAGTTTCTGCCCTGCCATCCTCCTCTTCCGCCCCTCATTCCCCCACGGCTCCCCATGCCTTCCATACCATACCCCACATCTTGCCTGCCATATGACCATGGTTGTGCTCTAAATGTTGGACCTATTGGTCTATTATGTGCCCTATTCTCCTCAGATTGTGGTGTGTCTATATGTGGGTGTTGCAATAGCTACTAATTCTTATCTTTTTTTTTTTTCTCATTTATCTTTTTTCTGCAGTTTTAATAGTTGTACTTTTAGGTCCTCCAGCTCACAGTCTTATCCCCTGTCATTTTCCTGTGCTCTAGTCATGTGGTGCATCAAATGTCTTTCCCATGTTTGTGTGGTGCTGCCTGGTATATCTGGATTTTCTTTTGGACTACTCTTTACACACTCCTCCGTCCCTTCCATTACTGCAGCTCTGAACATTTCTTCATGTACCCTATCTGAATGTGGGTGTACCCCTTTGTGCCTCCCATTCTTCTTTACATTTCATTAAATACATTAAATATGCTGCTGGCGTCTCCCCCTCTTTGGGGATGAACGTAATGTTGTGGCCCCTAGTGGTGCTGGAAAGTGTTTTCTGATGGCATTTGCCCAGTCTGGTGGCTATTGTCCTATTAACGGTTTCCTACTGGCTTGTGTTTGTGTTAGCATCGTGTTGTATTTCTGCTAGTTGCCCTGCTTATGCTACTTGATCCAACAAAGCTCTCATCAAAGCTCTCTCTGTTGCTAATCTATGTCCTTGAGTCACAGTTAAAACTTCTACACTAGTTACTAGAAATGCCTCTCATCCGTCTGTCTGCTTGCTACAGTTCTACAGTCAAAACCCTCAACATCTTTATCTTGTAATTGTTCCATTTCTAGCTGTCCTCTTTCAACATTAAACAATTCAGCCTGCAAGCTGCTGCGCTGCTGTGCTCCCTCCCTCTCTCGTATGGAGGTGGGCAGAAGGCTCAACTCTAAACCACTCCTTCTATCTTACAGGCGTTGCCTCCTCCGCCTTCTCTCAGCTGCTTCCTCTCTCTGACTCAAGCTCAAGTCAAAGCAATTGTATTCCACAATCTATACTTTATACTTGAATTCTTCACTCACTTTTTTTTTTTTTTTAATCACACTTTTGTTTCTCCAATTACTCTCAACTCTTTTCTCAGCCTCGCTTAGAAAAGCGAGGCTGTCCATTTTTCTCAAATTTGTCTCTTATGAATGATATCCAACAACCCTGAAACATCATACATCGACTCTAGTTGTTTTCTCAGTTTCTCTCTTTTCTTGGGCTCAGTGCCACTCAACACTTGAGCTACAGCTGCCTCCCACTGTAGTTTTAATTCTTTTGGACCACATGTCCCATACTCCTCACACTCTCTATCAAATTTTATGTTATTTGTCTTATTTATCAATTACTACTGTTATGTATTATTATTATTATTAATATTTAAATCGAATACGTTCACCTGGGTGACAAAGTTATAATCTGGCTTTTACAAAACTTTTCAGTCCCCGATCGCCACTAATATCATCTCCTTTTTATTTGACAGCACTCAATCTGACTCCTCTTCCCTCATATAAATTATTTTACTGTCTTAACGATATACTTTTAATCCTAAACCCTCTCTTTGTTTTAATTATACTAGTATTTCCTCTTTCACCCACAGTTTTATCACTGTCTACAATTTTTCCTTTTTTCTGTGTTGTACACTGTTACAAAATTACATGTACATTTACATGACTAAAATTACATGACTACCCCTTTTATTTTTAAACCCCTATTAAAATCACCCTTCAATTCAAATACAGCCCTGTTCATGAAACAATAAATCACTTAACTACTTTAAACACAACATTGCACATAAAAACAAAACGAGAATTTTCTCCTCAACTTCATTTCAGCAAATATATGCTTGTATAGATCATTCAACACACAGTAAACCATGTACTTCAAATTTTCGTTAGTTATTTCTTTTCCTCTTTACCACTCTCTTATTGTCATATAAAATTTGCCTGCTTTTGATACTTTTATTTCTACTTATTTCAATCTTATGTTTTACCACACAATTTGACTCACTTTGTTCCATATCAGTACACTATTACAACCAAATGAAATGAAATACTTGCTTTTGTTCTTTACTAGATTTTCTATATTTTTTGTATTTAATTCCCAATACTATTCAACAACGAACAAATGCATTCTTCATATGTTCATAGATCTGATTTACAATGTCAATTGTCAACAATGTCTCTCCATTATCTTTTCCTCCTCACAATACACACTCTGTATTCTCTTTATCTGACTCCAAAAATTCACCCTACTCCTATCCTCCGTGTTCACACAACAAAGCAATTTTTACAGCAAAACGCACAGCAAGTTAAACGCCCATAAAGCACAGTAATTCACAACAACACTGCAACAGCATAAAAACAGATCGCACATAAACATGTATTAATCACTTAATGTTCATCAAATTTTTACACAATATACACTTGCAAGGATTTTCATATGCGCCCATATCAAATTCTCATAACCATCTGTATCTTTTTATACAGGTATCTTAATCATCTGTATCTCTATACAGGTATTCTTAATCATCCGGGTATCTCACTCATCCGCTTTTATACATGGGTATCTTAGGTCTCTTGTGTGACTCTTAACTTTTCAAAATCATCCGTACCTCTTTATACGGGTATCTCAACAACTATTATTAGTCATCTGCATACACTAATCGCAGAGCTATTCTTAGTCTTCTGCATTCACTAATTGCAGGTTTTTCTTCTGGGAATAAAGCCAAGTTCCCAGGGCCTTCCACCCAGAAATTTCGATCACTCGTCAGCAATAGGGGGTCCCAACCCTCAGGCTCTAGTTCATCACGACTCAGTCGTGGTATCCTTTAAATTATCTAGTCGCTTAAAAACCCATTATTTTTCTCTCATGACTAGCTCATAGAGATATCTTTGTTACCATTTTGCCTACCGTTTATTCGTCACACTCAACCTTTTTTCCTACCAGTTTCAACAACAACTCACGACTAATTCATGGGAATACAGTATCCTCTTAATATTTTACCGGTCTCTATTTATTATTAAGATATTTTCTTCAACTGTTTATACAATTTTGCTATACAACTTACGTTCTCTTTTCTGACATCAATAATTTGGTTATAGCCAATCGCAGAAATTTGATTATAACAGGTATTCTGCGCTTACCTTTTATTTTGTGAGGGCCCTCTTGATGTCAGAAAGAGTTCGTCCATTGTCCAGTCTCCTCCTTTTTCCCAAATCACGTCGGGGTCACCAAATTGTTGGACTTGGCACTTAATCCTTCAAGTCCGCGTGTTCGTTTATTCAGGAAGGAAGACTCAAAAATATCTTTAAAAGGATTTATTTTAACAATCAAAAGTATATTGAAGAATATCACACTTGAAGAAAATATGCAGAGCTCTGGGTTCAATCTGTCCCTATCATTTGCACAATCAAAGGAGTTCCCCCATCGAGCAATACGACGAGCCGGTAATCGACACACAGACCCATCTTTTTTTCTTACACAGATAACAGGCGCTGAATAGGGCGACTGGGACTTCACAATCCACCCTTTAACTAACAGCTCCTGGATGTACTCCTTAACTTCCCTGTAGAGTGGTTTTGGGATGAAGGCGTGGGCCCTCTGAACTGGAATGTCATCCTTAGTCCTGATTTCCATCTGCAGGGAGGGGATGCATCCTATGTCGTCGCTGTCACGGGCAAATGCCCCACATTCCTCGTAGAGCACTTCCTTTACTGTCTGTTGTTGTTCAGGGTTGAGGTGACTGATATCAACAGGGGGAAGCCAGGACTCTGGTGGGAGGGTGCTGGGAGAAGCGACGGCTTTAACCTCGACTGATGTCATCTTTCTTGGTGTGGGATCAGCCTGAGGTAGCTCTGGTGCATCGGTCTCAATGACCGTGATAACATGTTGGATGGTTCCCAGAGAGGTTCTCCTCATGCTTTGAGTGATTGGAGATGGGCACCTTGACATAAGGCCGTCGGGTGTTATTGATTTCCAAGAGGCCTTCACCTACACTCAACTGCCCTAAGACAACACTTTCCTCCGTCAGTTCGTATAAAACAATGGGGTTAGAGACATCAAAGTTTGGGGGTACCCTACACCATGGGCTGTCCTGCCAGGGGGAATGATAGTATGGTTTTGGCCTACTCTTATAGTGACTGGATCACAGTATGTCCTAGGAGGCACCTGGATGAAATTCACAATGGCCTCCACCTGTTCCTCCTCTATTCCAAAGGCACTGCGAAGAAGGCTGACAACTGTGGCAACTGCATCACCTGAGGACTCTTTCCTTCTGATGATCTCCTGGAGTACATTGGCTCCTAGAAGGGGCTGGGGCAGTGGTAGCGGGCTGACTAGGAAAGGAGCCTGTACGGTGAGATTCGGGTCTTCATTCCCTGCAAGATTAACAGTGAGCTCCACCCACCCACTGTAGGGGACAGCATGACCAGTGACTGCATAGACGCCAAGTTCTTCCTCTAAAAGCTCATCAAGATATGATTAGGAATGTGAGTGTTGGTCAGTTATGCGAGCCTGAATCAAACAGGACTGTAGCTGGGTACCCGCCAATCAAACATTTCAGCAGACTTTTCTTCCCAATTAGGGGTGCCCTGCTGGCGATGTTACTCTGGCTGGTCAGTTCATGTGGATTTTGCTGTTTGTTTTGCTTGGGGTGTCTTGTTATTTGTTTGTTATTTGTTACTTTTTGGGACTGAAGCTGCTCACCGGTCTCTGAGCGTCCCTCCACTAACCCTCCTCACCTGGACTGCAGGTTGTCCCAACTGTGGTTGGACAGGTTTACTAGAGGTTGGCTGAGGAGGAGAGTAAGACACCCGAGTATGTTCTCATCATTTATTATTTTCATGACCTGGCGAAGGATTTCCTCATCTGTGACTTGACTTGTTTGAGATTAGAGGCCTCAGTCTCTGTCGGAGGTCAGCATGTTTTGTCCCCAAACCCTGATAGACAGTATGGAGGAACACCTGGATGGTCTTGGGATCATATAAAATGTCTGCACTGGCCTGTCGGGACTGAAAAAGGATTTTCTGCTTGAGCCCAATCATGCGGTAGAGAAACTGCTGTGGTGATTCTTGGTCTGATTGCCTGGGATGCCATAAATTCCTGGAACATTTCAGTCATTGCTTTCTCTCCGAGGTGAGACCTGAGGAAGCCTTTGAGTTCAGATACTGTAATTGAATCTTATCTTAAGCATATCTTTAAAAGCCCCTGGTTTGATGAGCCTCAACAAGAAGGGCATTGGAAAAGTAAAAGAAGACAAAAATAATACTTTTAGTTTGTGTCGTCTATGTGTTGAGGGGAAGAGAGTTAGAAAAAGTAAGTGTGTGTATGTGCTTGAATAAGCATAAGATAAGTTGTGTTGCGTGGTGTGTGTGTTTGAGAGAGAATTGACAAGAAGTGGAGGGACAGAGTTTGCTCTAAAGCTTAAGAGCATTTGAAGTATTTTTGTAATGATTCTTGGATAAAATATTGTATGTGAATTGGGTAGAGATAATATAAGCTGTTGTGACAAATGTTTTAAGAAGCAGAATACTTAAAATTAAAGAATACAGTGCATTCAGTGAAAAGTATAACAAGTTAAGAAAAGTTTAATTAGAAAGAATTAAGGCAAGATACCCTATCAGCAGAGAACTGATTGAGAATATAACCAGAAAATGGACTAGAAGAAATAAGGGATTAGTTAGACTAAATGAAAAGAAAAAGAGACTAAATGGCCTGAAGAAGGCCATTTCAAGAAATGGAAGCATTGATAAAGAATTATAAACCAAAAAGATAGGAGAAAAGAGAAGCAAAAAGGCAGAAAAATAAAATAAGGGGTTAATTACCTAAAAAACATAAAAATAACTAGAAAAATATTGAATGAAGATGATGAGAAAATGAAAGAAAAAGCAAAAAAAGAGAAATAAAGAGAATCTAAGAGAATAAAAAAATTTAAGACCATCTCCCTATGAACCACCCAGAGCTCAATTACCAGTAGTTAAAGGGGATATTCAATTTGAGGGACAAGTAGAAGTGTATACAGAGAATGCAGCACAGGCTTGTGATACAGTATCTGGTGCACTAGCCACAGCAGAAACTTCTCAGGGGAGACCTAGCGATTGTTGACGTAATTTAATGGCTGACCCTGCACATGATCAAGACATACTAGGGCCTCACATATTGCAACCTGAGAAAGTAGGAATGCCGGGGAAAAGTAACTTGATACCCAATTTAGATGCATATGCAGCTGTAAGAACTGATTTAGAGCAGCTGATTCTAGAAGGGTTCAGAGAAAAGGGAATCGCACATTGTATGTATTTAACTTGCCAAGCATGCATATGAAGATTGATATGTTAACCCCATAAGTGCATCACCAGAAAGGACTTTGGCGGTGAGAATGGAGACTCCAGAGAAACATGAGAGGTGAATATAAACGAGTTTTTGGGAGATTGTACTTGGAGGATGAGCTCCGCAGGCAGAGCCAACGGACGTGGCAGAGAAAGGAGTGCCAGAGATCTAAAGGGAAAGCGCACAGAATTACATGAGTCTCAGATTTCACAATGACCAATTTTGATTGAAGGAGATAAAGGGCCCCTACTACAGAAAATAAATGAGATGGAAAGAGACCTGGGGGAGGATCCAAGGAAGATGGAAGATGTTGTGGGACTTAACTTAAAACCACATAAAGACTTTTGTGAATATGTTGCCCATGCTGTTGAACAATACAGAAGAAAATAAATCAAGATAAAGACTCAAGAAAGATGCAGAACCATAAACCCAGCTCATTTTATTTCTTTAGAAGGGGAAGGAAAGCCATATGATTGTGTACCTGAAGCTTTAGCATTTACACACCTCAGACCAGACTTAGAATCCTGCCCAATGCAAGATGCTACTGTAGAATATTTTGTGGAAGGATCTTGTTTCAGAGACCATCTAGAAAATCATGCTGGATATGCAGTAGTAAAGAAATTGTTTCCGTTTTTCACAGCATTGTGAACAACAATGTTCAGCTCAAGTAGCTGAGGGAAAGCCCTTACTGTAGAATGTCAGTTAGCAAAGGCCAAACTGCAAATGTATTCACCGACTCAGCATACACACATGGGATATGTCACTTTTTGGAGCAGTTTACAACCAGAGAGGATTTAAGAAAAGTGATAGAACTCCTATCCAACATGCAGAATAAATAGTGCAACTAATGTCTGCCATGATGCTACCAAGACAACTAGCAGTAATCAAATGCCAGGCCCATAAGAAAGGGAATGATTTTATAATAATGGTAATAATGTTGCTTAGAAGCAAGAAAAGCAATGCTAATAAAGCTAGCAATGGAATATAGCGAGGGACATATGATTGCACCCACTGCACTGTTAAGCATCTTAATATCTGATGCTCATGGGTTCGATCATTGTGGGAGAGGAGAGATATTAAGAAAAATATCCAATTTTGTGCCCAGAATAATGCTAGAAAAGGAACATCTACACTTGTAGGACACATACCTGTGCCAGAAGAACCTTTTAAACACCTGGATTATGTGGATATGTTAAATACAGTATATGGAAGCAGTGGATCTCCTTTTGTTGAAAAGACTGTTAAGACTATGTTGCAGCAGCTGAGAATAAAACAGAGACTAGGATGTGTGTATCTTGAAATGGTCCCTTGAAATGGTAACAAAGCATTTAGGTGACAATAGAAACAATGAACAGAGAGGAAGTAGTAGACACTCTTCACATCCTGGAGTCTCACTCACCCCTTACTGAGACCGCTTCATTATCATAGAGATAAAGAAATGTTCACACCTTGGGCCTGTTGTCCCTTCTTGAGTTTTGGGCAGGGCCATATACGGTTGAAAGAGCCACAGCAACAGCTGTGTTGAAGGGAGTACCACTTGGTATCCACTTAAATCATTGCACCAGAGTTCCTGTACTGAGACATTGTGAAGCAGAGAATCAGCAGATGCAGAGGAGCCAGCGAGTCCTAACCAGTGAGAAATTATGCAGAGACATATGGAGATTGAGAGAAAGACACCGCTGGACTCAACCATGAGACAACAATTGCAGATCAGGTACAGACTGATTCAAGCCCTGATCATGATCTTGATCTTGTTGCAAAATAAGAGACAACCAGAGGCAGCCCGAGACAGACACAAATGGAGAATGGAAAAAGAACGTCCTGAGCAGGGTCGAATCACATTGAAGATGGAGACGAGGGATGTTGTAATCTATGGCCTGGTGCTTCTGGCTGTACTGCAAGGTCTGCCTCTAACACAGGGACGCCCAGTCCACACCCCTGTCAACAACATCCTCACCTTTAAGTAAAGTTGTCCCTAATTCATATACCTATAGACACTGTGCAAAATATTGTAATACAGAAGATGTGAAGGTACCATTTTGTCCAGCAGAATGTTTAGCTATCGCTGGACATCCTAATACTGAAATAAGTTTGAATGAGGAAAGGTGGAGTGAGGAATGCAAATACAACAGAAACAGCTGAGGCGCCTGATGCATTGAAGATATGAAAGGAAACAAGGTGGGAAAATTTTGGGGTAATTGTACTAATATATTACTATAATCTTAATGAACAAATGTATGACACATACTTACTACTGCGGGTATAACAGATGATTTAACAATGATAACCAAAATGAATGTGAAAATCAGACACTACAATTCCCATGTATAAAACATATAAGGAGCAAATCACTCCAATAGCTGATTATTTTTGGTTGTTTGGGGGTAAAAAATCTGTTCTCCTAAAGGACGATGTGCCAGAGTAAAATGAAAACAAGAAGTTACTATGTTTTCATGGGACCCAGACAAGTTTTGAGAGAAATACTCCCATACCAAGAGAAGTGCAGGTATTGTTACCTAGAAAGATTCTAATGTATATTTGGATTCGATTGGACAACCTAAAGGTATCCCTAATAAATTTAAAGCTAGGGATGAAATAAAGTCTGGATATGAATCTATATTCATTTGGATAACGCCCAACTAAAATGCAGAATGGATTAATTATATCTATTATAATTAGCAAAGATTTATCAATTATACTGATTAGTGGAATTGCATTAGTTGTTTTTGCTTTCTTGTTTTGTTTAATGATTCCTGTTCTCAGGCCATGATGACCAAAGCTGCAACCACACAAATGAGTCTTCAAGCACATATCCACACAACTCAAAATGATATTGTTCGTATGCTTAATTCAACTGCTGTTAATGATCCCACCACTCTCAACACTTCTCACTGACAGCTACAGACCTGTCTCTCTCCTCACGTTCATCTCAAAGACACTGGAGTGAGCTGTTTTTAATCAGATTTCATCCTACTTCACCCAGATTGACCTACTGGACAAATGACAGTCCGGTTTCAAGGGCAACCACTTTTACTAATCAATGCTCCATGGGTAAAAACGGCAAACTTGAGAAACTAACATTTAATGCTAAACGAAGTCTTTTCTTGATGTTCCCATTACATAGAAACATAAACTCAATGACAATTCACGTTCTTAAGTTGATTTCCTTTTTACTAATCAATGCTCCACTAGTAAAACGCCAAAGTTGAGAAACTAACATTTAAGCATAAAGGAAGTCTTTTTTTACGTTCCCCATCACGAGATCATTTCAAAGAGACAAACTGTTTCAAAGAGACAATTTAGTCAAAGAGACAAACTCTCCTTACGATTTCGACTTTCCAATGTTCCATGTGTAGAAATGTGGAATTTGTCAAAATCTATTTTCTCCTTTCGATTTTTGCAAATCTAAGAAATGCAGCACTATTCTTGTGATTGTGAGTAGAACGAGATGAATCAAATGCTCTAATAAGTTTTGCAAGTCTTTCCTAACTGATCTCGTAAATTTAACACAACTCAGGGAGAATACATGTTCTCCAGGTGATTTTACTATTATTAATGAATGCTCCATGAATAAAACTCCAAAGTTAAGAAAATAGCATTTAAGCCTATAAGTAGTTTTTTTCTCATCTCTGGAACAATTTTTAAGACACAAATTGTCCTCTACAGGCGATTTAGTGTGTCTAATCTGACACTACTTATTGGGGACACATAAACTATGTATTAAACAAGTTTTTATTATTTGTTAGCTGTACAGGATAAAATAAATGCTGTAAGGAAATTTTGTATGTATGTTGGTCTATTCCACCTGGTGCAATAATGGCAACATAGACTGATTTGGAAAGATGTTTTTTCACTTTAGCAATGCAGCACGTGTAAGTAGGTACATTTAGTCATAAGCTATATTCTCCTTTCGATTTTTGCAATTCTAAGAAATGCAGCACTACTCTTGTGATTGTGAGTAGAACGAGATGAAACAACTGCTGCAGTAAGTTTTGCAAGTCTTTTCTAACTGATCTCGTAAATTTAACACAACTCAGGGAGAATACATATTCTCCAGGTGATTTTACTATTATTAATGAATGCTCCATAAATAAAACTCCAAAGTTAAGAATATAACATTTAAGCCTATAAGTAGTTTTATCTCATCTCTGGAATAATTTTTAAGACACAAATTGTTATTCTTACTGAGCCAATCATGGGAACATCGACTCAATGACAATTCATGTTCTGCAGTCGATTTTACTTTTACTAATCAATGCTCCATGAGTAAAAACGCCAAACTTGAGAAACAAACATTTAAGCATAAACGAAGTCTTTTCTTGAAGTTCCCATTACATAGAAACATAAACTCAGTGACAATACACGTTCTTAAGTCGATTTCATTTTTACTAATCAATGCTACACTAGTAAAACGCCAAAGTTGAGAAACTAACATTTAAGCATAAAGGAAGTCTTTTTTCCCCATTCCCATTCCGTATCACGAGATCATTTCAAAGATACAAATTGTTTCAAAGAGACAATTTGTTCAAAGAGACAAACTCTCCTTACGATTTCAACTTTCCAATGTGCCATGTGTAGAAATGTGGAATTTGTCAAAATCTATTTTCTCCAATCGATTTTTGCAATTCTAAGAAATGCAGCACTATTCTTGTGATTGTGAGTAGAACGAGATGAAACAACTGCTGCAATAAGTTTTGCAAGTCTTTTCTACCTGATCTCGTAAATGTAACACAACTCAGGGAGAATACATATTCTCCAGGTGATTTTACTATTATTAATGAATGCTCCATGAATAAAACTCCAAAGTTAAGAAAATAGCATTTAAGCCTATAAGTAGTTTTTTTCTCATCTCTGGAACAATTTTTAAGACACAAATTGTTATTCTTACTGAGCCAATCATGGGATCATAGACTAAATGACAATTCATGTTCTGTTCTGCAGTCGATTTTAATTTTACTAATCAATGCTCCATGAGTAAAACGCCAAACATGAGAAACTAACATTTAAGCCTAAACGAAGTCTTTTCTTGAAGTTCCCATTACATAGAAACATAAACTCAGTGAGTTCTTAAGTCGATTTCATTTTACTAATCAATGCTCCACTAGTAAAACGCCAGAGTTGAGAAACTAACATTTAAGCATATAGGAAGTCTTTTTCCTATTCCCATTTCCCATTCCCTATCACGAGGTCATCTCCTTGCGATTTCGAATTTCCAATGTGCCATGTAGAGATCTGGAATATGTCAAAATCTATTTTCTCCTTTCGATTTTTGCAATTCTAAGAAATGCAGCACTATTCTTGTGATTGTGAGTAGAACGAGATGAAACAAATGCTCTAATAAGTTTTGCAAGTTTTTTCTAACTGATCTTGTAAATTTAACACAACTCAGGGAGAATACATGTTCTCCAGGTGATTTTAATCTTATTAATGAATGCTCCATAAATAAAACTCCAAAGTTAAGAAAATAACATTTAAGCCTATAAGTAGTTTTATCTCATCTCTGGAACAATTTTTAAGACACAAATTGTCCTCTACAGGCGAATTAGTGTGTCTAATCTGACTCTACTTATTGGGGAAACATAACCTATGTATTAAACAAGTTTTATTATTTGTTAGCTGTGCAGGATAAAATAAATGCTGTAAGGAAATTTTGTATGTAGGTCTATTCCACCTGGTGCAATAATGGCAACATAGACTGATTTGGAAAGATGTTTTTTCACTTTAGCAATGCACCACGTGTAAGAAGGTACATTTAGTCATAAGCTATATTCTCCTTTCGATTTTTGCAATTCTAAGAAATGCAGCACTATTCTTGTGATTGTGAGTAGAACAAGATGAAACAAATGCTACAATAAGTTTTGCAAGTCTTTTCTAACTGATCTCGTAAATTTAACACAACTCAGGGAGAATACATATTCTCCAGGTGATTTTACTATTATTAATGAATGCTCCATGAATAAAACTCCAAAGTTAAGAAAATAACATTTAAGCCTATAAGTAGTTTTTTTCTCATCTCTGGAACAATTTTTAAGACACAAATTGTTATTCTTACGGAGCCAATCATGGGAACATCGACTCAATGACAATTCATGTTCTGCAGTCGATTTTAATTTTACTAATCAATGCTCCATAAAAACGCCAAACTTGAGAAACTAACATTTAAGCTTAAACGAAGTCTTTTCTTGATGTTCCCATTACATAGAAACATAAACTCAATGACAATTCACGTTCTTAAGTTGATTTCCTTTTTACTAATCAATGCTCCACTAGTAAAACGCCAAAGTTGAGAAACTGACATTTAAGCATAAAGGAAGTCTTTTTTACGTTCCCCATCACGAGATCATTTCAAAGAGACAAATTGTTTCAAAGAGACAATTTGTTAAAAGAGATAAACTCTCCTTACGATTTCGAATTTCCAATGTGCCATGTGGAATTTGTCAAAATCTATTTTCTCCTTTCGAGTTTTGCAATTCTAAGAAATGCAGCACTATTCTTGTGATTGTGAGTAGAACGAGATGAAACAATTGCTCTAATAAGTTTTGCAAATCTTTCCTAACTGATCTCGTAAATTTAACACAACTCAGGGAGAAAACATGTTCTCCAGGTGATTTTACTATTATTAATGAATGCTCCATGAATAAAACTCCAAAGTTAAGAAAATAACATTTAAGCCTATAAGTAGTTTTATCTCATTTCTGAACAATTTTAAAGACACAAATTGTCCTCTACAGGCGATTTAGTGTGTCTAATCTGACTCTACTTATTGGGGAAAAATAAACTATGTATTAAACAAGTTTTTATTATTTGTTAGCTGTACAGGATAAAATAAATGCTGTAAGGAAATTTTGTATGTATGTAGGTCTATTCCATCTGGTGAAATAATGGCAACATAGACTGATTTGGAAAGATGTTTTTTCACTTTAGCAATGCACCACGTGTAAGAAGGTACATTTAGTCATAAGCTATATTCTCCTTTCGATTTTTGCAATTCTAAGAAATGCAGCACTATTCTTGTGATTGTGAGTAGAACGAGATGAAACAAATGCTGCAATAAGTTTTGCAAGTCTTTTCTACCTGATCTCGTAAATTTAACACAACTCAGGGAGAATACATATTCTCCAGGTGATTTTACTATTATTAATGAATGCTCCATGAATAAAACTCCAAAGTTAAGAAAATAACATTTAAGCCTATAAGTAGTTTTTTTCTCATCTCTGGAACAAATTTTAAGACACAACCTTTCATTCTTGCTGAGCCAATCATGGGAACATAGACTAAATGACAATTCATGTTCTGCAGTCGATTTTAATTTTACTGATCAATGCTCCATGAGTAAAAACGCCAAACTTGAGAAACAAACATTTAAGCATAAACGAAGTCTTTTCTTGAAGTTCCCATTACATAGAAACATAAACTCAGTGACAATACACGTTCTTAAGTCGATTTCATTTTTACTAATCAATGCTACACTAGTAAAACGCCAAAGTTGAGAAACTAACATTTAAGCATAAAGGAAGTCTTTTTTCCCATTCCCATTCCGTATCACGAGATCATTTCAAAGATACAAATTGTTTCAAAGAGACAATTTGTTCAAAGAGACAAACTCTCCTTACGATTTCAACTTTCCAATGTGCCATGTGTAGAAATGTGGAATTTGTCAAAATCTATTCTCTCCAATCGATTTTGCAATTCTAAGAAATGCAGCACTATTCTTGTGATTGTGAGTAGAACGAGATGAAACAACTGCTGCAATAAGTTTTGCAAGTCTTTTTCTACCTGATCTCGTAAATGTAACACAACTCAGGGAGAATACATATTCTCCAGGTGATTTTACTATTATTAATGAATGCTCCATGAATAAAACTCCAAAGTTAAGAAAATAGCATTTAAGCCTATAAGTAGTTTTTTTCTCATCTCTGGAACAATTTTTAAGACACAAATTGTTATTCTTACTGAGCCAATCATGGGATCATAGACTAAATGACAATTCATGTTCTGTTCTGCAGTCGATTTTAATTTTACTAATCAATGCTCCATGAGTAAAAACGCCAAACATGAGAAACTAACATTTAAGCCTAAACGAAGTCTTTTCTTGAAGTTCCCATTACATAGAAACATAAACTCAGTGAGTTCTTAAGTCGATTTCATTTTTACTAATCAATGCTCCACTAGTAAAACGCCAGAGTTGAGAAACTAACATTTAAGCATATAGGAAGTCTTTTTTCCCATTCCCATTTCCCATTCCCTATCACGAGGTCATCTTTTTGCGATTTCGAATTTCCAATGTGCCATGTGTAGAGATCTGGAATATGTCAAAATCTATTTTCTCCTTTCGATTTTTGCAATTCTAAGAAATGCAGCACTATTCTTGTGATTGTGAGTAGAACGAGATGAAACAAATGCTCTAATAAGTTTTGCAAGTTTTTTCTAACTGATCTCGTAAATTTAACACAACTCAGGGAGAATACATGTTCTCCAGGTGATTTTAATCTTGTTAATGAATGCTCCATAAATAAAACTCCAAAGTTAAGAAAATAACTTTTTAAGCCTATAAGTAGTTTTATCTCATCTCTGGAACAATTTTTAAGACACAAATTGTCCTCTACATTCGAATTAGTGTGTCTAATCTGACTCTACTTATTGGGGAAACATAACCTATGTATTAAACAAGTTTTTATTATTTGTTAGCTGTACAGGATAAAATAAACGCTGTAAGGACATTTTGTATGTAGGTCTATTCCACCTGGTGCAATAATGGCAACATAGACTGATTTGGAAAGATGTTTTTTCACTTTAGCAATGCACCACGTGTAAGAAGGTACATTTAGTCATAAGCTATATTCTCCTTTCGATTTTTGCAATTCTAAGAAATGCAGCACTATTCTTGTGATTGTGAGTAGAACAAGATGAAACAAATGCTACAATAAGTTTTGCAAGTCTTTTCTAACTGATCTCGTAAATTTAACACAACTCAGGGAGAATACATATTCTCCAGGTGATTTTACTATTATTAATGAATGCTCCATGAATAAAACTCCAAAGTTAAGAAAATAACATTTAAGCCTATAAGTAGTTTTTTTCTCATCTCTGGAACAATTTTTAAGACACAAATTGTTATTCTTGCAGGAGCCAATCATGGGAACATCGACTCAATGACAATTCATGTTCTGCAGTCGATTTTAATTTTACTAATCAATGCTCCATGAGTAAAAACGCCAAACTTGAGAAACTAACATTTAAGCTTAAACGAAGTCTTTTCTTGATGTTCCCATTACATAGAAACATAAACTCAATGACAATTCACGTTCTTAAGTTGATTTCCTTTTTACTAATCAATGCTCCACTAGTAAAACGCCAAAGTTGAGAAACTGACATTTAAGCATAAAGGAAGTCTTTTTTTACGTTCCCCATCACGAGATCATTTCAAAGAGACAAATTGTTTCAAAGAGACAATTTGTTAAAAGAGATAAACTCTCCTTACGATTTCCTGAATTTCCAATGTGCCATGTGGAATTTGTCAAAATCTAGTTTCTCCTTTCGATTTTGCAATTCTAAGAAATGCAGCACTATTCTTGTGATTGTGAGTAGAACGAGATGAAACAAATGCTCTAATAAGTTTTGCAAATCTTTCCTAACTGATCTCGTAAATTTAACACAACTCAGGGGAGAAAACATGTTCTCCAGGTGATTTTACTATTATTAATGAATGCTCCATGAATAAAACTCCAAAGTTAAGAAAATAACATTTAAGCCTATAAGTAGTTTTATCTCATTTCTGGAACAATTTTTAAGACACAAATTGTCCTCTGCAGGCGATTTAGTGTGTCTAATCTGACTCTACTTATTGGGGAAAAATAAACTATGTATTAAACAAGTTTTATTATTTGTTAGCTGTACAGGATAAAATAAATGCTGTAAGGAAATTTTGTATGTATGTAGGTCTATTCCATCTGGTGAAATAATGGCAACATAGACTGATTTGGAAAGATGTTTTTTCACTTTAGCAATGCACCACGTGTAAGAAGGTACATTTTGTCATAAGCTATATTCTCCTTTCGATTTTTGCAATTCTAAGAAATGCAGCACTATTCTTGTGATTGTGAGTAGAACGAGATGAAACAAATGCTGCAATAAGTTTTGCAAGTCTTTTCTAACTGATCTCGTAAATTTAACACAACTCAGGGAGAATACATATTCTCCAGGTGATTTTACTAGTATTAATGAATGCTCCATGAATAAAACTCCAAAGTTAAGAAAATAACATTTAAGCCTATAAGTAGTTTTTTCTCATCTCTGGAACAAATTTTAAAGACACAACCTTTCATTCTTGCTGAGCCAATCATGGGAACATAGACTAAATGACAATTCATGTTCTGCAGTCGATTTTAATTTTACTAATCAATGCTCCATGAGTAAAAACGCCAAACTTGAGAAACAAACATTTAAGCATAAACGAAGTCTTTTCTTGAAGTTCCCATTACATAGAAACATAAACTCAGTGACAATACACGTTCTTAAGTCGATTTCATTTTTTACTAATCAATGCTACACTAGTAAAACGCCAAAGTTGAGAAACTAACATTTAAGCATAAAGGAAGTCTTTTTCCCATTCCCATTCCGTATCACGAGATCATTTCAAAGATACAAATTGTTTCAAAGAGACAATTTGTTCAAAGAGACAAACTCTCCTTACGATTTCAACTTTCCAATGTGCCATGTGTAGAAATGTGGAATTTGTCAAAATCTATTTTCTCCAATCGATTTTTTGCAATTCTAAGAAATGCAGCACTATTCTTGTGATTGTGAGTAGAACGAGATGAAACAACTGCTGCAGTAAGTTTTGCAAGTCTTTTCTAACTGATCTCGTAAATTTAACACAACTCAGGGAGAATACATATTCTCCAGGTGATTTTACTATTATTAATGAATGCTCCATAAATAAAACTCCAAAGTTAAGAATATAACATTTAAGCCTATAAGTAGTTTTATCTCATCTCTGGAACAATTTTTAAGACACAAATTGTCCTCTACAGGCGAATTAGTGTGTCTAATCTGACTCTACTTATTGGGGAAACATAACCTATGTATTAAACAAGTTTTTATTATTTGTTAGCTGTACAGGATAAAATAAATGCTGTAAGGAAATTTTGTATGTATGTAGGTCTATTCCATCTGGTGAAATAATGGCAACATAGACTGATTTGGAAAGATGTTTTTTCACTTTAGCAATGCACCACGTGTAAGAAGGTACATTTAGTCATAAGCTATATTCTCCTTTCGATTTTTGCAATTCTAAGAAATGCAGCACTATTCTTGTGATTGTGAGTAGAACGAGATGAAACAAATGCTGCAATAAGTTTTGCAAGTCTTTTCTAACTGATCTCGTAAATTTAACACAACTCAGGGAGAATACATATTCTCCAGGTGATTTTACTATTATTAATGAATGCTCCATAAATAAAACTCCAAAGTTAAGAATATAACATTTAAGCCTATAAGTAGTTTTATCTCATCTCTGGAACAATTTTTAAGACACAAATTGTCCTCTACAGGCGAATTAGTGTGTCTAATCTGACTCTACTTATTGGGGAAACATAACCTATGTATTAAACAAGTTTTTATTATTTGTTAGCTGTACAGGATAAAATAAATGCTGTAAGGAAATTTTGTATGTATGTAGGTCTATTCCATCTGGTGAAATAATGGCAACATAGACTGATTTGGAAAGATGTTTTTTCACTTTAGCAATGCACCACGTGTAAGAAGGTACATTTAGTCATAAGCTATATTCTCCTTTCGATTTTTGCAATTCTAAGAAATGCAGCACTATTCTTGTGATTGTGAGTAGAACAAGATGAAACAAATGCTACAATAAGTTTTGCAAGTCTTTTCTAACTGATCTCGTAAATTTAACACAACTCAGGGAGAATACATATTCTCCAGGTGATTTTACTATTATTAATGAATGCTCCATGAATAAAACTCCAAAGTTAAGAAAATAACATTTAAGCCTATAAGTAGTTTTATCTCATCTTTGGAACAATTTTTAAGACACAAATTGTCCTCTACAGGCGATTTAGTGTGTCTAATCTGACTCTACTTATTGGGGAAAAATAAACTATGTATTAAACAAGTTTTTATTATTTGTTAGCTGTACAGGATAAAATAAATGCTGTAAGGAAATTTTGTATGTATGTAGGTCTATTCCATCTGGTGAAATAATGTCAACATAGACTGATTTGGAAAGATGTTTTTTCACTTTAGCAATGCACCACGTGTAAGAAGGTACATTTAGTCATAAGCTATATTCTCCTTTCGATTTTTGCAATTCTAAGAAATGCAGCACTATTCTTGTGATTGTGAGTAGAACGAGATGAAACAACTGCTGCAGTAAGTTTTGCAAGTCTTTTCTAACTGATTTCGTAAATTTAACACAACTCAGGGAGAATACATATTCTCCAGGTGATTTTACTATTATTAATGAATGCTCCATAAATAAAACTCCAAAGTTAAGAATATAACATTTAAGCCTATAAGTAGTTTTATCTCATCTCTGGAACAATTTTTAAGACACAAATTGTTATTCTTACTGAGCCAATCATGGGAACATCGACTCAATGACAATTCATGTTCTGCAGTCGATTTTACTTTTACTAATCAATGCTCCATGAGTAAAACGCCAAACTTGAGAAACAAACATTTAAGCATAAACGAGAGTCTTTTCTTGAAGTTCCCATTACATAGAAACATAAACTCAGTAACAATACACGTTCTTAAGTCGATTTCATTTTTACTAATCAATGCTACACTAGTAAAACGCCAAAGTTGAGAAACTAACATTTAAGCATAAAGGAAGTCTTTTTTCCCCATTCCCATTCCGTATCACGAGATCATTTCAAAGATACAAATTGTTTCAAAGAGACAAACTCTCCTTACGATTTCAACTTTCCAATGTGCCATGTGTAGAAATGTGGAATTTGTCAAAATCTATTTTCTCCAATCGATTTTGCAATTCTAAGAAATGCAGCACTATTCTTGTGATTGTGAGTAGAACGAGATGAAACAACTGCTGCAATAAGTTTTGCAAGTCTTTTCTACCTGATCTCGTAAATGTAACACAACTCATGGAGAATACATATTCTCCAGGTGATTTTACTATTATTAATGAATGCTCCATGAATAAAACTCCAAAGTTAAGAAAATAGCATTTAAGCCTATAAGTAGTTTTTTCTCATCTCTGGAACAATTTTAAGACACAAATTGTTATTCTTACTGAGCCAATCATGGGATCATAGACTAAATGACAATTCATGTTCTGTTCTGCAGTCGATTTTAATTTTACTAATCAATGCTCCATGAGTAAAAACGCCAAACATGAGAAACTAACATTTAAGCCTAAACGAAGTCTTTTCTTGAAGTTCCCATTACATAGAAACATAAACTCAGTGAGTTCTTAAGTCGATTTCATTTTTACTAATCAATGCTCCACTAGTAAAACGCCAGAGTTGAGAAACTAACATTTAAGCATATAGGAAGTCTTTTTCCCATTCCCATTTCCCATTCCCTATCACGAGGTCATCTCCTTGCGATTTCGAATTTCCAATGTGCCATGTGTAGAGATCTGGAATATGTCAAAATCTATTTTCTCCTTTCGATTTTTGCAATTCTAAGAAATGCAGCACTATTCTTGTGATTGTGAGTAGAACGAGATGAAACAAATGCTCTAATAAGTTTTGCAAGTTTTTTCTAACTGATCTCGTAAATTTAACACAACTCAGGGAGAATACATATTCTCCAGGTGATTTTACTATTATTAATGAATGCTCCATGAATAAAACTCCAAAGTTAAGAAAATAACATTTAAGCCTATAAGTAGTTTTTTTCTCATCTCTGGAACAAATTTTAAGACACAACCTTTCATTCTTGCTGAGCCAATCATGGGAACATAGACTAAATGACAATTCATGTTCTGCAGTCGATTTTAATTTTACTAATCAATGCTCCATGAGTAAAAACGCCAAACTTGAGAAACAAACATTTAAGCATAAACGAAGTCTTTTCTTGAAGTTCCCATTACATAGAAACATAAACTCAGTGACAATACACGTTCTTAAGTCGATTTCATTTTTACTAATCAATGCTACACTAGTAAAACGCCAAAGTTGAGAAACTAACATTTAAGCATAAAGGAAGTCTTTTTCCCATTCCCATTCCGTATCACGAGATCATTTCAAAGATACAAATTGTTTCAAAGAGACAATTTGTTCAAAGAGACAAACTCTCCTTACGATTTCAACTTTCCAATGTGCCATGTGTAGAAATGTGGAATTTGTCAAAATCTATTTTCTCCAATCGATTTTTGCAATTCTAAGAAATGCAGCACTATTCTTGTGATTGTGAGTAGAACGAGATGAAACAACTGCTGCAATAAGTTTTGCAAGTCTTTTCTACCTGATCTCGTAAATGTAACACAACTCAGGGAGAATACATATTCTCCAGGTGATTTTACTATTATTAATGAATGCTCCATGAATAAAACTCCAAAGTTAAGAAAATAACATTTAAGCCTATAAGTAGTTTTTTTCTCATCTCTGGAACAATTTTTAAGACACAAATTGTTATTCTTACGGAGCCAATCATGGGAACATCGACTCAATGACAATTCATGTTCTGTTCTGCAGTCGATTTTAATTTTACTAATCAATGCTCCATGAGTAAAAACGCCAAACTTGAGAAACTAACATTTAAGCTTAAACGAAGTCTTTTCTTGATGTTCCCATTACATAGAAACATAAACTCAATGACAATTCACGTTCTTAAGTTGATTTCCTTTTTACTAATCAATGCTCCACTAGTAAAACGCCAAAGTTGAGAAACTGACATTTTAAGCATAAAGGAAGTCTTTTTTACGTTCCCCATCACGAGATCATTTCAAAGAGACAAATTGTTTCAAAGAGACAATTTGTTAAAAGATAAACTCTCCTTACGATTTCGAATTTCCAATGTGCCATGTGGAATTTGTCAAAATCTATTTTCTCCTTCGATTTTTGCAATTCTAAGAAATGCAGCACTATTCTTGTGATTGTGAGTAGAACGAGATGAAACAAATGCTCTAATAAGTTTTGCAAGTCTTTTCCTAACTGATCTCAAGTAAATTTAACACGACTCAGGGAGAAAACATGTTCTCCAGGTGATTTTACTATTATTAATGAATGCTCCATGAATAAAACTCCAAAGTTAAGAAAATAACATTTAAGCCTATAAGTAGTTTTATCTCATCTTTGGAACAATTTTTAAGACACAAATTGTCCTCTACAGGCGATTTAGTGTGTCTAATCTGACTCTACTTATTGGGGAAAAATAAACTATGTATTAAACAAGTTTTTATTATTTGTTAGCTGTACAGGATAAAATAAATGCTGTAAGGAAATTTTGTATGTATGTAGGTCTATTCCATCTGGTGAAATAATGGCAACATAGACTGATTTGGAAAGATGTTTTTTCACTTTAGCAATGCACCACGTGTAAGAAGGTACATTTAGTCATAAGCTATATTCTCCTTTCGATTTTTGCAATTCTAAGAAATGCAGCACTATTCTTGTGATTGTGAGTAGAACGAGATGAAACAAATGCTGCAATAAGTTTTGCAAGTCTTTTCTAACTGATCTCGTAAATTTAACACAACTCAGGGAGAATACATGTTCTCCAGGTGATTTTAATCTTATTAATGAATGCTCCATAAATAAAACTCCAAAGTTAAGAAAATAACATTTAAGCCTATAAGTAGTTTTATCTCATCTCTGGAACAATTTTTAAGACACAAATTGTCCTCTACAGGCGAATTAGTGTGTCTAATCTGACTCTACTTATTGGGGAAACATAACCTATGTATTAAACAAGTTTTTATTATTTGTTAGCTGTACAGGATAAAATAAATGCTGTAAGGAAATTTTGTATGTAGGTCTATTCCACCTGGTGCAATAATGGCAACATAGACTGATTTGGAAAGATGTTTTTTCACTTTAGCAATGCACCACGTGTAAGAAGGTACATTTAGTCATAAGCTATGTTCTCCTTTCGATTTTTGCAATTCTAAGAAATGCAGCACTATTCTTGTGATTGTGAGTAGAACAAGATGAAACAAATGCTACAATAAGTTTTGCAAGTCTTTTCTAACTGATCTCGTAAATTTAACACAACTCAGGGAGAATACATATTCTCCAGGTGATTTTACTATTATTAATGAATGCTCCATGAATAAAACTCCAAAGTTAAGAAAATAACATTTAAGCCTATAAGTAGTTTTTTTCTCATCTCTGGAACAAATTTTAAGACACAACCTTTCATTCTTGCTGAGCCAATCATGGGAACATAGACTAAATGACAATTCATGTTCTGCAGTCGATTTTAATTTTACTAATCAATGCTCCATGGGTAAAAACGCCAAATTTGAGAAACTAACATTTAATGCTAAGCGAAGTCTTTTCTTGATTTTCCCATTACATAGAAACATAAACTCAATGACAATTCACGTTCTTAAGTCGATTTCATTTTTACTAATCAATGCTCCACTAGTAAAAAGCCAAAGTTGAGAAACTGACATTTATGCATAAAGGAAGTCTTTTTTTACGTTCCCCATCACGAGATCATTTCAAAGAGACAAATTGTTTCAAAGAGACAAATTGTTCAAAGAGACAAATTGTTCAAAGAGACAAATTGTTCTCTCCTTACGATTTCGAATTTCCAATGTGCCATGTGGAATTAGTCAAAATCTATTTTCTCCTTTCGATTTTTGCAATTCTAAGAAATGCAGCACTATTCTTGTGATTGTGATAGAACGAGATGAAACAAAATAGAATTGCAAAAATCGAAAGGAGAAAATAGATTTTGACTAATTCCACATGGCACATTGGAAATTCGAAATCGTAAGGAGAGAACAATTTGTCTCTGACTCAGGGAGTATACATATTCTCCAGGTGATTTTACTATTATTAATGAATGTTCCATGAATAAAACTCCAAAGTTAAGAAAATAACATTTAAGCCTATAAGTCGTTTTTTCTCATCTCTGGAACAATTTTTAAGACACAAATTGTTATTCTTACTGAGCCAATCATGGGAACATAGACTCAATGACAATTCATGTTCTGCAGTCGATTTTACTTTTACTAATCAATGCTCCATGAGTAAAAACGCCAAACTTGAGAAACTAACAAACAAGCCTAAACGAAGTCTTTTCTTGACGTTCCCATTACATAGAAACATAAACTCAGTGACAATTCACGTTCTTAAGTCGATTTCATTTTTACTAATCAATGCTCCACTAGTAAAACTCCAAAGTTTAAGCTAGAGTCTAATCTGACTCTACTTATTGGGGGAACATTAACTATGTATTAAACAAGTTTTTAGTATCTGTCAGCATTACAGGATAAAATGAAGGCTGTAAGAAATTTTGCATGTATGTTACAATGTATATTCCACCTGGTGCAATAATGGCAACATAGACTGATTTGGAAAGATGTATTTTCACTTTAGCAATGCACCACGTGTAAGAAGGGGGAATTAGTCATAAGCTATTTTCTCATTTCGATTTGTGCAATTCTGAAAATTGCAGCACAATTATTGTGATACTCAGAAGTGCCAGATAAAACAATTGAGTTTGGCATATCTATTCTTAGCGATCTCATCAGGGGAACAGACTGAGTGAATATTCATGTTGTGTGGTCGATTTAACTTTTACTTATCAATGCTCCACGAGTAAAAAGCCAAACTTGAGAAACTAACAATTTAGCCTAAAACCATCTCGGGATCATTTATAAGAGACTAATTGTTCTGTCCATACGAATTCAATTTTCCAATCTGACTGTACTCATTTCGGGATCATAGACTCATACACTGTTTTTTACACGTTTTTAGTGTCAGTGAGCAGTGTTGGATCAAGGTATTTTGCATGTATGTGACAATATCTATTCCTCCTGGTGCAATAATGGCAAAATAGAGTCATTTGGAAAGATGTATTTTCACTAAAGCAATTTTAAATGCATTATTCAAAATTGCACAAATTGAAAGGAGAATATAGCTTATGACTGATTCAATCAGAATCATGAATCAGTCATAAGCTATATTCTCCTTTCAATTTGTGCAATTTTGAATTCTCCTGATTCTTGGAAGTACCAGATAAAACAAATGCTGTAATGAGTTTGGCAAGTCTTACTGAGCCCATCATGGGAACATAGACTCAATGACATAAATGTTCTCCAGGCGATTTTACTATTTTGCACCATGAATAAAACGCCAAAGTTAAGAAACTAACATTTAAGCCTATAGGTCTGAACGGTGAGAAAAGACAAAGACTACTATTTAGTAGTCTTTGTCTTTTCTCACCGTTCAGATCTCACAAATTGTTATCTCCAGGCGATTTAGAGTGCCTAACTGTACTCATTGCGGGAACAGAGACTAATAAACGATGTTTTTCACATGTTTTTAATATATCTGTGAGCAAATAAATGTATGTTCTGCAGAAACTAACATTTAATCCTCAATGAAGTCTCAACGAATACAGAACATGCACGAACGATATATCCTTGAGTGCAATATAAAAACTGTCCAGCAGAGGGTGCCAGCGTCATTATTAAAGCTTGGCTTTTTGTGCATTAGGAGACTTGTCCTGTTTTGGATTAAGTGATTGCGCTTGAGGGTTGTTCACTCCTATTATCTTTGGGGTCAATTTGAATGCATTGAATGCAATGTTTAACGTCTGTAAATACATGATTGGCATTTTTTTTGCTTCAGATTTAATGACGTTTCCTAATTTAATGGGGACAACCTCATAAACATAAAATTAACCTGCTAATATTTTTTCAATGTCTTGTACACATTTTGTAGCATCGGTGGTCCTTGGGGTCAATTTGACCCCAGGCTCTTTTAACTGTATAAAACATAAGAAATATCAAAATTGTACACACATTTATTTGGGTTGTTTTATTGAGGTCACTATTGAGGTGTTATAATTTTATAATGTTCATTATAATTTTACATATTCAATATAATATTCAAAAACTTCCCTCTGTTTAGGGCTCAAACCTAACCTAACCATATCTGTAGTATTGCGAGAACCACTAGTAGTTCACATGACATGGGACATAATTCTCATGAGAACTTTGATGTTTCCCATGCTATGGGGGAGGGGAAAACCTAATTCTTGCGAGAACTTTGATATTTTTCGTGCCGTGGGGGAGAGGAAAACATAATTCTCATGGTTTACCAAACAAAGGGGATGAGCCAATATTATAAATGTGTGAACAGAAGCTATTCTAAACCATTTCTTTTTGTGCTCTGTGTGCTCGGTCTTTGTGTTCTCTATCTATCTCATTTGAAAATGACATCTAAGCAAAGATTTTCTGTCAATGAGATTTTGTCTCAGTTCTTTGACAGTGAAAGTGACACAGAGGAGAATGTGTCTGAGACAGATGATAATATTGAGGAGGACCCTGATTATGAGGCATCCTCCTCAGATGAGAATGAGTTTGTTTTGACCCTCCTGTTGTCTCTCAACCACCAGCAGACCCATTACCTTCCAAAAATGGAAAGTTATCATGGTCCCGCTCCCCACTTGAACGACAGGGTAGACTTAGTGCTGCTTATGTCATAAAAATTGTTCCAGGGCCCACTAGATATGCCGTCAGCCATGTCCAACATATAAAATCAGCATTGGAGCTTTTCATTACACCATCAATTGTGTAATGTCCTGCTAATGAGCACTATGCACAAAGATGCTGTTCTGAGCACCAGAGAAGACCGAAAACCACAAATGGATTACAATGAGACAAAAGGAGGAGTTGATCATTTGGACAAGGTCACAGCCACCTACAGCTGCAGACGCATGACTGCCCGTTGGCCTCTTGTCATTTTCTTCAACATCATTGATGTGAGCGCCTACAATGCCTTTGTGTAATGGAGTGAAATAAACAAGGACTGGAACGTGGAAAACTGAGTCGAAGGAGAATTTTCCTGCAGCAGCTGGGTTACGAGCTAGTGAAACCTCACATCGAGAGAAGACGGTGCCTTCCAAGAGCATGCTGCTGCAACTGTTGTGAAGGACATCCAAATGGAGACCCAAACTCCATTGGTTCAAACTGCAGGCAGGAAACGTGGCAGGTGCCAGGTCTGTCCCAACAGAAATGACACCAAGACCAGCATCACATGTGTGAAATGCAAAAAATACACTTTTGAGCACGCACACACTTTCTGCACATCATGTGCAAAGTAGTGCAGACAAAAGGCTGGAATGTACCTTATGGTGAGCTGTATGTAAAAAACAATATGCTGTTCATATTCTGTCTGTACTGTTTGTATTCTGTCTAACTCATATTTGCATAAAGCACTTAGTCTCATAAAACAATTCCTGACACAATGCTCAAATTTACTTTTTATAGGTGGTTTTGTAAATCTTTCTTTCTTTCTTTAGTTAATGAACTGTTATGTGTTCCTTACTGATGTTCTGGTGGTTCTGTTTTAAAAATAAAATCCTTCTAAATGTTTAAAATTGTGTTTGTTTTTCCTGGGGTCAAATTGACCCCAAACATAACTTGTGTTACTATCCTTGATAAAATAAATAGTTTTTCTTTCCAAATGTTATAAATTACAAAAATCTATACTTAGAAATATAATAAAAAAATAAAACACCAAAAATATATATACTTTCCCATTGTAGGTCAATCAGTAAGATTTTATGGTGATTTGAAAATTTGTCCATAGTCGTGCAATGGGTATTCTGAATGTATAAGGGGTGGGGTGGTGGGGGTGAAGGGTGGATGTCAATTTAAAAGGCTATTTTAAGTAGTCAACAAAGACATAAATTACCTGAGACACAAACCGTTGTTAAAAAAAATCATATTCTGGAGGTTTAAATTGCTGGGGTCAAATTAACAAAAAATGTTATCAAATTTGAGGGTAACAGGAGGGTTAACCAAACTTTGTCTGTTTACATACATTTAACCACTATTGAGCATCACATCTAACATTTTTCTGTCGTTATTGATGTATCATCGAAAATATTTATACCGTTTTATTGTTATTATTTGTATGTAATGTGTAGAAAAAAATGTAAATTACATTACATAACATTACGTTATGTTACAATGTCTATTCCTCCTGGTGCAATAATGGCAACATAGACTGATTTGGAAAGATGTATTTTCACTTTAGATTGCTAAAATGCACCACGTGTAAGAAGGTAGAATTAGTCATAAGCTATATTCTCCTTTCGATTTGTGCAATTTTGAAAAATGCAGCACAATTATTGTGATTCTCAGAAGTGCCAGATAAAACGAATGAGTTTGGCATGTCTATTCTTAGCGATCTCGTCAGGGGAACATAGACTCAGTGACAATTCACGTTCTGCAGTCGATTTCACTTTTACTAATCAATGCTCCACTAGTAAAACGCCAAAGTTGAGAAACTAACATTTAAGCATAAACAAAGTCTTTTTTTCCGTTCCGATAGCTTTTGACTAATTCCACATTTCTACACATGGTACATTGCGAAACTGAAAATACATTTTCCAAATAAGTCTATGTTGCCATTATTGGAACAGGAGGAATCAACTCAGTCACGTACATGCAAAATATGGCTTTGCGGAAACACAAACTAATAAACGATGTTTTTCACAGGTTTTAGTATCTGTGAGCAGCGCAGAATCAAATAAATTTATGTTCTGCAGAAAATAACATTTAAGCCTAAACGACATCTCTTTTCTTACCGCTCCCATCTCGGGATCATTTATAATTGTTCTGTCCATACGAATTCGATTTTCCAATCTGACTGTACTCATAGCGGGAACATAGACTCATAAACTATGTTATTCACACGTTTTTAGTATCAGTGAGCAGTGTTGGATCAAAATAACTCTGCAAGGTATTTTGCATGTATGTGACAATGTCTATTCATCATTATTAATGAATATCAGCGTCTGGGATCAAATTTGAATTTGACACAAAACACTATTTTTTAAAGATTTACTTTTAGGGTATAAAGCATTGAACACGCGTCACCCGCACAAATGTTGGAGCACTGTCAACAGGACCATCTGTAAGACAAGTTTTAGTATACATAACAGTCTTCTACTACCGAGGGGAAATGCAGCAATATCTGTCTCTTACTGCTGCATAAGAACCAAATAAGTGTCACCCAGGAGACATATGAACATAGTTGATTCTCGGTTTATTAGCAGACAAACAGAGGCTTATATTCTAAACTAGTATAAATTGGTTTTGACCAAAAACAGGCAATGTTTTCCATTCGTTCTCAGAACAGAAAGTACAGGCATACAGACAGTGAAAGTGTGTATAAAAGTTATATGAAGCAAAGAACAATTTTAAAGTGGGAAGAGCCATAAAGTAACATTTTACATAAAAATTTTATATTAAAATAATTTATGATTTCGTGCTCTTGTGATTATGACTACAAAATTAACCCTATGAAAGAGTGTAAGACAATAATCGGTCCCCCTTGACATCATCTATCCTGAACTTGGGGTACATTTTACCAAAGCAGTTCTGTTTCAGCTGTTCTCACTATCTGCTGCAGGGTCTTGCGGTCCGAGACGGTGCAATTCCCAAACCAGGCAGTGATGCAGCTCCTCAGGATACTCTCGATTGTCCCTCTGTAGAACACGGTGAGGATGGGGGGTGGGAGATGTGCTTTCCTCAGCCTTCTCAGAAAGTACAGGCACTGCTGGGCTTTTTTTGCTGTGGAACTGGTGTTGAGCGACCAAGTGAGGTTCTCCGTCAGTTGAACGCCAAGAGTTGATTTAACTATGAAGCTAACATGTTTTAATATGATTCTATGACACTGTAATGTAAAGATAATCCATCTGGGCCGTTTTATAATGACAGTCTATTAGTCTATTACAAGTCTATGAGAAATGTTGGGTGGCTCTTACACCCCAGGAGTACAACTTACACCCCATTGTAAGGTATGCTGCCAGCCTCATCAAATGTGGTAACCCACAAGTTTCTATGAAATCCTCGCTCAGTGTTATGACCCGTCAATGTCGCCCAAATTTTCTCCAGCCCTACAAACAATCGTACGCCCAATCGCTTAGAAAAGATATAGCAAACCCGAGTCAGAACATTTTCAAGGTCTATGCCCAGATAACAAAATTTCATCTGGCCCACATATGGCATGGAATAATGGCACTTGGGCAGTCAGCTCCTTTTTTGCCAGATCTGGGCCACTAAGAAGTGGCTGTGCTACAATGCATTTTCCCTACAGCCACTAACAATATCATTCATGACTCCCAGCATGCATTGTGGTTAGTCTTTTTATCTGAAGTAGTTTGATAATCGTTACCATTGTTGAGGTTTGTATGATGAGTATTGATGTGTAAGTGTGTCAGTAAATTTTTCTACTTATTTTGTCACGGTATTTTTGTATTAGTCAACCAGAGAGAACATTCACTATTAAAAGGTCAGTCTTGCTCAAAGTCACAATATTACTTGAAACAAATCCTTAATTTTAATAAAGGTTGGTAACTTAACTCTTTTAAAGCATTTTCTGTTTATGTTTATCAATGCATATGTGTTCTGATTAAAACATGAATGCTTAGAAAGAAAACAATTAACTCTCGGTTTGGTTATTAATTTTGTTAAGCCTAACCAAAGCAAACACTGATCATCATAATGGTGACATCAACATAATGAAATATCAACATTTTTTAACATTAATTGCAAGTGCAAAAGTGATAATTGATTTAATGAGATAACATATCAACAAATCACCTATTTTTAACATTGTTTCAATGATTACTTGCTATCAGGGCCATCATTTCATAAGGTATGTAGACCAGATCTGTGCCAGAATAAAAACCAACTGTAGTCCAGATTAATGTCAGTTCTGGTTTATTTGGTTAGTTTTTGTCTGATATGTGGCCCTGATCTGGCAGACAGGAGCGGGCCGTCCAAGTGCCATTGTTCCATGCCATATGTGCGCCGGATGAAATTTTGCTATCTGGGTTTGCTATATGGCCAAATCCTGATTTGGAAATGGTGATTATTTTCAAATGATGAAGGAATTGTTTATGAGTGCTATATTATATTTTATGTGTGAATGGTGTGTGAGCAGCATTATGCAGCATTATGGCTGACATATTATCATCTGGAATTAACAAAACATACTTGCAAAAAAGTTGGTTAAGCCCAACCAACAGCACACTTGAATAAACTTCTTTTTCGTAAGGGAAACAATAGATAACATCACACACTGTGCTCAGATGGTTCTCAGTTGCTAAAATATCTGGTGTTCTCAAATTTGTTCTTAAATGTTTATTTTATTGCTAGGTAATTTAGCGTTCTCTCAGTTTTCTTCTTTACAATTTCAGAAGGGATCTAATCAACATCACACAATGCACCCAGTTTCTTCTTTGCTGGAGAATCCCATGGTCTCATATAAAACTGAGATCTTTTTAAGGATGGTTCTCAGCTGGTTCCCAGTTGCTGAAAAATCAGGTGTTCTCACATTTGTCTTCTCTGAAGTTCGGAATAGACCTCATCAACATTATGTAGCCGTCTGATTGAGACATTGAGATTAATTTGATTGTTATATGTACAAATTTATAAGTTATAAGTATAAGTACAAATGTTTTATAAATTAAGTTAGTTAACTTCAGCAAAACTTGCCATTAATGTTATTTTCAATGGTTCTGAGAGTTGCTAAGATTTGTTGTAGATGAGGTTTTAATTAGTGGGACACCAAAGAGAAATGTATCGCTTCTCCTTTAAGCACACGGGCTTAGACGCATAGTGAATGCGAACGGGGAAGCACATAGTTTTGCACTCTCATATTTATCTTGCTTTTATTGTCTTTTTGTAATTGTGATTGCTGTATTTGTGATGTTAAAGTACTGTTAAATGTTTTTGTCTTAACGTGTATCAGTGTGATCAGCCTAAAGTCACGGTTTTAGCAATGATACATTTAGCGTTTCATTTGCACGTGTATTTTTCCATGCAGGGATGAGAGAGTAGGCCCCGATTGTCTGTGTACTAATTTTGCCTCACTACTTTGTTTAAGGGAATAAATTCAGTGAATCCATCATCCCATTCATGGTGTGATCGTGTTTCTGTGGTGTCCGGAGGTTACCATTTGAAGTCTGCTACAATTACACATTGAGCTTAGATGTTTCTCCTTTATCAGAGAATGTGGTTTTCTCACATTTGTCTTCTCCACAGTTTGAGACCAGATCTATTTATCATACCACAAGAACTTAAATGTTTATTTTATTGCTGTGTAATCTAGCGTTCTCTCATTTTTCTCCTTCACAATTTCAGTAGGGATCTAATCAACATCACACATCATGTACATAACCTGTACAAGTCTATTTTATGTAAACAATTTAGAGTAATTCTATACCATTCTTAAACTGAAATATTAGACCACCAGGAGAAAATTTTGCAGAAAAATCTGATCTCAGTGTTGTTGAGGTCTTTAATGGAGACCATTGTCGGAGTGTTTGAGAAGTGTGAGAAGCAGGACACTCAAGCTAAAGTTAAAATATGTTAATGTTAAAATAACTTGTAAAAAAATAAAATTATCATAAAATAAAATAGAAGACATCTCAAGAGAAAGTTGATTCCTAAATGAGACCTAAAAGAGAATCACCCATTGGTATCTTGAGCTTCAAGTACTCCTGTATGGAGCCATAGCTTTGTGGACAACACTTTGTCATTGAGGCACAACTGCACCTCAGACATGAGTTTGAATTTCAGGTAAAGCTACTTTCTCATCTATCCCATTGTTTCTTGCTTGCTGTCCTCTCCATTAAATGTGAAAAACCCCAAGCCCCCCCCCCCCATTTTCATAATAGAGTCAATAAAAAGATATCACGTTACTTGTAGTCAATTCTCATTTTTGACTTTTTCATGTCTCATTTGTGTCTACTCAACACATTTTAGGAGAAACATAAAAAACACTGTTGATACTAAAATGAGAACTATTTGTCCTCAGCTTAAAAAGAGCAACATCTGAGCAATAAAATATTCCTATAATGGAGTCTTAAAAGGGTTGCAGCAGGCTTCTTTCACCATATTCTCAGTTTTAACTCCTTTTCAATCAGATATTTTTCATGTCTCAGTTGTGTCTACTCTTATTTCTCCTAAGGAATTTTAGGAGAAACATCTGCTGATACTGAAGTGAGAGATATATGAGAATCCATGGACCAATAAATGTTTCCTATGGGAAATCCTGCAGGATACATTGACAATATGTGCAGGAAATTCCTATAGGTTTTAAATAAATGGGACTCTTCAGTACAACAGAAACCTGCAGGAACCTCCAGCACAGTATAATTCCTGCAGGACTACTGTGCACCTCATACAGAATATACAACAAATTTCCAAAAAGAAAAATAATTTTTATTTATTATTTATTTATTTATTATTTTAGTTATTTTCCTTTTAGATACTACAGAATAGGCTATACAAGTCTGCAGAATTATATAAGTCTGCAGAATTTCATTTTTATTAAATTCAACAAATTAGATTAATTACATTTCATGGGGGGATTTTTTAATATAAACATGCAGCAATAAAAACAAAGAGTCATAACAAAAACCCAATACATCAATCATTTACAGTAACCATAAACAATTATAGACAACTGTAAAACCATTTTTAAAATATCCAACACGTTTAAGAGATATAAAAACTGTACAATATACAGATTCATATTAAAATGGCAATCCATCTATTATCTTTAATCCAACTCCCATTTATTTGGCTGGATGCAGAAAAAATGATCAGCAAGACCTGGTAGGCACTTGAGGTAAACACAGGTTGAAAGTATGTCTGTGCATTTGACAAGTTCAACTGAATCTATCCTTCTTTCTTTCAAAATGCTTCTTGGTGTTATCCCTGATTCTCTGTCTTTGCAGATGTTTCTACTTGTTATGTTATGTTTTTATAACATCAATGAAGGCATCATAAACGACACCAGACATACTTACTCTTTCAGCTTCTTTTACTAAAGACTCATGTGCATACATGATAACCAATTAGATGGCATGTTACAACTATTCAATTCAATTCAATTTTATTTGTATAGCGCTTTCTCACAAAGGTCATTGTACCAAAGCAGCTTTATATGTATGGAAAGATAACAGTCAGTGGTCAGGGATTCAAAAAAACTCTTTAAGAGAGAAAAAAACCCCTGACATGACGTGTTATAGTTGCAATCCATAGCATGTGCAATCCGTAATAAAGGACACAAATTGCCATTGATCGCATCTATAACTCACTATGCAGTTACAAGACACAAACATTTACTTGCTAAAGTGAGTGAATAAAAATGAATTATATATAATGTGGTAGAATTAATTTTAATTAACAGGGCCATGGGTGCAAGGAAGTTGTCTTGGGCAGGCGTCCATTTAGCATCACCAGAATGGGCATCATGTGGAGCAGGACTGTTATGAGCAGTGTTGTGCCAGCTGGAACTCACTCCTCGGGATCCCTCGGAAAAGGGAGAGGGGATAAGGAGAGAGAAAAAGGAGAGGAGGTAACTAAGGTACAATCCATCACAGCTTCCCTTTTAGGGGAAAATTATTCAACTTTTCACGATATCACGTTCAGTTGTTTAAAGTCAATGTTAATTTAGATGTCTCCATTCTATTTTAGGACAGGCACTATTTTGTGGCACACAATGGTGCCTGTCACAAAATAGTGGGCTCTTGTTTGACCTTTATTAACATTGGAATTGGTATTCTGCGTGCTATATGGACACTGTATGGCTCAGCTGTATTTTTAAGCATTATTTTAACTGGTTCGCATGCCATCAGTCCCAGACAGCCAAACACGCTCTTTTTCATTTTGACTACTTTTTATTAGCCCCATTTGGATTGCAGTACTGCATTCTAGCAGATTTGTGACGTGGGGTCCCCTCACAACAGAAACATGTCTTATTTTTTACGATGATGATGGGCTCTGGGTTGGAAGTGGGGCTGGTAGTACTCTCTGTCTGGCGGTGGAAGAGACTGCATCCACAACTCGCAAGCACCCACTCCGCATAGGCACCAAAACTCCCTCGAGGGACCCGCCCAGACAGCTTAGCCTTTGTAGCTGCATTTAGACTGGTATAGTAAAAGCTACGCAGGCACCTGTCTGGGTTAGTGCAACCAAGACTAGGAAGCACATGGTGTGGTCCTCGAGGGTCTTATCCCCCTGCTCCAGGCAGAGGAGAAGATGTCCAGGGGTGGCCATGGTGAGGGTTCGATGTGGTCAGATCTTCTGTTACGGGGGTGAGATGAGAGAGAGACGATTAAAGATGGCGGAGGTGCGGTGCAATGGATACTGGGAAATGAAGTCCGTGGGGAAGGTGTAGGGATGAGCCGTGACAGGCCCTACATGGTTTAGCTCCTCAGTACCTGTTGATGGTACATCCTTTTCCTACTTGGTACCTAAACTTTGGAACAGCCTTCCTAGTGCTGTGCGGGAGGCAGACACACACTGTCAGTTTTAATCCAGATTAAAGACCCTATGCTTTAACATAGCATACACATAGTCTAACAGTTTTATAATAAAAATCCCCTATTGCTCATGAGAAGAGCCCTTAAGAAAAAAAGAGCACATGGCAGCATTTGTTTCCTTGTTAACAAATTAACATGCAAAGTTTAATTAATTGCTTTTACAGGTTATGAAACTGGTCAACTGGTTAATATGTAGTGATAAACATTATAGCAAAGTTTGATGTCATTGGACAAATGTTTTGCAAAGATATTGCTTTATTTGTTTTGGCATGCTCGCTGAAAAATGTATTGACATGGTATATGAGAACTGTTTGATGAATTAAAAAGCTTTTGATAACTTTGTCATAAGTGTCTCTAGATGCTATAAACCAAATTTCGTACAACCCTGAACAGTTTTCTAGGAGGAGTTCCGAAAAGTACATTTACGAGATGAAAAAAGCGGTTTTACAGGTGTTGGCAACATGGCTTTCAAATGAGAGGGTACTGTGGAATACTACTGTTTTCATGTCTTACATTTTGCAGAGTGCATATGATGCGGGTGGGAAATGGGCGGGATTTGAAATATTACAATGGTTAGGACCATCTGTCCTATATAATGCTTATATTATTCAATTACGAACCATGAGAACAGATACCTGATACTTTTACATTGATTATTAGTCCAATAAGGACTACATCTGTCGTATACAATGCTTATATTATTCAATTATTCAATTTGTTTCTTATTATTCCGAGGTTGCATCCAGTCCATACCCTGACCTGATGTTGGATCTGTCAGAAGGAGGCGACCCCCAGGAGAACCTGCACTCATTATAGCTAATGCTAATGCTAGTTACTACATTAATGATAATGCTAAACAGCATTTATGCTAATTCTTTAACTATTTAACTTTTTTGACTAATTAACTACTTCTTTTCTGTCTATGTCAGCAGTTTGATGTTATAGCTGCACTCAACTCGGTCATCCCCGGCTAAACAATCCTTTATTGTACAGTATAGGGATGCAACGATTAACCGATTTCACTATTAACCGCGCTTTAAATCGTCACGGTTAATTAATTGTAAAGGCTCCGCAACACCGTGTTTCTGTTGCTCGGAACGGAACTGTTATGCCAGTGGTGTGGCAGTTTAAAGTTCCGAGTTTATCAGAGATGCGGTGGCTATTACGCACACACACTGAATTAACAATGGCAGAGGCACCTAGCAGCGAAACTCTGTTTCCTCCAAAGAAGCGCCTGAAGTCGGCAGTTTGATCCAGAGATCTGGACCTTGTTTCTTTTTATTGATTTTCATTGTACTGTATTAAAAGGCAGCTATACTGTTGAAGTCAAAAGCCAGCTTGAGGTTTTTTTTTTCTACTCTGGTCCAAAAAGTTGTGGGAAAAAATACACAAAATGGAAATACAAAACAATTTTGTAATATAGTTGATCAAAAGAGCCTTTCAGACAGAGGTCCAGCAGCCTTTGACTGCATTTGTTACTTAGCTAATATGTAGTTTATATTTAATTCCAAATAGACAGACAATTTTTTATTTTGATTGTTATTTATTATCAGTGTTAAAGGTTTTTTTTTTTTGCCTTTATCATTTTTCGACAGGAAAGTGTAGAGAGACAGGAAGTGACTTTGGAGGAGAGAGAGGGTAACAGGTTGGAGCGCTGTCCACTCACCCACAGGCTATAAGTATAACTTATGTTTAAGTCAAAAACCTTTTTTCACTTTTCTTTAATTCCAAAGAGAGAAATGGAATTTTGTTTGTTTTTATTATTTTGTGCTGTATTATTTGGTTACTGAGTTCATGTCTGTTTCAAAAGGCAGCAATAAATAACACTTTAAAATATAAGGAATTTTCATGTGATTTTATAAACTAATAGTGTTGTGAAATTAATGAATGCATAATCGTGATAACCGTGAAACCGTGATTATTCCTCAGACTATAATCGCATTCAACAAAATCTATAATCGCTGCATCCCTAGTACAGTATTAGCCTTTTAACTACTACCTAGTTTACCATACACACAAATACATTGTTAAATTCAATCACAACTAATAATCCAGATCAACTCTGGATCAATATCAACAAAGATATTATTTACTAAGATAGCTTTTATATTTCCCTGCTTGTCATTCTGTTTATTCTGGTGTAAAGCTGCTTTGAAACAGTGCTACATTGTTAAAGCGCTATACAAATAAACTTGAACTTGAATTACGAACCGTGAGAACAGATACCTGATACTTTGCAGCCAGTGCTTATAAACCTATTTTAGCCATTAAAAGTATACAACTACAACAGATGCTTATAACCTATATCATCCATTACTTAACCATGGGAACAGATACCTGATACTTAGGCCACTGTTATCACAGATATCTGTGTCAAGTGCCCTGGTTATCAGTGATTCTATTTTACGGAATGTGGAAATAGAGACTCCAGCCACCAATGTGGAATGCATACCAGGAGCCAGAGCATCTGACATTAGATCCAAACTGAAAGTGCTGGCTAAGACTAAACGTAAATTTTCTAAGATTGTTATTCACGGCGGCACAAACGATATGAGACTCCGCCAATCGGAGATCACTAAAAATAATATTAAGGTGTAATATAGTAATATATGAGGTGTTTAAACTTGCAAAAACTCTGTCAGACACTGTAATTTGCTCTGGTCTCCTACCCGCTTACCGGGGTGATGAGACCTATAGTAGATTATTGTCACTGCATGGCTGGATGTCTAAGTGGTGCCCGGAAAACAATATAGGCTATATAGACAACTAGAAATATTTCTGGAGGAGACCTGATCTGTTAAAGAGAGATGGCCTCCATCCCTCGTGGAAAGGAGCTGCTGTCCTCTCTAGAAATTTGACCAATACTCTTAAAAGTAAAATCTGACTATCTGGGGCCCAGGTCAGGAAGCAGACCAATCGGCTTAACCATCCGTCTGCAAGCTGCCTTGACATGTCACATAGGCCACATAAATCACAGCATATAGAGTTTTTACAACCCACATATCAACATATAGAGACTGTGTCTGTTTCCTGAACAAACAAACATATAGCATACTCTAAACCAAAACACACAAATCTAATTACTATTAAACTAGAAAACAATCCACAAACAGATGCTACAAAAAAGTTAAAATTCGGCCTGCTTAATATCAGGTCGCTTTCCAATAAAGAATATATTGTCAATGAAATTATTACAGCACAATTTAGATGCGTTGTGCCTGACAGAAACATGGCTTAAAACAGATGATTTTATCGGTCTGAATGAATCTACTCCACAAGACTACTACTACAAGCATGAGCCTCGTCTGAAGGGTAGAGGTGGCGGTATTGCTACAATCTATAGCAACCTATTTTGTGTCAATCTTAAATCTAGAAAATTTAACTCGTTTGAAATAATGGTGCTAAATATGTCACTTCCAAACGGTTGCAACAAACATTTGTCCTTCATCATGGCTACTATTTACAGACCACCGGGTCATCATGCAGACTTCCTTAAAGAATTTGCAGATTTTTTGTCAGAATTAGTAGTCAATGTAGATAGAGCCTTAATCGTTGGTGACTTTAATATACAGGTTGATAACTCAAAAGATGCGCTATGTATAGCTTTTATGGATATCCTAGACTCGCTTGGTGTTAGCCAAAAGGTGTCAGGTCCCACACATAAATGTAAGCACACTTTAGACCTAATTCTATCATTTGGACTAAATATAAATAACATAGAAATATTACCTCAGACTGATGCTATCTCAGATCACTGCCTCATATCATACACTGTAGCTTTAGATAAGCCCCCTCGCCCTACACACCGGTTTAGATCAAGCAGAACAATCATCTCTACTACTAAAGACAATCTTCTAACAATCTTCCGAATCTGTCTCAAACCCTTAATGTAATAAATAACAATCAAGATCTTGATGCCATAACAGAAACATTAAACAAAGCCTTTTCAGGTACTTTAGAAACTGTCGCACCAATCAGATTAAAGAGAATTAAAGAAAGAACAGCCACACTTCAGCCCTAAAAAAGGCAGCTAGAAAAATGGAACGTAGATGGAGGATTACGAACCTAGAAGTATGGCGTGATGCATGGAAAGAAGAAGGTGATGGATCTTCTCTTCGGCCCCCCAGGGCCCCCTGGGGCCCCAGCGTGCTCCTGTGGCCCTGCACCCCCCTGGGATGGGCCCCGACACCAGTGAAGCACCCTGTGGGGTTCCAGGTGCTCACATTTGCTGGGTACAATAAAATGCCCAAATATGGGGCAACCAGGGGGTGGTGCAGCCAGGTGCCTGGTATGTGCATATTAAGTAGCCATGTGCACCCAGACATGAGGTCACACAAGGCATGACACATGCATATTAAGTAGCCATGCGCTTGTTTTAAAGAAGCTTTACAAGCTTTTTTCCGTACAAGTTTTATATGCATGTACCAGTATTAGTAAATATTATAGATGTATGGGATTAACAGAAACTGTCAAACTGCAAATATACATTTATAAAACCAGATTTAAACAAACCGAGGTTTGTTCATTTTCTTTGTAAAAATGCCTGAATGCCTTCCCTTAAATGTGCAATTATCAATGCAATCGTTTTAAAATTCACTGAAAGTGCAGCTTAAGCGCTTTTATATTATTCTTAGATTTAAATCTATCAACATATAATCAATGGTAAGTAAAGTTCTTTTTAAAAGTAGTTTATAGTATGTTTAAACAGGTTCTAAAATGTCTTTTATGTGATAAAGGATACGGTTGTTACAAACACACACTATTTGAATAGACCTTACATTTAGATGTGACATATTTAATAGTTGTTTTTTTCAAAAGCCATACGATAACCAACTGTAGGTATACTGTAGGGATTGCATAATGCACATAAAATACGAATAGCCAATAAAGCAGAAATATCCACACAAATGAGAAAAGGACAATATTTATTAAATATATACAGAACAATACAATAAAAACACTTAATATACAATACAATAAAACAAAATATAAAAGTCTTTTATATATAATGCAGTGTGTATATATGTATATTTTTATATCTATATATCTGTATATATTATTTCTTCTTTATTTTTGTAAAATAACGCTTTGCTTTAAGACCTCCCCTTTCTTTGCCTCCTCTTACGCCAAGCAGCTCTATGTACAAAAAAGATAATAATTAGTACATATGCGTAAGTACACCTAAGGGTGGATTATAAATAGATATTCAGCAGAATTAATTACTGTACCTACCATTGAGAAAGCGCTTGCTTGATTTAGCTCAAAAGCTGTAATCTTGTCCGGGCCATGAGTCCAGGGCTGTCCAGGACCACATCCCTGATCGCCCTGTAGTCCCGGGAGAATGGCAGCCCATCTGTTCACCCTGGCTCCAGCAATGGTCTGTCCGCAGGGTAAAGGCGGCAGAGAACCAGACAGATTGCCTCAACAAGACGGCTGGCATTGGCTACTGAGCAGGTCCACTGCCTTCTCCAAGGAAGCAGCTGTATAATAAATAATAATAATAATAATAATAATAATAATAATAATAATAATAATAATAATAATAATAATAATAATAAATAAGAGGGGAAGACATTAATCTTAGGCAGATAACGTGAAGAATGCAGGAGAAACAAGTGAATTAAACAGAAATGCCACAAACTGATAAATAAGGACACATACCGCTTCAGACTCTCAGCCCCAGGGGTCACATTCGGCACAGAGTGACTGACTTTGAAGCTTCTTCACCAGTTTCTCACGGTGGCGAGCTGGTAGATGGTTGCCCCTTGTCAAACTCTGACAGTTTATCCCACAGAGCGACAATCTTGTCCACCTTTTGCTGGGTGACGAACCCCTGATGTCTGAGGTCCACCAGACTGTTGGCTAACCTGATGACGTGGTCATAACCAGGTCTGCCATCTGGTCCCAGGCTCTCCATCTGTACATTAAAATAAATCATTACACTCTCTTATACGTCTTATCACGCCTATTCTGTCATATCACTCTGCAACCTCTAAAAGTGAAACAGTAAAGTCATTTTTACATCAAAATAAAGGATCATTGTCACAGCGTTAATATCTATATGGGAATAGAGTTACCTGGCTCTGAGCGGCTGGCTCGTCACCCATGGGCTCGGGCAATAAAAGCTCGGCTGCTGTGTCTGCCTGGGTCGAGGACGGAGCAGGAGGATGTATGGCCGCTGCCTGCTGTCGAACAGGTGCTGGGGGATTGATGCTGAGCTTGAGGATTTCAAGGGGCTCGCTATCAAGGTACAAATCCTCAAACCCCTCATCACCCTCCAGATCACCTTCCAGGTCTTCATCCTGAATTCCATCTGGAATGTCAGGATCGGCAGCAAAGTCTTCCTCAAAGGCTTTATTTGTTTGGGAATACAAGTATTCCACACCAACGAGTTCGCCTGTGGACATACAAAACGTCTGATCGAGTAGATGTTTTCATAACAGATGCTTTAACAACACATGGGTAAAAAGTCACAGCCGCAACAAAAAGGTTTTCACACGTGCGTGCATGAACATGTTACCTGTGTATTCGCCAGGGCTGGTGTAGTCCTCCGCCAAATTGAGGCCCATAAACTGCTGGCTCAGTATGTTGGCGTACTGCTGCATTTGGCCACCATAGCAGATATCCTTTCGTCTCCCACCTTCAACTGCGGCAACCACACACGAGGCGGTTCCACTGCGCGAGCCCTTCCAGCAGGTACATTTGGAAGTGCACGTCATTTGCGCTCGTACCTAAAAAAGTAGACAGAAAAAGTGACCACCACTGAAAACACATGAACATACTACTAACGTTGTTTAGGAGACAATGTTATACCTGGCACGAAGCGATTTAGATGCAGGTGAAATGACTCCAGGGACGTGGTGCCACGTGCACAGCGATACCGGGGAAGAATGACCCCGCATTTGGTCACCTGTCCAGTCTTCCTGTACAGCTGCACACCTGGCGGGTCCTGAATACATTTTATGTGGCGCTGCTGGATTCGCCAGATCTCCTCCATCCTCGCCTGGTCGAAAAGCTTGATGCCCATGGTGTCCGTTGCGTCGGCGAAGTCCTTAAGGAGCTGTTCAATCAGCTCCTTGGTCTCCTGGGCCCCGCGGGTGCGGCGGCGGCAGTGCCTTGCCAGCTCTTTGGTGGTGGGATCGCAGGCGCAGGCCTCCTTCAGCCTCTCCACATCAGCAGCATCCCACTCGAAGATGCAAGCGGAGAGGTGTCCCATGAAGGGGCCGTACAGCTGGTGGCTGTCCGTGGTGACCCCGACTGCGATCCGCCGCATAAAGTGCCACACATCCAGCCTGACCTCCAGCCGATCCCACTCACTGAACATTGCGGCCGCCCTGCCTTTACCTCCTGCGGAGCAGCAGTCCCGGTCCACGTAAAGGGCCTGTGGAGGAGCTTCTCCAGCTCTGCGGTAACGTTCCACGAGTCCAGAACACATGGGAAGCAGACCGTCACCCTCTGCCTCTGTTAGGACACACATGAGGACCTGCCCGATCTCGTTCCCCACGTCAGTCACCCATGCAGCAGTGCCAGCAGCATCACCGGCAAGTTTCTTTGTGATCTAATGTGCACAAAAGAGGGAAGATGACCTTTTTTTTTCTCTTTACAATGAAAAAACAAAAACATTTTGTGATGCAAACCAGGCGTTACCTTTTTAGTGGAGTCCATCTTTAGTATGGAGCCATAGACAGACGTGACCCGGGCCTTGAGCTCCGGAAGGCGTGTCAGTACATCCTTCGCATATACTGACAACAGCCAAGACGGAGAAGGCACAGGCATCATCTGCGGCAGCGGGGCAACAAGACGGCCGGGATTAACAAAGCTCCTCAGCACGGCGAGGTACTCTGTTGACTGGGCCAGCCAATGCTCTTTGTGCCTGACGCACAGGTGCCTGTATAGAGCAGTGGCGCTGTTCCCCAGCGTACGTCCCCGCATCAACCTCACAAGCTCCTTGTCACAAGACAGCCTGTGTGTAGAAAAGACGACCACAGCACAGCGTGAGACCATGAAGTGTTTAAGTGTGCATTATGTACGTGCGTTATGTATAAAAAACTCCTACCTATAAGTTAGGACAGCAGGAAATTTATCACGGTGGCAGGGATCCAACTGGTCCAGGATGTCTCGTGACCAGGCTGCCAGCTTCTTTTTACAGGACCGGCATTCAAGGTACTCGGTCACCATAAAATACCACCCATTTATGTCCAAGACCCTCCGGACAGTCTTGTACATGCCACAAGCCGTCAGCTGGATGTTAAGGCGACAGCAGTTGGGCTGGGTGCACATCAGCCTGTATGCCCACATGCGGCGGTAGGGGACCCAGAGGAACAGCTTGCTGTGGAAAAAGGTGTCAGGTTTAGAAGGAGGCTGGGAGTACAGAGGACGGGGTCCAGGGGGAGACCACCAGAGACGCAGATTTTTGGTCAGCGCCAACCTCCCAGCCTTGTCTCTGGTGAAGAGAGCCTTGCTGACCCACAAATGCTGCTCTTTTGGGAGCGTCTGCTTCCAACCCTCAGGCAGCAGCAGCTGTGGGAGTAAGAGAGAGAATCAGTTTTTGTTACTCTCGAGAGGGCTTCAGTTACGGTACCCTTTGAACATTTTTCTTACTTCTTCAGTGGACACTGCCTGCTTTTTCGGTGTAGTTCGTTCTGAAGAGTAAAGGGCCACTGAGGAGGGCAGTGGTTCAGCCTGGGAGGTTGATTGGCCTGTACCAGCTGCATGGGCATAACAGAGAAAAAGTAAATGAGACCCATAGAAAATTCAGCATCATATTTATTGTTACATATACTACAGTTAATCATTACTATATGATTAATACAATTACTATTTACTACTGCTAGACATTAGTACTAATGTTGAACATTAGTAGTATGTTAGGATAATTGATTGGAAAAGCACCAATAACACAGACAGTGCGAAAACATGTGTGAATAATAAGACTATGACAAACACCCAATTGCGTGTGGCAGCATTTAGTAAAAAGGTTAGACGCTCAAAGTGGAAAAGAAAAATTGCAGCGGTGAAAAAGTTTCAATGGAGTTGCCATGAATAAAAAGCAAAAATAAAAATAAAAGCAGAAAATAGGAAAAAGGGCCAGGCTATGGGCTGCCATAATCAGAAGGTGTCGTACACCTCCTACCTTATTGTTTCCAAAACCGCCATCTGAAGGCTGATGATACAGAATCACAAAACATGTTATACAACGTAAAAGAGTATTCTGAAAATGAAACCACAGTTAAACACATTATAAACATAACACTAAACATTAAGGAGAAGGTCATTCCCACCTGTGACATCCATTTGTGCAGCTACAGCAAGCAGATCGGCATCTGATGGTTCCTCTGCAGAAGCCGAAGTGGAAGGGACCGCTGTTAATGTTAGGATGATCAGCATTTATGAACAAATGAACAGAAAAATCCTTTAACAAACAAGTAACAAGTAGGCCTTGTACCTGGAGGGCGCATCTCAGCATCTCTTCTTAATATGTAGTTCCGCAGCGTCTCCATCCGGGTACCAGGTCTGGCGTCTTTTTTTCTCCCTCAAGGATTTGACATATCTGAGGAGAAACAAAACAACTTAGTCCAGCGTATACACATTCTTACAGCCAGCGTATCCTATAACATTACCATCTTCTCACCTCTTTTTGTCCTTATCCGTTGACTCATAAAGAGCTTTGTATGTCAGGCTGGCATAATCGCCATAGCCAACGAGCAGCACGTCCTCTTCGGCCGGCGTGCCATAACCCTCCCTAACCTGGCGCTCTCGGATGACTGCCATAACGTCTGGGAAAAGGCCAGCATACTGCAGCAAGACATCTTTGTTGCCCATAACAGCCAACAGAGAGGTGTCACCACGTGCCCGCTCCTGTTGATGGGAGGCCAGCAACATGGCTGCATATCCAACATCGTGGAACAGCAACCATTTAAAGTTTTTCCCACGATACTGGCCGAACTGCAGGGCAATCTCACTCAGCACATGCTGGCGATTCCCCGGGTCACCTCCCGCTGCTGCCACGCGAGCCATGGCATCCTCCTTTACTTTGGCAGCGGGCCATGACCGTTCAGGTGTGGGCTTCTTCCTGTAGGCAGCAGCAATGGCTGCTGCTTCAGGTGAAGGCTTCAGAGGCTCACCAGAGGCCTCTCTACGGAACTGGGGTCTGAAATCCATGTTCTATAAGGCACAGAGAAACATGACACAGCACTGTTAAACACACACACACACAAGCACTAGTCGGATCTATCTATTAAATACATCAAGCACTGCGTTGGTAAGCGGAAGACATAAAAAGCATGTAATCTACAGTACAATCAACTCTTTGGTCTCTTTTCCACACCACAGAATACAAAAGAACAAAAGGTCAAGCAGGTCACCAGACGGACACCTGAGCAGGTGTGAACCTCGTGACCTTTCATGTTGCTCCACAACACCTACCCAGGGACCACAGGGCACGGCATGGGGTCATTTTAACACCCCGCTTTACCACCCTCTAATTAAGAGACAAAGAACTTGAACTTCATCATACAGTAAACCTTTCATTTCATAAAAAAAAATCATAAAGTAAACTTTTTGTCAACACAAAGACTGAAAGCACTAGTTCACTTGGCACTCAAACTGTAAAAGGGCAATCTTTAACCATATTTAGAAACTTGATATAAAATGATTTTTCGTTTGCACTCAATGAAACAACACAACGAAATAAGGTAACATTATTTACTGTGCATTAGAGCATATTATGATTATACTTTAAAATAGCACTTGGGGCACACAGAGAAAACACCACTTTACAGTAAGCATCTTACTTGCAGCACAGTCACATCCTCAGTCACTTAATCATGGTTTAACAATAAAAATTATAATAACGACTCGTCTGACAAAAAACTACATGTAACTACATGTTGACTTTATTAACACCATGCTTATTTCCCATAAAGGATACATTCAAACTACTGTATTGACCTAAACTAATGCATAACACCTGCAAAAGTGATATGCCAACTATTACAGAAGAAACTGACGTGTTACAGTGACATTTTATCGGCAATGGATTGCGATTTAGAGTTTAAATCACGCTTACATAGCTCATTTGCGCAACATTCATCGCTTACTGTACATACAGTTACCAAAAACACCCCGAAAAGATGCAAATATAGTCAAGGCCTTACCTGCTGAGTAGAAACGGTCAAGATAAATGTAAATGCAAGACGACGAAATGCCAAGGCAATAATCCGCAAATTGATGTAGACACACCGCTGTACCGTACAGTATTGACGTGCCTCTCCTCCTGCTCGCAAAGCGCGCTGTAGGCGGACCCGCTCACAGGGCCAATCAGGATGAAGGAAAAAGTTGAAACGACGAATGGCAAACCTCTCGTGGCCTCTCATCAGGACCAATCGCGATGCAGAAAATTTGGAACGTCCAATGGACCAATCAGGATCAATGTGTCGGGCCAATCAGCGTGCAGGCTAGTTGGAAAAGTTGGAACGATTTCGGAACAGAAGATCGGGTCTTCAGAGGGAAAGAGAGCACTAACAAGTAGAAACAGGCTCTAACGCCAGATCTTCATATCTTAGCAAGCTGATCGCAGAAAATCAAAATAACCTGCGATTTCTTTTTAATACAGTCGCAAAACTGACTAAAAACAAATCATTAACAGAAAAAGATGCTAAACTACAGCACGATAGTAATGATTTTATGAATTTCTTTGCAAATAAAATCGAGCAGATTAGAGAAAATATTGCATCTACACAGCTAGCAACCTCTATATCCGATAGTATCCCGTGCCACATGCAGCCACTAGTACAACTTGAATCATTTACTGCTATTACAATGGATGAACTCACAAAAATAATAAATTCATCAAAATCATCATCCTGTATATTAGATCCCGTCCCCACAAAATTACTAAAGAAGTTTTTCCTGCAGTATCGGAACCAGTGCTCGGAACCTAATCTCGACCAGGGAGACCTAACTCTACTGTGTTGTAAGGGTGAGTGGTTAGTCACTGAGCTAACTCCCCACCGCTTAGCCCAATAGCAGAAGATCAAAAGAGCCAGGAGACTTGAGTCATCAAAAAATAAGTAATCTTTACTAGAACAACAAAAGGTACAAAATACAAATAAACTAAGAGAGCCAAGCTTCCATAAAACAGTGAAAACAAAACAGACACGAGGTCCAAAAACTATATAACAAGAGATACACTTAACTTGAAAAGATGCAGCAGAAAACCTCAGGTAGACTGGCTCAAGGCTGAACACAATGGCAGGGAACAAACAGACTTATAAAGGAACAAACACAGGTGTGGGTAATCAGAGTGAAGAGCAGGATAATGAACATAATAGGGGTAATGGCGCCCCCTTCTGGAGTGGAGAGACTAGAGTTCATGATGTAAGCGCCATCCACAGTTCTGGAAGAAGCATGACATAGAGGGCTTAAGGAGAGTGACCCCTACTGGCCGGGATGAAAATAGCACTCTGGAGACAAGACCATTACACATGCATTCACCTAATTACAGATCCTAATTCTCTAAGGCCTCAATAGTTAACTCAACCGGAACCAGGCATACATAAATATTACATATTGCATAAACTATCATTTGCATACATTACATATGAACGGCCGCTACGCTAATGTTAGTCTGTTTTGTCCCCTACTCTCTTTCTCCTCCTCTCTCCTTTTCTCTCTTTCTATCCCCCTCTACCTTTTCCGAGGGATCCCGAGGAATGAGTTCCAGCTGGCACAACACTGCTCATAACAGTCCTGCCCCACCTGGATGCCCACCCCAGTGATGCTAAATGGATGACTGCCCAAGACTCCACCACCTTATTTATAATTCATTTTATTAATTCTCTTAAATAAGTAAATGTCTGTGTCTTGTAACTGCATAGTGAGTTATAGATGCGATCAATGGCAATTTGTGTCCTTTATTACGGATTGCATATGCTACGGATTGCATCTATATTATTTCTATCTTATTTCTATGAGAAAGAGGAATGTACATACATGATGGAGGACACCCCGGCGGACGGTTGTTGGGAGTGTTGGCCTTCCGTATTGCATCATCTTGCTCCCATTTAATGGATTCTGGCAGAATGGGTTTGTGGGAGAAGAAGGTGCATGGATGGAGTACTGGTGGTGTCCCCTGCTGCTGCAATAAAACCGTGTTGAAAGCCTTCGTGGCCAAGGAGTCCCAGGACAGAGATCTAGGCTTCCCCTTCAAGAGGTTTGTCAGAGGGGCGACGATGGAACTATAGTTATGGATGAATCTTCGTTAGAAGTTAGCAAACCCCAGGAAACACCGCAACTCTTTGATATTCCCGGGCACTGGCCAGTTCCATACTGCCGTTACCTTTCCCTCGTTCATTGAGATGCCTTTGGAGGAGATGTTGTAACCGAGGAACTGAGTGCATGCTTGGTTGAACAGGCACTTCTTGGCTTTCAGAAAGTGCTGAGGTTCCCAAATTCAGGACCTCCATAACGTGATGATGGTGATCCTGGGGATTCCGAGAGATGAATATGTCATCAATGTATACCAAGATGGTTTTATGAGGAATTTACGGAGTATGTTGTGCATGAAATCCTGGAACACAGAAGGGGCGTTGGCCAGCCTATAAAGGTCAAAGATCAACCTTACATGGGGTTATAATCAACCCCAGGGATCAACTCCCAGGGGTCAAAGGTCAACTCCCAAGGGACCCATCAATAATTTTTGACACATGGTACCACGTAATTACTGCTGTGTGTTGAGTTACTTTGAGGGGACAACACATTTACACTGTTAAACAATGCGTACACTCTCACTCACTTCACATTGTAGCAAAGTGTCATTTCTTCCAGTAAGTTGTCACATGAAAAGATGGGGTGTACTCCACAAGTTCCAAGTATATAAACTAAATGCTAGGTTAATAACTAATATCTATGAATATATATATATATATATATATATATATATATCTCTATATATATATCATATATATATATATATGTATATACTATATATATATATATGTATATATATATATGCAGTATGTATATATATATATATATATATATATATATATATGTATATGTATATATATATGTATATATGTATATATATATATATATGTATATATGTATATATATATATATATGTATATATGTATATATATATATATGTATATATGTATATGTATATATATATATATATGCTATATATATATGTATATATATATGTATGGATATATATATATATATATATATGTATATATATATATATATATATATATATATATATATATATATATATGTATATATATATATATATATGTATATATATATATATATATATATATATATATATATATATATATATATATATATGTATATATATATGTATATATATATATATATATATGTATATATGTATATGTATATATGTATATGTATATATATATATGTATATATATATGTATATATGTATATGTATATGTATATATATGTATATGTATGTATGTATATATGTATGTATGTATATAGTGTTATAAACTGTTGGACTATGTGTATGCTATGTTAAAGAGATAGGTCTTTAATCGAGATTTAAACAGTGAGATACTGTATGTATGTAATGCAGTGTGTCTCATCTGTTGCTACTTTTCAGGCGTTGACGTCACATGGGTCAACTGCACTGTTAGATTCTGAAAGCTCCAGAAGTTGGTCAGATGTTATGTTTGGCACGGATCCCACGCCATATCATTGCAGAGTTCCAAATCATTGCTACTCCTGAACTCCACAGAATATGCAAAAAAGTTCAAGGAATATGTGGATGCAAACCCAGAAGTCATGAATCAAAATCACTGAAATGAAACATGACTATGAACTCTTGCCAATTAGGTACAAGTTTAGAAAGGACGACAAATTTGCCAAGTAGTAGTTCAAAATTAGCACTTCTACAGTGTTTAAGGGTGCTTTCACACCTACCTGTATTTCGTTTGAGTCTTCCAAATGCTCTGGGAGTAGTTCAGCATGTATATGTGAACAAATCAAGTGATCTTAGACCCCCCTAAAAGGACCCAAAAGCAAACCTCCGGAGGTGGCTTAATACGGTTTGATTGTGAATCCGTTTTATTTTGCGTTTCCCGAATGCTTGCCATAGCAGCAGCGTTCACACACCTCGCGTGTGAAATTTCTTGGAGATAACATTTTTCTCTCATGGCCGGCTGCACCTGTCAGGAGTTCTACAGTGCACGCCATATAAATGAGAGGCAGAAGCTGCCATATCAGAACAAAAATATAAATTCAAGATGCAGTGAATAAAACACATTAAATCTTAATGTCTTCCTAATAGAATTTATGTGGTTATTATTGAAAAATTGTGCTTTTTAATGATTAAATTATTTTAACGACATTACATTCAGATGTAGCGATTCTGTGGGGATGGTGTTATTTAAAACACTCTCCAGCATCTCTACTAGTTATTGTGAAACTAAGACGGTGTTATTTAAAACACGGTTCAGTTTCAGGTTATAATTACTTGTGGCTCAAATGGAAATACTTACAGATAAAGACTATTAACTATATGTATTTTGTAGCATTACCTGGTACAATAAACACGTTATTCTTCTGGCCTTGATTAACAACGGTCCATGCCCAATACAGTAATACATACAGAGCCGGTAACAGTATCGCACAGTTTAAGGGATGTGTTATGAGCATTAAGCAGAGACAATCATGAGTGAATACAAATGAATATTTATTAACTAAGCTACTGAGATATGATATGGACTGACTAACACAAACACAAACACATACACATTCACACAAGATAAAAGCATAGAAAAATTAGAGTAAAGAGTAAAGAATGGTATATTAAATCAGCAGGACACAACCACGGGTTTTCTCTACAAAGTTCACCTTGGTAGCCAAAGGGGCAGTTGCCTAAGCTGTTGAACCCTGGTGCTTGGAGAGAAAGTGTCGGTGGATTCGAGAAGTCCGTTGGAGAGCTAAGTTTCGCAGAAGTGTCGAAGTCTGTCGGAAATAAGATTGCCGGAAAAGGCTGTCCTGAAGAAGGGCAGGTCCCACGAAGTTTTGGAGAGATTCCAAGTTTCTGGCGATGAGTTGTTCGATGCATTGTGGTCTTAAAGGCACAACGGTCACGCCCGTCAGGTCTTTTGACCAATGGCGAAAGGGCGTGGTTGCGCTGGAGAAATCTCTTTGTCCTTCTCTGTGACAAATGATTTACACAGATACGGTTTATGTCCTGTTTGCACGAACACATAAACTTATTGCAAATTGAGTATGATGCACGCCATGACTATGTACTCGTGCATCATTATTTAGAAAATAATTTGTGGATCATTTTGATACCAATAACACGAGAGAGAAGTAGTAGAACAATAGTTATTCATTCATCTGTCATGACATAAAAGTTAAACTTCAATGACACTGAAATGCATGCAATAACTATGGCAGGAATATCACGTGATTATGGAGGAATACACACATAGATATATATATATATATATATATATAGATACAAATTGGGCAGTTTTGTCCCGCTTCATCCTTAAAGAGTCTCTTTGAGGTGTTTGGAATGTACTTCTCTAGTCCTCTCTGCAAATCTCCGGGGGGCCTGGAGAATCTCAGGGGAGTTGAGCTGGGGAGTTACCCTCTGGGAAGGCCAGAGAGGTACCATAACTGTCCTCCTGAGTTAGTAACAACCGCAGGTCATCACTTAACCGAGACTTTCTGGAGCCAAAAGGGGTTCTGGTGTTGACTCCCCCCCTAGGAATTTGTTGTTTGTTGTAACTTTATGATCCCTTAAAGAAATCCAACATTTGGCCCGGCCAAGTCTCTACACAGAGTAAATAGGTCTGTGCCCCAAAAAAATAGTAGATCATAGAAAATGCACCAAATTGAGTGACATGCTCAATTGAGGATCATAAGACTGTTCAAAGCACAGTAATAACCAGTTATTAAAGTCTATCAACAATTTATAGCATGTTAACATAATGTTACGGAACAGAAGGGACAGAGTCAGCGGCTGGCAGGTATGGTAATTTATTAACAGAATCTCAAAACAAAAGGTAAAGACGTAAATGTAACTAAGATAAACAATACTGTCCTTGTAACACCACAGGAGAACACAGGAACACAGGAGACGAGGAAACACTGGAGGATGATCACAGGGGAGACAATGGAGGATGATCGCGGGAAGACGCTGGAGAGAAGACGCTGGAGATCACAGGTAGCTGTGGCGGTAAAGGAGGTCCTTGTAACATTACTGAGACTGGACAATGACTGGTGGAAGATGAGTGTCTTTTATGCGATATGTGGTGATAGGGATCGGGTGGACGGGTGATTAGAACTCTTCGGGAGAGGGTGAGCACTGTGATTGGGTGTTATGTGAGCCTGGTGTGTCCGCGATAGTGCCCCCCTCCCACGCCCGCTCCAGAGGGGCGGGAACCCCAGCCCGTGGTGGTCTTCCTCTACCACACGAGGGGCTGGTCTGTCCGGGATGCATAGAGTGGAAGGTTTGCAGTAAGGCGGGCCAAGTATGTCATCGCGCTGGTACCCATGACCGTTCCTCAGGGCGTAGCCTTCCCAGTCGACCAGGTGCTCTAACTGTCCACCCACGGCACGAGGGAGTCCAGGATGTCCTTGACCGCTGCATACCGTTCCTTCCTCCAGTACCAAAGGGAGAGGGGGTTCCAGGGGCTCTGTGGAGGGAAGAACAGAGGGATGGTGAGGTTTCAACAGGGATTCGTGAAAAGTGGGGTGTATCACGATACTCAGCCGGTAACTGGAGTCTATAGGTGACAGGATTGATCTGCTCTATGATGGTGAAGGGACCAATGAGGCGGGGACTCAGCTTGCGGCAGGGCACGCATGAGCGAATATCTCTGGTTGACAGCCATACCTTCTATCCCGGTTGGTAGGGTTGGAGCATCCAGCCGGCGAATTAGGCTGTCAGTCTGGCGCCGATTTACTGCAACGCTGGAGGTGGTGGTGGGCTGAGTCCCAGACTCTCTCGCTCTGCCGGAACCAGTAATCTACGGCTGGGACGCCTGAGGTTCGCCAGACCAAGGGAACATGGGGGTTGGTACCAAGGACACACTGGAAGGGGAGTAAGATTAGTAGAGGGCTGGTAGAGGAGTTCTCGGCATATTCGCTTGCAGCCGAGATACTGGCTCCAGGACTCTTTGATGGTCGTAGGTAGAAGGTTCGTGGGTACCTGCTGATCTCCTGGACCTTCCTCTCCATCTGCCCGTTAGATTGGGCGGATGGTATCCGGATGACAGACTGATGGTCACAACTTAGAGGGAGAAGAATGCTTTCCACACCGCACGTGAGATAAATTGAGGACCTCTGTGGTTCGAAACAACATCTTCAGGAATGCCAGTACACAGGAATACATGGTTGAAGAGTATCAGCTAAGCCTCCATTGCTGTTGGTAAACCTTTCAGAGGAATTACATGGCTACAAGATTTGGAGAATCTGTCTACTACGATGAAGATGCATGTACAGCCACTGGAGGGGGTAAGTCAGTGATGAAGTCCACCCTCGGGTGTGACCAGGGGCGGTTAGGAAGTTTACCAGCAGCAGGGTGTGAGAACTTTGGCCCACGGCATTACCCCTAAACAACCCACGGTATCCTTCTTCGTCTGCTGCCATGTTGGGCCACCAGAAGCGTGCCTTCAGGAACAAGAGAGTCTCATTGGCCCCTGGGTAGCCAGTGCGGGTGATGTGTGAGTCATATGGATCATGGATGCTGACGACGATTGACGGGTAGGTATTGCAATCCAGCCCGGCAGAGCTTGAGGTGGAGCATCGGCCCGAGGGAGCGCTTCTTCTGACCATGTGATGGGACTTCTACAATTAGTGGTTCGGGGAGAATGGGTTCTGGTTCTTCGGTGCTCTCTGGGGTGAGTGGATATGTGACAGGGCATCGGCTTTGGAGTTTTGGAACCAGGGCGTAAGAGATGGTGAAATCGAATCGGTGAAGAACAGGGCCAATCTTGCTTGTCTGGGGTTAAGACGCTTGGCAGCACTAATATATTCGAGGTTTTTATGGATCGGTGAACACTTGGAAGGGGTGATGAGCTCCCTCCTAGCCAATGTCTCCATTCCTCCAGGGCTAACTTGATGGCAAGGAGTTCCCTGTTCCCGATGTCATAGTTGGCTTCCGGGCTGGGCTGAGTTTATGGGAGAAGAAGGCACATGGGTGGAGGCTTACTAGGTTTCCCCAAGCTGCTGAGATAAGACCGCTCCCTACTCCTGTCTCGATGAGGCTCGACTTCCACAACGAAGGGTTTGTTGGGATCAGGATGTACCAGGAGAGGAGCAGTCACAGCGCCTTCAACCATTGGAAGGCTTCCTGCAGCCGCTGGTGTCCAGGGAGATGTTTGGGTGCTCCCTTCAGCAAACTGGTGAGAGGGTGGACAATGGAGCTGAAGTTCTTGATGAACCGGGCGTAAAAGTTAGCGAATCCGAGGAAGCTGCTGAGTTCTTTAATGGAAGTTGGAGTAGGCCAAGAGGTGATGGCGGTGACCTTCCCCCTCATCCATTTGATGCCACTGTCGATATTTGTAGCCAAGGAACTGCACTGAGGGGAGATGGAAGGAGCATTTCTCAGCTTTGAGGAAGAGCTGAGTATTCCCTCAGGCGCTCTAGGACCTCCGCGACGTTGGCTTATGTTCGGGCCAGGCCCCGGGAGTAGATCAGGATGTTGTCGATATACACCAGTACAAACTTGTGAAGGAACTCCCGAGCACCTCATGGATGAAATCTTGAAAACGGAGGGCTGACCAGTACATACGGCATCACCAAGTATTCGTGAATGTCCAGTGGGAGTGATGAAGGCGTTTTCCACTCGCCCCCTCACTAATTCGAATGAGGTTGGTAGGCACCGCGGAGGTCCAACTTGGTGAAGATAGTGGCACCTCGAAGCTGTTCTAATGCAGCCGGACGAGGAGGGAGGGGATACCGGAACTTAACAGTGATTTTATTGAGGGCTCTGTAATCAATGCAGGGTCTTAGGACCCGCCCTTCTTGGCCACAAAGAAGAAACTCGAAGCAGCAGGGGGAGGTAGATGGACGAATGTAACCTTGTTCTAGTGCCTCCCTTTATGTAATCCTCCATGGCCTTCTCCTCCTCGGGATGGAAAGGGGATAGATTCGTCCCTTCGCACTGGCTCACCCGGGAAGCAGATTGATCAGCAGTCCCATGGTCGGTGTGGTGGTAATTTGGAGGCTCTCCTGGGGGCAGAACACGCCACTGAAGTGGGCGAAGTCTTCAGGGATATCCACTGACCTCTTCTCCATAGGGCTTTCAATGGATGTGGAACA
>CM032802.1:14245373-14410498 GCA_019155185.1 Beaufortia kweichowensis | reverse complement strand
CCATTAAAGAACTCCAACGCTCGATTCGCTTAACTTTACTGCTCATCAAGAACTTCAGCTCCATTGTCCACCTTTCACCAGTTTGCTGAAGGGAGCACGCAAACATCTCCCTGGACACTGCAGAAGCCTTCCAATGGTTGAAAGACGCTTTGTGACTGCTCACTCTCCTGGTACATCCTGATCCCAACAAACCCTTAGTGATAGTGTAGCGCATCATCGACGGGAGTAGGGCTGATCATATCTCAACAGCAGGGGAAACCTGGTTGCCTCCACCCATGTGCCTTCTTCTCCATAAACTCAGCTCATGGAAGCCAACTGAGATAGCGGGAACAGGGAACTCCTTGCCATCAAGTTAGCCCTGGAGGAATGGAGACATTGGCTGAGGAAGCTCTATCACCCGCTTCCAAGTGTTCTACGATCATAAAACCTCAAATATATTCGTGCTGCCAAACGCCTTTAACCTAGACAAGCAAGATGGGCCCTGTTTGTCATTCTTCCTGATTCGATTTCACCATCTCTTACCGCCCTGGTTCCCAAAACTCCAAAGCCAATGCCTGTCACGTATCCACTCACCCAGAGAGCACCAAGAACCAGAACCCATTCTCCCCGAACCACTAATTGTAAGTCCATCACATGGTCAGAAGAAGCATCCTCTCGACGATGCTCCGCTCAAGCTCGCCGGGCTGCCCACCTGGATTGCAATACTACCTACCTCGTTAGATGCGCACATCCATGATCCATATGACTCACATCACCGGCACTGGGCTACCCAGGGGCCAATGAGACTTCCCCTTCTCGCTCCTGCGGCTTCTGGTGGCCCAACATGGCAGCAGGCGTAAGAAGATCGTGCAGGGTTGCCAGAGGTGTGCCGTGGCCAAAGTTCCTCGCCACCCACCTGCTGGTAAAGCTCCCACCGGCTGCCCGTTTCTAACCGCCCTGGTCACACCTAGGGGTGGACTTCATCACTGACTTACCCTCCAGTGGCTGTACATGCATCTTCATCGTAGTAGACAGATTCTTCAAATCCTGTCGTTTTAATTCCTCTGAAAGGTCTACCAACAGCAATGGAGACAGCGGAAATACTCTTCAACCATGTATTCAGGTACTTTGGCATTCCTGAAGATATTGTTTCAGACAGAGGTCCTCAATTTATCTCCAACGTGTGTGGAAAGCATTCTTCTCCCTCCTAGGTGTGACCATCAGTCTGTCAGCCGGGATACCATCCGCCAATCGAGCGGGCAGGACGGAGGGAAGGTCAGGAGATCAGCAGGTACCCTCTGAACCTTCTGCCCACGACCATCAAAGAGTCCTGGAGCCAGTATCTCGGCTGGGCGGAATATGCCCAGAACTCTCGCCAGCCCTCTACTAATCTTACTTCCCTTCCAGTGTGTGTCCTTGGGTACCAGCCCCCATGTTCCCTTGGTCTGGCAGACCCTCAGGCGTCCCAGCCGTGAGATTGCTGGTTCGACGGCTGGCGAGAGTCTGAGACTCAGCCCACCACCACCTCCAGCGTGCATTAAATCGGCGCAGACTGACAGCCGACCTTCGCTGGCGGAAGCTCAACCACCAACCGGGACAGAAGGTATGGCTGTAAACCAGAGATATTCGTCTCGTCTGTCCCTGCCAAAGCTGAGTCCGCTTCATTGGTCCCTTCACCATCATAGAGCAGATCAATCCTGTATCACCTATAGACTCCAGTTACCGGCTGAGTATCGTATACACCCCACTTTTCACGTATCCCTATTGAAACCTCACCATCCTCTGTTCTTCCCTCCACAGAGCCTGGCGTGGAACCCCCTCTCCCTTTGGTACTGGAGGAAGGAGCGGTTATCACATGTGGTCAAGGACATCCTGGACTCCGGCGCCGTGGTGAATGGTTAGAGTACCTGGTCGACTGGGAAGGCTACTGACCCTGAGGAGCAGTCATGGGTACCTGCGTGATGACATACTTGACCGACCTTACTGCAAACCTTCCACTCTATGCATCCCGAGCAGACCAGCCCCTCGTGGTGAAGGAAGACCACCACGGCGGGGTCCCCGCCCTCTGGAAGCGGGCCGTGGGGATGGGGGCTATCACCGGACAAGCCAGGCTCTAGCAGCGCACCCAATCCTGGCGCTCACCCTCTCGAGTTCTAATCACCGTCACCTGGATCCTATCACCACGCCATCACCATAAAAAGACGCTCACCTACCACCAGTCATTGTCCAGTCTCATTTGATGTTACGGACTCACTTACCTGCTAATGCTACCGTTGCTATCAGCATCTCCAGCGTCTTCCCACAATCTTCCTCCATTGTCTCCCCAGTGGTCATCCTCCAGTGTTTCCTGCGTCTCCTGTGTTCCTGTGTCTTCCTGTAGTGTTCCAAGGACAGTATTGTTTACCTTCAGTTTTATTAACGTCTTTCTCTTTTTTGTTTTGTTCTGTTGTTAATAAATTACCCGATTTTCTGCCAGCCACTGACTCCGAATCCCTTCTGTTCCATTAACAATATGTTAATGCCAGTTTAATGAATCTTAATGTAAGTGGGGCTTCTTTGTCTCTACCAGTATAGCACTTGTTGGAGTTGTTTTAATAGCACCTATGACCATTCTCAGTGCTCTAAACTGAATTCTATCTATCTTTGTTAAATTCGTTTGGCATGTTGTGCTATATACTATACAGTAATCTATGACCTGATTAATGCTATATATATATCCATTAAAGATTGTTTATCTCCCCAACTATGTCCAGTAATCATTCTCATCATATTTATGACTTTTTACATTTAGTTTCAATGTGATTAATATGATATTTCCATGTCATAATATAACAACAACACCTGACAAAGACATGGGCAAAACACAGGGCTGCGTCGAAATCAGCGTACTGTGACGAGTGCGTACTGAATTAGAAGTAGAGCCTACTTATCAACCGGTCAAACCAGTCACGTTCTATATAGTATGAATCTGGAAGTATGAATGAAATTGAGGGCGTTTCACGTCCTCATGTTATGCATCACGTGATATAGAAGATTTTTTAATCATAAAATGAAGGAATTATTTATTAGTTAATCTACTATTATAAATATAAGGAATCATGTATTGTTTTACTTATAAGTTCTATTGTGTGTGTGCTGACAAGTCAGCAAATATTATATGTTTTTGTAGAGGCCAGTTAGTTTATGACTGTTGAGGTCAAGTATCCTGTTTATGTAGAGGCTACTCAACGTCCTAGCTCAAACATAATGAAAATTCCAAAGACCCCTAGATAAATCAGAATGACATGTTTGCGTGCGAACCAACCTATATAAACTCTGTTCAACCAACAGCCCTCAGTTTCATCTTTAGTTTCATCTAAAGATGGGCTCGGCTTGATTGTTGTCACAATAAAGTCTATTCTTTTGGCATCATAACCCAAAACTTCCATTAAAGAACTCCAACGCTTCCTCGGATTCGCTAACTTTTACCGCCGGTTCATCAAGAACTTCAGCTCCATTGTCCACCTTCTCACCAGTTTGCTGAAGGGAGCACCCAAACATCTCCCCTGGACACTGCAGAAGCCTTCCAATGGTTGAAAGACGCCTTTGTGACTGCTCCTCTCCTGGTACATCCTGATCCCAACAAACCCTTCGTTGTGGAAGTCGACGCCTCATCGACAGGAGTAGGAGCGGTCTTATCTCAGCAGCAGGGGAAACCTAGTTGCCTCCACCCATGTGCCTTCTTCTCCCGCAAACTCAGCCCGGCGGAAGCCAACTGTGACAACGGGAACAGGGAACTCCTTGCCATCAAGTTAGCCCTGGAGGAATGGAGACATTGGCTAGAGGGAGCTCATCACCCCTTCCAAGTGTTCACCGATCATAAAAACCTCGAATATATTCGTGCTGCCAAACGTCTTAACCCCAGACAAGCAAGATGGGCCCTGTTCTTCACCCGATTCGATTTCACCATCTCTTACCGCCCTGGTTCCAAAAACTCCAAAGCCAATGCCCTGTCACGTATCCACTCACCCCCAGAGAGCACCGAAGAACCAGAACCCATTCTCCCCGAACCACTAATTGTAAGTCCCATCACATGGTCAGAAGAAACGCTCCCCTCGGCCGATGCTCCACCTCAAGCTCCGCCGGGCTGCCCACCTGGATTGCAATACCTACCTCGTCGTCAACGCACATCCATGATCCATATGACTCACACATCACCCGGCACTGGCCACCCAGGGGCCAATGAGACTCTCTCGCTCCTGAAGGCACGCTTCTGGTGGCCCAACATGGCAGCAGACGTAAGAAGATACGTGCAGGGTTGCCAGGAGTGTGCCGTGGCCAAAGTTCCTCGCCACCCACCTGCTGGTAAACTCCACCCGCTGCCCGTTTCTAACCGCCCCTGGTCACACCTAGGGGTGGACTTCATCACTGACTTACCCCCCTCCAGTGGCTGTACATGCATCTTCATCGTAGTAGACAGATTCTTCAAATCCTGTCGTTTAATTCCTCTGAAAGGTCTACCAACAGCAATGGAGACAGCGGAAATACTCTTCAACCATGTATTCAGGTACTTTGGCATTCCTGAAGATATTGTTTCAGACAGAGGTCCTCAATTTATCTCACGTGTGTGGAAAGCATTCTTCTCCCTCCTAGGTGTGACCATCAGTCTGTCATCGGGATACCATCCGCAATCGAACGGGCAGACGGAGAGGAAGGTCCAGGAGATCAGCAGGTACCTACGAACCTTCTGCCACGACCATCAAGAGTCCTGGAGCCAGTATCTCGGCTGGGCGGAATATGCCCAGAACTCTCTACGCCAGCCCTCTACTAATCTTACTTCCTTCCAGTGTGTCCTTGGGTACCAACCCCCCATGTTCCCTTGGTCTGGCGAACCCTCAGGACGTCCCAGCCGTGAGATTACTGGTTCCGGCAGAGCGAGAGAGTCTGAGACTCAGCCCACCACCACCTCCAGCGTGCATTAAATCGACGCAGACTGACAGCCGACCTTCGCCGCTCGGAAGCTCCAACCTACCAACCGGGACAGAAGGTATGGCTGTAAACCAGAGATATTCGTCTGCGTCTGTCCTGCCGCAAGCTGAGTCCCCGCTTCATTGGTCCCTTCACCATCATAGAGCAGATCAATCCTGTCACCTATAGACTCCAGTTACCGGCTGAGTATCGTATACACCCCACTTTTCACGTATCCCTATTGAAACCTCACCATCCCTCTGTTCTTCCCTCCACAGAGCCTGGCGTGGAACCCCCTCTCCCTTTGGTACTGGAGGAAGGAACGGTATACGCGGTCAAGGACATCCTGGACTCCCGACGCCGTGGTGGACGGTTAGAGTACCTGGTCGACTGGGAAGGCTACGGCCCTGAGGAACGGTCATGGGTACCACGTGATGACATACTTGACCCGGCCTTACTGCAAACCTTCCACTCTATGCATCCCGACAGACCAGCCCCTCGTGGTAGAGGAAGACCACCACGGCGCCGGGGTCCCCGGCCCTCTGGAGCGGGCCGTGGGGATGGGGGTACTGTCACGGACACGCCAGGCTCACAACGCACCCAATCACAGCGCTCACCCTCTCCCGAGTTCTAATCACCGTCACCTGATCCCTATCACCACATCGCCATAAAAGACACTCACCTACCACCAGTCATTGTCCAGTCTCATTTGATGTTACACGGACTCACTTACCTGCTAATGCTACCGTTGCTATCCAGCATCTCTCCAGCGTCTTCCCACAATCTTCCTCCATTGTCTCCCCAGTGGTCATCCTCCAGTGTTTCCTCGTCTCCTGTGTTCCTGTGTCTTCCTGTAGTGTTCCAAGGACAGTATTGTTTACCTTCAGTTTTATTAACGTCTTTCTCTTTTGTTTTGTTCTGTTGTTAATAAATTACCGTTCCTGCCAGCCACTGACTCCGTCCCTTCTGTTCCGTAACAATATGTTAATGCCAGTTTAATGAATCTTAATGTAAGTGGGGCTTCTTTTGTCTCTACCAGTATAGCACTTGTTGGAGTTGTTTTAATAGCACCTATGACCATTCTCAGTGCTCTAAACTGAATTCTATCTATCTTTGTTAAATTCGTTTGGCATGTTGTGCTATATACTATACAGTAATCTATGACCTGATTAATGCTATATATATATCCATTAAAGATTGTTTATCTGCTCCCCAACTATGTCCAGTAATCATTCTCATCATATTTATGACTTTTTTACATTTAGTTTCAATGTGATTAATATGATATTTCCATGTCGCAATATAACAACAACACCTGACAAAGACATGGGGCAAAACACAGGGGCTGCGTCCGAAATCGCGTACTGTGACAGTACGTACTGAATTAGAAGTAGAGCCTACTTATCAACCGTCAAACCAGTACGTTCTATATAGTATGAATACGGGAAGTATGAATGAAATTCGGACGTACTACGTCCGCCATGTTATGCATCACGTGATATAGAAGATTTTTTTAATCATAAAATGAAGGAATTATTTATTAGTTAATCTACTATTATAAATATAAGGAATCATGTATTGTTTTACTTATAAGTTCTATTGTGTGTGTGCTGACAAGTCAGCAAATATTATATGTTTTTGTAGAGGCCAGTTAGTTTATGACTGTTGAGGTCAAGTATCCTGTTTATGTAGAGGCTACTAACGTCTAGCTCAAACATAATGAAAATTCCAAAGACCCCTAGATAAATCAGAATGACATGTTTGCGTGCGAACCAACCTATATAAACTCTGTTCAACCAACAGCCCTCAGTTTCATCTTTAGTTTCATCTAAAGATGGGCTCGGCTTGATTGTTGTCACAATAAAGTCTATTCTTTTGGCATCATAACCCAAAGACCTTTGAGTATTTTCAACTAAGGGAGATGGGGAATCCACAACAGCAACACATACATTCCTCACAGCAGCCCGAACATTTAAAGAGCCCGCCACACGGCACTGATACCTGCGATGTTTTCCAACAATCTTGCCGTTTCCACTGCGTTTTCCAAAGGCACGCTAAATCGCTTCAAAATTAAACATATTTTACAGCCAATTTACAAACATATCCCATCGATTTACGTTGTTTAAAAGTTTAATAAACGAGTTATTTGGATGAAGTTAAACAAGCGCAATAAAAGCACAAGCACAAAGTTTTTCCTGAGGTACTTGCACTTAAAAATAGCCGCTTTCCACCATTTTCTAAAATAACGCAGCCTCTGTCTTCTTCTCTGCTGGCTGACTCAGCTCCCGGGGCTCCCGGGGCTCATTCATCGAATGAACACTTCAAAATCTAGCCGGAAGTAGTAGACCATCCGGGTACTTTTCACCTACTGTTTTTCGAATACTATGATTTCGGACATACTACTCGCCTCGCGTACTGATTTTCGCCTACTATATAGTATGGTAGTACACGATTTCGGACGCAGCCAGGGTATAAAAACAAGTCCAGGTGATTGGGAACAGGTGCAGATGATCACAAAACGGCGGCGGGTGAGGTGCAGTGCATGATGGGAAACTGAGTTCAAAATTCCAGTGACGCAGATTGTGTGAAGACTGTAGGCGAATCCGATGCTGAAGGCGGGATGACTGACTCCGTGACACTATTACTGTTTTTTTCTTTATTTTTGATCAAATAAATGCAGCCTTGATGAGCGTAAGAGACTTTTTAAAAAATATTACAAGTCTTACTTATCCCAAACTTTTGAGCAGCAGTGTATTTATCACATACTATTTACTAAAATCTATACCATTTACTAAAATAAGCCCTTTTAAGTAATGAGCACTGTTTACCTTTGGTGATTGTGACCATCTTCGTGTAAAAACAGTGGTATTTCAATTGCATCCTCCATTGCTGATGCTTGCAGGCAGCGAGATTCAGGAAGTGTCTGACTTTAAATGTCTTTTTCGACTCCTCCCCTCACTGCAGCCGCCTACTCTCGCCTATTTCAGGCGAGGCACATCTCAAATGAGCCTTATGTTAAACATATTTTATTGCCAACCTGCAAAATACAAATAGGATATAACAGTAAACCAAGTTTATTTAAATAAATCAGAAAGTTATAAGAGCAATTCCAGCGTTATATGGATATGACATTTGCCGTCAAAAGTCTCCGATAATTAATTTATTAATGCTGAATCACCTGTTTATACGTTCTTAAACCCTGAGTCCGGACATCAGAAAAATATCACAGGGCCGGCCCGACCAATAAGCAACACAGGTGGTCGCCTAGGGCCCCTACGTCTCAGTGGGGCACTCTAGCACAAATTTTCTGTATATGCTACTTCTGACAAGCTAGTGTGCTTACCTCGACTTAAACATTTTAAATACTAGGTCCTCAATCTTTAACACAGTAGTCAAGAAAACGGTAAGGAAAAAATCGCTACAATGATTTAATCACAGAATAAACTTTGAGTAATCCACACATGACAAATGATTCAAAAGCGTCAAAAACAAAATGTGTGAATAAAAACAGAAAACATTTCACAAACAGTAGCTGATCAGGCTGATATGCATAGTTTATGTATCCCAGGATATCCTGCACGGGAATCGGCTGCGCCACGCGGTGGCGAGGTAACTGAAGTCGTGCCAACAGTTCCGGGGAGATGAAGTTCCCAGCCGCTCCAAAGTCCATTAAAGCTTTCACTGAAAGAGAGACAGTGGGGGAGAAGTTAACGGAAGTTTTGTACCTGCTTGGGGCGGCCGGACCGCACTCACCCGGGCAGGAGACTGACGGACAGGACAAGTAGAGAGGAAATGACCGGGCTCGCCACAATATAAACAAAGTCTGAGAGAGATACAACGTTGTCTCTCTTCCTTGGTGAGGCGGAAGTTGACCACCTGCATGGGTTCGGGTGCTGGAGGGCTAGGTGGAGCGGAGAATGCTGTCCGAGGAGGTGGTGTGACGCGCGGCGGCTGATGCGCACGCAGAGCGGGCATGGGATGCAGCGGAGGAGCGGTGCAAACAGTCAGAGTTTTACTTTGGCAGGCGACGAGACGCTGAGCTATACGGATGGACTTTTGGATGAATGTTTCCAACTCAATGGAGTCATCATAAATCACCATATGCATCTTTACCTCCGAAGACAACCCCTGACGATATGCCGCCAGCAGCGCGGACTGATTCCATCCGCTTGTTGCGGCGAGAGTACGAAAATGGAGAGCATACTCTGCTACCGATGATCGTCCTTGGCGGAGCCAACATAACTGGTCTGCAACAGAGAGAGAAGAGGCAGAGTGATCAAATACATTCTTTACCCGAGTAACAAAATCCTCCCAGGTCCGGGATTCGCGAGATCCAGCCTCCCAGTAGCCTTGAGCCCAGCGCAGCTCTGGTCATGAGACTGATAGCGAAATCAACTTTATCCGCTTCTGTCGGATGCAGATGGGGTTGCCGACTGAAATACAAGCTGCATTGAAGCAGGACTCCACCACACTCCTCCGCTGCTCCAGAGAAACGATTCGGCATGGCCATGGGACTGCCAGAGGACGCAGTGCTTACCGGCTGGGGAGAACAAACAGGTAGGGCATTCAAATGACGGGTAAGGGCGTGAAGGAGTTCAGTGGCGGCATCCGTGGGGCTGGGAGTTGTGGGATCCATAACTTGAAACAGAGAAAAAGTCCAAAACAAACTCTTTATAGCAACAAGATAAGTGTGTCTTCTGCCTTTTGTGATGTAGCTGCTGACAAACTCTTTCAATATTTAAATCAAAGAAGCAGCTGAATGTGTCTAAAAAAATATTATTATTACCTACATTATGCTTAATTAACTGAATTTACTTGTTTTGTCTAAATTAACGATTGTTAGATTACAGATGTTTTCTCTTTCAACACAGTTTGCTGTTTTAATGTGTGACTATCCAAACATTTAACATTTGCCAGATAATCCAGACAGAAATAAAACAAAGTACAAAAAACAGATAATCCAGTAATCTTCACGTCACAGAGAAAAAAAAACAGTCTTTTTAAGGGTCTGGTGTACTGTTACCATGCAGATGAGACAGACACGAGAAATTCAGATCAAGTAGTTTACTTAACTTCTTCAGGAAAATGTCCTCACTTAAGAGGGGAACAATACAGGCTTTAAACATCCATGGAACAGGTTCAGATATACAGAATCAAGTCACACGTCAGAACAGAACACGGCTACATTAACAAAAACACCAGACAACAAACTGAACAAAAGACAGGGCTTAAATAACACAGGTAATAAGTCCATAATCATAAGGTAACAGATGGTGCGGGTTTACGGGGCTGAGTGACATGATTGATGGCAGGTGCGCGGAGTGCAATGGAATATGGGAACTGAAGTTCTTAACAGTCCGGGGATGAAGAGCGGGTGACGTGATGTAGCGAACCCGATGCTGAAGGCATCGACTCCGTAACAACTATTACTACTATTATAAGCATGCGCCTCGTTTAAAGGGAAGAGGTGGCGGTATGGCGTTTATTTATATGAATTTCCATTATATGGAAAGTCAAAGAATTCATAAACTCCTGGTCGAGTGTCTGACTGCACAGTGACACATCAAAAGCGTGTGATTTGCCTGCAAAACGTGCCTCAAAAGCGAGCCGTAGGCATAGGGTGAATAGGGGAAAGGGAGGGATTTCTATAATTTTTATAGTTTAAGTTAAATGTGGGACAACTCCAGAAAGTCTCTTTATAGCAACAAGATAAGTGTGTCTTCTGCCTTTTGTGATGTAGCTGCTGACAAACTCTTTCAATATTTAAATCAAAGAAGCAGCTGAATGTGTCTAAAAAAATATTATTATTACCTACATTATGCTTAATTAACTGAATTTACTTGTTTTGTCTAAATTAACGATTGTTAGATTACAGATGTTTTCTCTTTCAACACAGTTTGCTGTTTTAATGTGTGACTATCCAAACATTTAACATTTGCTGCAATATTTTTGGCTTGTTTTCATCAGTAGTCACAAAAAAACTAATAAACTTACAACAGTAACAAACTAACTCTGTGAAGCTTAGTCTTATAGAAGTAAAGCATAGAAGTAATAAACTGTAGATGATAAAGAGTGGAGGGCTTTGGGTAACTGGCTGTACTATGGACCACCTAACTAAGACCCTGTCCGGTAGGTTAGGGAGAGGGAGTGGGAAGAAGTCTGAGTAGTGAATGATAGAGCAAATGTAAAAACAACAACAAACAATGTGACATGGTTTACGTCATCCCAAACTCTGTAGCCTGCAATATCCTACTGCACATATGGTTGCAGAAATCCCCATAGCTCCTATGTATTGGTAGGTGGAGGACTACATCACATGTGTTTGCTTCTGGAAATTTGCAGTCTGTGTGTATAGAATTAATAATTGGCTGGTTTTTTAATCCCAGTGGGGGCAACCCCTCCAGCCCAGAAGTAAAGGCCAAGACATTTTGCAAAGTAAGGTTTTTACTGTGGTCCACCTGCATTTCTCCACCTGTGGCAAATAATGCAAATATTGTACATAAAAATACTTGACACTAGGCTATGTAACTTCGCTTGCTATTGCGTCATACCTTCCACATCTAGCAGAAAGTCACGGAACCAAGCGGTGGTTCTAATTTGATTTGCCTCTGTGAATTGTGGGCTAAAGACATCAATGAGGTCCTTGGCAGTCCTCTTTGGCCAGGACCTGATACCGAAGGTGTGTATGATTCTCCTTCATTGAAGCATGCAACCCTAAACATCGCAGACCATTAGCAACTAATGAGTTTTATTACAATTCGAGTTCCCCTTCCTTCATATGAAAACTTTAACAGTCATGACAGCACAATGCTTACAATGATCATTAATTAATAAGAAATTCTTTACTCAACTGTTCAGTTGCAGATTGGAGTCACCCCTCCAGGTAAAATATGGCTGCACACTGTATGACTGTCTCCCTGTCTTCAACATTTCTACATTGGATATTGAATGATTCAAGAAGAGAAAGGCTGTTTGATGCCTCTTCTAAACCCTCCCTGGTGTCCCCTGGTTTTTGTATCTTGGATATAAAAATTTGCAGTTTATGTTCTTAGTAACATATTAACTTGTTCTTTGGTATTAAACCCTTTTTATCTAGAACTTCATCAGAATTAAAGAGCAGGTGAAATTGTATTTTTAAGTGTTCTAATATTGTGTTGGAGCCCCCTACAACAGGTTTAAATGCATCTAAGGTCAGAAAACATTGTCATTTTTTCAGAATATACATTTAATATTACCTCAACATTCAATGATCCCTAAACGATTCGTCTGAAGCAGTTCTGAGCTTCAGGTCTGTAAACCCCGTCCTACTGTGCTCTGATTGGTCAGGTAGCTCAGCCTGCTGCTATGGTCTTTCTTGCGTTCAACTTTCACAGGCAGGCAGGACACATGTTACCCAGTGACGTATATAGGTAATAGGCCAAAGATTCAAACAGATTGTGACTCGTTAAGGTTATTCAGAGTCGACTCTTTCTTTTAGGAGACAATATCTTTATTTATCATGCACTTTTTTGTATAACAACTTTGCAGACCATTTACATTTAAGGATAGCTACATTACAAACTGCAATAGAGATACTTTTTGTAAACCTGTCACATGCTCTTTAACAAAACCACATACCTTCTGCAGTTGTCTCCTGAACCCCTCATCAACAATTTCTTTGAGGTCCACATATTCTGTAGCCTCACCCACAACCCGACTATACAGTCAAGTGAGGTGCTACACCACCATGGATAAGGCAGATACTGACAATTTTTCCCAACACCTTGTAATCCCCAATTTGTAAAAATTTGCAGTTGATTAAATGTGAACATAACTAAATGCTTACAATGGCTATCCAGGGCCAGTAACTTGGAATTATCTGGCCCTTTGAATAGGCTTCTGCTCTGTACATCTTTCATTAGAAGACGACAGAATTCTCTAGTTGGGCCACCTTCATCCACTGCCCCTTCTGGGTTATCCCCAAGATCCAAAAACACGACTCCCAGTGGCTTATATGGGTCAAACAGGCATCTAGAGAATGAACCATAAATGTAATATCTGCATGCATTAATCATATTTGAAGTGCATCGATCCTCTGAATAAATTTTGTTGGGAAGCTCTGAGAGTATCTCTATGGCACGTTTCCTGGTGGTGTTTACTTAGTGTTTACTGTTGAGTCTGTTTGGTTAACCCAACATGGCTGGCCATTGTATTTCATACATTATATTATTTCATAATCTTCAAAAAACAGAGCCTGCATCAAGTGGAGGTAAGCTGTGACTTAGAAATAATAAAGGTCAATTATTTCCTTTTAAGGTTGTTTTGTAGAGCTGCAGTAATACATAACTAATAGAATTAGCACTGCAAACCATCATAATAGGATTCCATTTTCTAATCAAGGAAACTACACATAGAAATGAATGACGTACTTCCTCCTCCGAAAAAATAATGTGCAAGGTGTGGTCAAGTTGTGTTTGTATCAGTACCAGTCCTCTCATCTACAATGAACCTAAGAGGGGTCATGTCACACCACTGTTTATCAACCTGTCATCTTCAAGAGTCGGCTAAAGACTTATCTCTTTTCTCTTTCACGTGACACAATAATATAATTTTATTTCTGCTTCATTTCCTGTTCTTTCTCTATTACTTCTATACTTTCTATTTAAAAAAAAAAAAGATTAACTAAGACTAGTTGCACCGCACTTGGACAGTGTTGCTCTTTTGTTGTTAAATCGCTTCTGTTGTTTTCCTCGTATTTAGGTTGCTTTGGATAAAAGTGTCTTCTAAATAACTAATTGTAAATGTAAGTTTGGACACATTTTCCCATTCTCTTGGATGTTGGAAGTTTTCAAACCTTTGACTGGCGCTTTACTGCAAAATAAAAGAAATGAGACAATTCATCCAAAGTTCATCTTAACTCAACAAACACACAGTCTGAATCCTCATTAGGCACCCGTTTAGACAATCTGCTTGCGCTATTTCTAATGTGCTGTGCAGTGCTTAAGGGTATCCTTCCAGGTGATGGGGAAACATGCCTTTCTTCTATGGGGGCACATCGCTGTTGTGAGGTGACAGAGAGTCTGACAGTCTCTGCCTGGTAGAGAAAGGTGGATTTGTCGTTCCAGGTGAGGGTGGCTGACTGTGCATGATAACAGGTTGTAGGTCCTCACTCTGTGGGTATACAGGTTAGTAAAATTGCATACTGATGTCCAAAACCATCAATGTTCGACAAAATGTTGCATGTGTTAGCTTGCATTTTGTATTCTGTGCTTTCTATTACTTTTCTCCCACACATCATCTGTGAGTAAATTAAACAACTTTGGTCAGAACCCATCAATAAACACATTGAGTCATGGCATCTTCTCCCAGTATTGTTACATTCACAATGTCAAATGTTTAGTTTAGCCTTCTTTGTCAGCACCGAGGGGTTCACATGCGTTAAATGTAGGGAAATAGTTAGACTGATAGAGAAGATCACACATCCAAACTTTATTTGAGGAGAGTAAGAGTAATATGGTTTTAGATAACACTGCCCCTGCTCCAGGCATATGAGTTGATGGCCAGGACTGGCTATGGTGAGGGTTCGGTGTGGTCAGGTCTTCTGTTACGGGCTAACTGAATGCAATGAGTATAATAAAGGGTGGTTTACTGATTCCAAAGACAAAACATCCACATGAATCATCCATAGGTGACATCCACAGAAAACCATTCACAAGGTAACATCCAAAGGTAAACATTCAAAGGTAAACGAGAGATCAGGGTTCTTCGTACGTCGTTAAGAGTGTTTTTTTGTTATTTTATGCTTAGGCAATAGGAACAGTAAGAGGTTAAGAAGTAAAAATAAAAACAATGTATTGCAACACTCCTTTATTTTACTTAAAAGCAAAGAAAAGTCCACTAGTTACTAGTGTATTGTATAATATAAAATAATTTTTTATTTTAAAATTAACACTGACATCTCACTGCTGCTGGTAGCCCATGTTCAAACTGGGGAACACATAAATTCCTAAATTTTGAAAATAAACATAAATGTGAAGTTAGTAAACATAAATTGACCATTTCAAATAAACATACTTGTACTTCAGTAAACATAAATAAATAATCTTAATTAAACTTAACAGTACTCCAGTACAGTATCCTTCATTCAGATTGTAAAGTGCAATTTCACTTAGGTCAGCTATCTATTCCTGTATTTTTAGGTTCTTCTGTAAAAAGATAAGCCTGTCAACATTCTCTGCAGACGCCGGCGCTTCCTCATACTGTAGTGTCACTTCACCGCCGCTCGCCATGTTAAAGTGTGGAATGATGGTTCAGCGCCCCCTAACTTTAGAGCATAGTGATTGAATATTTACTCGCGGGGAGGAGTTTCCTCATCTCAGCTCGTAGACTTACAGGCACACACAAACAGTTAATTTGGAGAGCACAAAAATAATAAATAAAACGCACAAATTATTTAGACGTAAAACCGGAAAAAAAAAACGCAATTCACAAGCGCGTATTGAACCGTGGATGTCGTACCGAACGGTTCAATATTATATTGAGAATATATCCCCAATATAATATATATATATATATATATATATATATATATATATATGCGTGTTTTTACTTTTTTTTATTAAAGAGACAGGGCAAATGTGGATTCAATGACTTTTATTAGTTGTTTTGTGAGGGGGAAAAAAATAAAATAGGTAATCTCTTGCCTGCAAAGAGACATTGACATTGTTATAAAAGGTCAAAAGTGCTGTGTGAAATGTTTTAATACTTACCCTGAAGTTCCTTTTGCAGCGACTCTATTTCTAGTGCCATTTTCTTCTTGATCAGCTGTTGGATCTCAAAGTCTCCCTGCAGTTTTTGTTTTTTTAGTTCCAAATATTCAATCTTGTGCTGCAGGCTGCGTTTATACAGAGAACGGATGTCACCCTGTGTCATTTGCAGAGAAAATATTGAACACCACATGCCACAAAAAACGAATATGCAACACTGTTGTTACCGTGCATCAGACGAGGCAGAACACGAGAGTACAGATTAAAGTCTTTTACTGAACTTCATCAGAGGAATAACAAACAGGTACCAACCTCACTTCAGAGGGGAATCAAAAACAGGCATAGATAACAGCGGTGAACAACACGCTGAGAATCACTTACAGGTTTTCCAGACAAAATGCACGGTTGACAGACAAAGTAACGACATCCAAAATAACAAAAACACCAGACAAAGAACTAAAGCAAACACAGTTTGAGTGCAGGTGATCGATGACAGGTGTGCGGGGTGCAATGGCTCGTGGGAAATGAAGTTTCAATAGTCCGGGGATGAAGAGCATGTGACGTGCGGGATCGAACCCGATGCTGAAGGGATCGACTCCGTGACAGTCTACCTCTGTATCACTTCTCTGTGCGGACTCCCTCTCTGCAGGCCTCTGTGCAGACTCCTGCAACAAAATTAGCAAGATTAGCAAAATTATATATATATATTATTTGGGTGCATTATTTAGGGTGTTTTTGTACTTACAAGTACTTCCTCCAAAGGACACTCATCTGAGAGCGTCTCTTCACTGTCCTGTGCAATTAAAATACATGGTATGACAAAGTCATAGACTGTCTCCACTATTGATATTGATTTCACTATTGAGGGAAACTTACTACACATGCTTCAGCCACCACTTGCATGGGAACAGGCAAAAGTGTGGGTGTGTTATTCAAAACTGCACAAAAAAGTTTGGATACACAGAAAAAAAACAGTTTGGGTGCACAAGGAAAAAAAGCAATATTTTTACATTTACTCAAAGAAGGTTTAACTGCCTTCCTTTCATGTGAACGCAATTCAGCACTACTGAATTTACAGTTGAAATGAGTGTATCTGACCTTTGGATTACACCAAATGCAAGGTAACTACCAATTATTTTACAGTAGCTTATACAAAGAGAATTAAAAGACTCTTTACCAGTAATGAAGGTGCTGTTGTGACTGCTTCCTGGCTGTGGGTCTAAAGAAGAGCTGCCCCCAGAGATACCGCACATTTGTAATATGACACATAGAGTCACACACCATCTCAGACATTGTAGTCAATCAACTGCATACTTATAGAATGCATTGTGTATATTACCTATATAAAATATTAAGAATTGTGATAATAACTCACCTGCACATTTATACTGTGAACCCCTTTCGGTTCATAAAATCCCCTTCAATGGGGCCTGGTGGGGCCTTGATACAAATGTGTGTGCAGTCTATGGCACCAATTACATTAGGGAAGCATGGGGGACAATCAATTCATATTTACTAGCATAGTAATATTCACACGATCTTCATTAACAAGTAAAATGTACCTGCAATGGCGAAAAAGCTCTGTTTTACAACTTGGGGTCTTAAGTGGCTTGGAAAGACCACAAAAACCCCTAAAAACTGCTTGAGCGCCAGGTAAACTTTGCGAATGGCACGACAGACAGCACTTTTGGTTAAGTTTCTCAGCATCCCCAACAGTGTACAGGAAAGTGCCACACGCAAAGAATCTTAAAAAAGATGCACACAGTTTGTGCTGCTGTTAAAGCCCGACTCCGACGAGTCGAACTTTTAATGTGAGGTTTGATCAAATTAATAATGTAAATGAGACCCTCGCGTGAAAAACGATATCTTTCAAAAAGGTTACGATCGCTCTGTGGTAACGGATCCTGTCTGTGCCGCAAAACGCGATGAATTCTTAAAGCTCTGCAAATATATAAGAAAATATACAGAAAAGTGATAGCCATATATATATATATATATATATATATATATATATATATATATATATATATATATATATATATATATATATATATATATATATTATATATATTATTACCATTTTATTACCATTTTGTAGTATATTCTTGTATTTCACCTTTACTTGTTCCCAAGTTCTTGTGGGTCCTGTGGTGGCTCTACCATAATAGATTAATGTAATTATTAAAAAGAATTGAAGTGTACATATATTATAATAATTGATGGAAAACATCTAACACACTCACTACTTACGCATTTAATTTGTCAGCAACTTTTTGCCAGCCCTCTCTCCTGACCTTTGCAACCTTTGAGGTGTTCCCTGGCGTTTTTATTAAATTTTGGAACTCGCCATAGCCCTCCATCAAGAGTTCTTGCTCTGCCGGTGAGAAAAAGTGAGCGCGCTCTTTGGCCATTGTAGACAACCAATAGCAGCATTGTTGATCAGTTTTTCTACGATCCATACATATCCCCTTTTATATCAGTGCATGAACGCGCAATGATCTTAGATAATTCAATCCAGTCATAGTAATCATCAACAACAAGTGCGTTCGAAGAACCTAATTAGCCAGATAATGATTAGGCGGATCGTATCATCTTGCATGTGTCTTTTGATCTCGGATGTAATAAGCGACGTACGAAAAACAGAGCCCAGGGTAACAAAGTTTAACATAAACAATCAACATTCAACGATAAGACCTGACAAAGACGTGATGAACAAACACAGAATATTAAGAGTCCGGGGGGATGAGGAACAGATGCCGGTGATTAAAGATGGCGGCAGGTGAAGTGCATTGCATTATGGGAGATGGAGTTCAATAGTCCATGGGGAGGTGCTGGGGAAACCGTGACAAGAAGAAAATCAACACAACGCAAAATTTTTAACACAGTGGCTAACTTCGTCACTATCCTCAGACACTGGCTATCAGCTTAGTAATGATGGATTTATGAATTTCTTTACAAATATAATTTTTTTAGCTATGCAACCAGAGGCTATATTCCCAGAACAGACAGCACATTCCAGCCCTCCTACTGAGCAACTGCAATTATTCTCAACTATAGAAAAGGATGAACTGTTTAAGATCATTAAATCATCTAAATCAGCAACATGCACACTAGATCTAATCCCTACTACCTTATTAAAGGGATGCTGCCTGAAATAATAGATCCTATGCTTAGTATTATAAACTTATCTCTGACATAAGAATATATCCCTAAAGCCTATAAGCTGGCTGTTATTATGCCTACTATTAAAAAACATAACTTGACCCTAGGAAGTTTAGACCTACATCGAATCTGCCTTTCATTTCTAAAGTACTTGAAAAGGTAGTTTCATCACAGCTATGCTCCTACCTCCAAAAGAATGGAATCTATGAGGAATTCCAGTCAGGATTTAGAGCCCATCACAGTACAGAGACTGCTCTGATCAGAGTTAGAAATGATTTGCTCCTGTCATCTGATCGTGGCTGCATCTCATTACTTGTATTATTAGATCTTAGCGCTGCCTTTGACACCATTGATCACAGCATACTTTTAAATAGACTTAAAACCTATGTTGGCATTAGTGGAATAACATTAGAATGGTTTAAATCATACTTATCTTACTTATCTTTCAATATGTAGCAATAAACAATGAGAAGTCTTACCGATCAAAGTCCAGTACGGAGTACCACAGGGATCTGTTCTAGGACCTCTACTCTTCGCCCTGTACATGTTTACTTAGAAAAGTTAGTTCACGCATTCATGATGTCTAGACTGAATTACTGCAATGCATTATTAGGTGGCTGTCCAGCTAGCCTATTACAAAAGCTCCAACTAGTTCAAAATGCAGCGGCTGGAGTTCTAACAAGAACAAAAAAGTTTGAACATATCAGCCCGGTTCTGTCAACACTCCACTGGTTACCCATTACCAGGTATTAACTTTAAGATCTTAATGACTACTTATAAGGCTCTACATGGTTTAGCTGCTCAGTACCTGAGTGAGCTCCTAATACATTACAGTCCCTCACATCCATTACACTCTCAGGACTCTGGCCTTTTGGTAATACCTAGAATTTCTAAATCAAGTGGTGGTGGTAGATCATTCTCCTATTTAGCACCTAAACTTTGGAATAGTCTTCCTAGTGCTGTGCAGGAGGCAGACACTCTCTCTCAGTTTAAATCTAGATTAAAGACCTATCTCTTTTACATAGCATACACATAGTCCAACAGTTTATAACACAAATCCCCTAAGGGATTGTTAGGCTGCATTAATTAGGCCAACCGGAACCGGGAACACTTCCTTAACAATCTGATATACTTGTTGCATTTAAGGGTGTGAAACAATATTTTGCTCCCAGTTTGTTTGTCCAGGTTAATGAGCAACATGTGTCGGTGATCCAAGATGGTGGAGGTGCGGTGCAAAGATTCTGGGAATTGAAGTTGAAGAACGTGAAATGGAGACGGTGGGATCTGATGCAGCCTGTGTAGCAATGGCATCAATGGAGAGATCCATTGCATCAATGGAGCAATGGATCTCTCCTTCTGAAAGATCCAATGTCAGGTCAGAGTATGGACTGGATGCTCCTCCGGACCGTAGCCCTCCCAGTCCACGAGGTACTCCAGTCGATTATCCCGCGATGGACCCGGTAGATGTTCTCCTCAACACTTATGGGAGGAGCCATCTGTGCATCAGATCCTGTGGAGGGAAGAGGGAGAGGGTCAATGTGAGGTTTCAACAATGATACATGAAATGAAGGGAATATACAATACGAGGAGGGGAGTTGTAACCGGTAAGTCACTGCGTTGATTTGACGAGAGATGGGGAATGGACCAATGAACCTGGGGCTCAGCTTGCGGCAAGGCAGTCGCAGACGGATGTCCCAGGTTGAGAGCCAGACCAACTGCCCTGGCTGGAACTGTGGAGTAGGGGCTCTCCGGGTATCAGCCTGACTGAACTGCAGCCTGCAAGTGAGCGTGAGCTGTATTCCATACTCTCTCGCTGGACCGGAACCAGTGGTCCACAGCTGGCACTGAGGATGACTCTCCTGACCAGGGAAACAGCGGAGGTTGGAATCCGAGCACACACTGGAATGGGGTCAATCCAGTGGAGGTCTGACGGAGGGAGTTCTGAGCATACTCGGCCCACGGGAGGAATTTATGCCAGCTGTGTTGTTGGTCGTGGCAGTATGTCCGAAGATACCTCCTGATTTCCTGAATTTTCCGTTCAGTCTGGCCGTTGGATTGGGGATGATATCCTGATGTAAGACTGACAGTCACCCCCAGCAGTGAGAAGAAAGCTTTCCAAACATGGGAGATGAATTGAGGTCCGCGATCTGAGACGATGTCTTCAGGAATACCAAAGTGTCGGAATACGTGAGTGAAGAGGGTTTCAGCATTGATCATGGCGGTGGGTAGAGCAGGTAGGGGAATGAGTTTACAGGGTTTTGAGAATCTGTCGACGATGACAAGGATACAGGTGAAACTGTCTGAAGGTGGTAAATCTGTGAGAAAATCCACAGCGACATGTGACCAAGGGCGGTGAGGTGTGGGAAGTGGCATTAATTTTCCTTGAGGCAGTGTTCGGGGAGATTTGGTGATGGCACAGACTGAACATCCTTTAACGAACTGGGAGACGTTTTTGGACATACCGGGCCACCAGTACCGGTTAGCCACCAGCGAGAGAGTTTGATGGCTGCCTGGGTGTCCCATTCCCGGAACCGAGTGGACTGAGTCCATGAGAGGAGTACGTAGAGAAGCTGGAATGAGTTTCCCCTCAGGACCTCCCGGCTGAGCAGGATGATGTTGGTTGGCTTCCTGTATCTGGTCGTCGATGGCCCATCGAATGGGACTATGGCTGGAGGGGAATGGGGGACAATCATCTCAGGTTCCGGCGAATACATCCTAGATAGCGCATCCGCCCGCCCATTAAGGGATCCTGGACGATAGGAGACGGTTAAGTTGAACCTCGTGAAGAAGAGTGCCCATCGAGCCTGGCGAGAGTCCAAACGTTTAGCATCTCGTAAGTAGAGAAGATTCTTGTGGTCAGTCAGCACAGAGAACGGATGCGTAGCTCCCTCCAGCCAATGTCTCCATTCCTCGAGAGCCATCTTGATAGCAAGTGTATTTTTACCTATACATCTTAACCTACAGTATGTTTTTAGACTTCTCTTAAAGAACGTCAGTACAGATTACCATACATTTTTCCTTTTCCAGCTTTGATGGGCTTGAACCCGTAATTGCTGCTTTGCAGCTACAGTATATTTATTATTATTATTCCGCCATGGAAGTCTATGGCAGCTGTTGGACTTGGCATTTAATTTCTCAAGTCCGCATGCTCGTTTATTCAGGAAGGAAGACTCAAAATACATCTTTTAAAAAGAATTTATTCTAACAAGCCAAAATATATTAAAGAATACACTTGAAGAAAATATGCAGAGCTCTGGGTTCAATCTGTCCCTATTGTTTACACAATCAAAGGAGTTCACCCATCGAGCAATACGACAGAAAGAACCCCGTCTGTCCCTTTCACATATTATTTATACAGTTGTACAGATGAGTTAAGTTTCAGGGCCGTCCTTCACTGGAAGCAGTCGTGACCTTGTACTTTCTTCAATGTCAGGGCATACTCCCTCCTGTTCCTGTTTTTGCTTCCTGCACACAAATCTGGCATATGCACACACAGCAAGAAGATACAACATCATCTCTATTTATGGTATACTTGAAACTTACGACTCCTCATTTGGTGACTTTCCATCTGACTGTTCCACAAAAATAATGCATAAGCAAATACAGCACATAATAGAACAACCCATTATGAATATAATTTCCTTTAATGGTTATACCGGTCCTTCTCTCTCCTTGGTAAAATTCCACTGGCAAGCATTTCATACAAGCACACAAGACTATGAATATATAAGAGCAAATAGTGATTAATATTGTTTTACTGATTAATGTTATTATAATGATTAATATCAACATCAGAATATATGAGAGTAAATAATGGTTGTTAAAGACACATGAATATATCAGAGTAGATAATGATTAATGTTAAACTCTGTAAAAGAAAGTTAAAGCATTTATGAATACAATTTCCCTTTACAGCCCATAGAACCGTATGTAGGAGTTTTAGTTGTAAAATTTTGCACACAGTTAGAGGACACTCTGAACTATTGACATGGCTAATTTGGAGTCTGTAGCTCAAATTCTCTAGCGCCACCACTAGTTCAAACTTTGACTAACGTTTATGCTTATAACTTTTGAACCACAAGGGCTAGAAACAAAATTCTTTTGATGATTCTGATTCCTTAATTCAAGTCGAATCGAATCCACCATATGACGTCATTTTCTGTCATGAAAATTTTCCTGCCATTTAGTAATTTTTGAAAGATGTTCTTTTGATTATTGAAAGATGTTCTGGAATTCGCGTTGATTGAGGAACCCGTTTTTTTTGCAATTTTTTCATGATTTTGATGGCGTGCATGCAAAATGGATTTAAAGCAATACCTTCATCAAAGGTTTGTGCATTGACATGAAACTTAGCAGGTGTGATCATAACACATCATGATGGCCTCCTAATATGGTCATACCAGTTTTCAGCAAAAATGCACAAAACTTGGCGTGTACCATCTAGATACAGTGCTGACAAAAAGTTATGGAATTTATGTTGATTGACCAATCCGTTCTCGTATACGGCATTAAATTTAGCTGCGAGCACGCCAAAATGTTTTTTAGGCTATATCTCTGCCAAGCAATTGTGTATTGACACCAAACTTGTTTTATTTCATCATAGTCTAAACTTGAGGGTGTGTGTAGTTTTGCGCCACCTACTGGTCAAGAGTTGCAAAAAATAGCTTTTTCTGCTTATAACTTTTAAATACTTAAGTTTAAAGTCATAGGAGTGGTCTTGTTTGATTCTGTGATGTGCAATGTTCCATGGTTGGCCATGGAACATTGGTCAAATGTTATAATCAATTTAATACTGTTTGTAATGCTTTTTAACCATGTTTTATAACTGCTTGTCACAAACTCATCATCACAGATCTACATTTTCTTTTGTACTTGGACTTGGTGGGCTTAACCCCGTTATTGCTGCTTGCAGCTATATTAGTAATAGTGAAGTTGTTTGAAATGGAAATACTCAATAAAGTAGGCTAAAATTACTTAATGGTTGGATTCCACAATTGATAACATAAAACATATATAAGACAATACAACATTTACAGTAGGTGTCATAAAACTACACTACCGAAGCGCCACCTAGTGGCTGTTACAAAAAAATCAAACTTTCGCCTCTTCGGTTCTATTTTCTGCTTATAGTCTATAACAGTGGTTTCCAACCTTTTTTAACTCACAGCCCACACAGCCAAACACATATGTTTCTGCGGCCCACTGCAAAAGAATTTAAATGATCCCTCTATTTGTGTCATGTTAGTAACTGAGTACTCAGAAGCAAGGCTGTTAACAGGCTTTATTTAATAAACTGGTAATGTATTGAATAAACAGAAAATGTACATAACGGATCACCAAGCCCCGACAGACTCGGGTTGACATTTAAGGAAACCGGAAAACCAAATCCAGGCAGAGGCCAGCAGCGAGTAGTCCATCAGCGAAGCAAAAATATTTTAGATAGGCCTAGGTTGCCGTGTTAATAATAAACCAATCATCGAGCTCAAATTGTGAACGCATAGTAAGTTTATTATTAATTTCTCTTTATTTAATTATATATCAAATTAGTATATAATTAATTGTGTCACTAGGCATTTTTAAATATATTAACAATATTATTATTTCTAATTGTAACAATAATATTCTAACAATTCTAAATCTAACAATAATATTATTTCTATAACTATTAATAATAATTGGCGGCCCCCCTGCAATACCATCGTGGCCCACAGGTTGAAAACCACTGGTCTATAAAATATATATATATTGTAGTGCATGACGCAGATCAGACAGATATTTGGTTGTATTTCTTAAATATAACTAAATACCCTCACCCACTCTAAAGCTATGTGCTGGGGGTCTGTTGCAACTACCCCCAAACTTAGATGGAGAAACAGACCTCTGGTGACCATAGCAACCCATACTAAAGCTGCAAGATAAGACTGTTTTATGACCCAAAGAAATGTAAGAAGATTCAATCTCTCTTCATTCACTTTGTGACAAACAAAGGAACTTTCTTTAAAATGGTATAATGGAGATGTATAAATGCTAATTTCTTCTTTTCCCATATAATATGTCATTGTTGTTTATGTTTTACTTGTAGTTTGATCCAAACCAGTTTAAATGAATGTTCTGCAATTACTTACTTAACCATAATCACATGCAGACCATGTTTGGTATCTATGAGTTGCATTTTTGATCCCCTGGACATTAATGTACATTATAATTTAGTTACTCTTATGAGTTTTATTAAACTCTTTGAAGTCTCTTAATGAACATCCAATCTGCTTCCATATGTAAAATACCTGTTTGGGAAAAAAAGAGAGTTAACTTTCCCTTGGAAAGTACAAGCTCTGATTGGATCACTCATATCTTTGGGGTGTGACATCTTCACGGTTTAAAGACCACTGCCCTTTCTGACTCTCTTCCCTGTTTGTCCCTTTTCTCTGCTTGCTCCACGTCAACTGGGTCCTTCTAGGTGCCCTTGGGGTTTTAGCACTTTTAGGGTCCTTTGATGATGAGCTAGAAGAAGCCTGCACGGACCCCTAAGTTTGTGCCAGGCTGCGGCCTTGTCTTTCCATCTTTCAAAGACCCTCAGACTGGTTCTCTTTCTCATCACTACAACTTTCAGCCAAGATGAACCGCCGCCAATTTGCATCAGGACACTTCCTTCTGATGGGCAAGACATGCAAGTATCATACTTAGTCTTATTAATGGATGCATATGTAGCGCCCCCTCCCCTTAATCTTAACAGGGCGGAGCACCGGGTTCTTACATATGTCTCTCGACTAAATATTAATATTCATCCTATTACCCTATATGGATTACTGTAACCCAAACTAACTGTGACTTAGTAATATTTCTGTACAGCACGGACCCCAATCAGCACAAAAGGTAAGTATGAAAAATGAACAATGGATTTTATTTATAACCATAGGGAAATATTGAAATGAGTGGATATTATGTACCTCTATGTACTATGAAATAGAACTCAAATAATTACTAAATGTCTGTGGTGTAAATTGCTATTGCTAAATACCCTGTAAAATACCTGTTCAGTAATTCAAAGTCTTGTGAAACTCTCTTATAAACCAAAACAATTGAATTTCACACAAAGGGTACTCAATTACCAATAGAAATAACAGCATATCACAGTATAAATGAGATGAGGAAATATCAAAACCTCAGAATACACCTTATAGTTAACCACAACATGAAATACAGAGTGAAATCCCAACATATGACGTCCTATATTAGAGTAACAGTTAATATGTGGGCCCACACACACACCAGTAACCCAACCCACCCGTTGCAGGCCTGTAACTTTGCTGGGGAGCGTTGGGGCCTAGAAACAACAAATGACCTCTTCGCTCAAATGAGCCAAACAAACAAAAGATCACCTGAACACTTAATTTTGTAGGCTGGTGAAGTCCGCGATGTCCTCTCTGGAATCGGCGAGAGGATTTAGAGCAGCCTCATCCAGAGACTTAACTCAGTCTCCTCCGCGAAATACACTTAACTTAGATGAATGGTGTAAATGTTCAATAGCTAGTCCTGGCGTTTCTCACTCTCAGTCACTATGACTGACACTTTAACCGATTACGGGGAGAACCGGCTCAGTGGAAAACAAAACCTGTATAAAACTCGGGTACAGAGTATAAAAACACAAACAAAAGAACTCAAATATTTTCAACCCTTATTATACCTAAAGTATATGACTAATACACTTATTTAGTGGTTATCCTAGGCTATTTCTTCTCCCTTTCCCCCACCAGACTCTTCGCGCACCTCTTTTCTTTTTTTTTTTCGGCCCCTCCCCTTCTCTGCCCAATCAGAATCCCTCCTACATTCACAGGGGCGGGAGTAAATGAAAACCAACAAATCCGCTAATAAAGAACAAACATGCTGTGCAAACGCACGTTTTATCAAGTGCATCACAAACAAACTCTATATATCGCTATCTCTTAAAGGGGCAGAACATGAATGCATAAACAGGGCACACAGAGACTGCTATGACACTATCTGAATCATAAAACCTTCTAATTACCCCATTACCGGGGAAAAGGTGTTACTGTGCTTAAAAACCCGCACTGGGTTACACTCTCCCCCGTCTTAATGACTCATGTCCCCATGAGGCTAGCCCTCTACATCGGTATTATGGTTCTATATGTTTGATTTGCACTCAATCGAGAACATTGAGGACACTGGGCCATTGAGTGGCACCACAAGGTCTTGCAAACATTCTTTTTCTTTGGGACATCTTCCACTTGCACCACCATACCTCTATAAACAAGGGTTAAGGGTCTGTCCGTAGATTGCCCCAGTTCATCGTAACTCAGTTTCTTCACTGGTTTTACTTCTCTCTTTGGACGAACATCAACTTTTTCAGTTTCTGCCTCTTTTGTGGCATCCATGACTTGCCTGTCTCCCTCTTCGGATGCCAGATCCTCCAGACCGTCAGGGGCGTCACACTCGGCGTCACCCTCGGATAGATCTCCTATCACTTCCAGTTGATAAGTAACTCTGTCATTGCTTTTATGGATCTGTATGTTCTCTGTGTTTAATGTGGAGGTGTGCCCCTGCCTGACTGGTCTCCCTTGTGGAACTGGGAAGTACTCACACACACTACTGTCATCACTATCAGAGTGCTCTACTGGATCGCAACGATCTTGTGCTGCTTGTTCTTCTTGTGTTCTCTCCACAGCCCTTGCCCTGGTTACCACTGGACGCTGGACATCCATCCTCTCCTCAGGTAAGTACATCCTCACTCTATCTCCTATAGGTAACAAATGGTCTCGGTGCAACGTCCTGACACTCCCTGTGCCCGTCTCTGGTTTTACTCTATACACAGGTAAGTTCGGCAGCTTCTCCGTTACCAGGTATGGTAAGGAGTTCCAGCGATCCTGTAACTTATGCTTGCCGGTAAGTGCTAGGTTCTTTATAAGCACCCGGTCTCCTTTCTCCAAAGTCTGATGTTTCACTTTACAGTCATACAGTCTCTTGTTTCGTTGCTGTGTCTTCAGGGAACTCTCATAGGCTAACTGATATGCATGTTGTAGATCTTGTTTCATTCTTTCGACGTACTGCTGATGTTTCATCCCACTCTCCCCAGCCGCTGAAGTCCCGAAGCATATGTCCACTGGAAGACGTGCCTCTCTCCCAAATAACAGATAATAAGGTGAGTAACCGGTTGCTTCGTTTTTGGTGCAGTTGTATGCATGCACCAACTGACTGATGCTTTGGCTCCACCTGTTCTTCCTGGCAGGGTCCAGGGTTCCCAGCATGGAAAGAAGAGTCCTATTAAAACGCTCTGGCTGTGGATCTCCTTGAGGATGGTAAGGCGAGGTACGGGACTTGCGAATTCCCAGGATTCCAAGGAGTTCTTTGATGAGTCTACTTTCAAAGTCACGCCCCTGGTCAGAGTGAATGCGTGCTGGCAAGCCATAGTGTATGAAAAACTTCTCAACAAGGATCCTGGCCACTGTTAACGCTTTCTGGTCTTTAGCAGGATATGCCTGAGCATAGCGGGTGAAATGATCTGTGACCACCAGAACGTTGGAGATTCCCTTCGAGTCAGGTTCAATAGACAGGAAATAAATGCAGACCAGATCAGATCGAGTGGGCCACTGCTTGTGATGTGATTTAAGTTAGCAGATCTTTGAGGTAAAGTCTTCCTAGCGATACACCGTCCACATTCCTTCACATACTGCTCCACGTCTTTGTTCATGCGTGGCCAGTAGAAACGATCCTTGCAAAGTTCCGTGGTCCTCTCAATTCCAAGGTGACCTGATTCATCATGCAGTGAATGTAGCACCAGGGCCCTGTATTTTTCTGGTAAAACTCCCACAGGTGCTTTTTGTAATTCGGTACAAAAGGTTTTGTCGACTGTTCAACTTTGCACCTTGTAGCCGTAAGAGAGTCTCAAGGGGGTTAGAACTCTTTGTAGTGGTAAGTATATGCCCTTTCTCCACTTCCTGCTTCACCTGTCCAATGATGGGGTCTTGCTCTTGTGCTAGTCTCAAGTCAGAGTTGGACAACTGTTCCTGATGTCCCCTTTCCAGCTGCACGGGACAAACATATACAGAGGGAATGACTTCTGGATTAGCACCCAACTGATCCACTAGTCTACCGCAGGATTCATGATAGTGGTGAGTATCGGCAAGCTGACAGATGGCCCGTACTCCTGAGCTTGGTAGGTCCACCCATTTTTGCGGCAGGTCCGTGGTAGGGGGATATCGCGACAGTACATCCGCATCGATGTTATGGCGCCCTGGTTTGTACTGAAGGCTAAAGTCATAGGTAGCTAAGGAAGCCAGCCATCGATGCCCAGTAGCACTAAGCTTAGCGCTCGTCAGAACATAGGTGAGGGGATTGTTATCCGTTCTAACTGTGAACTTTGCTCCATACAAGTAATCGTGGAATTTATCCACAACCGCCCACTTGAGTGCCAGGAATTCCAACTGGTGAATGGGATAGTTGCGCTCAGCGGCACTCAGTTTACGGCTGGCATAAGCGACAGGTCTCAGTCCATCTAGATGTTCCTGATTCAACACAGCCCCTAAACCACTCAGGCTAGCATCAACATGTAAGACATAAGGCTTAGCTGGATCTGCATATGCCAGTACTGGAGCATGCGTAAGGCAATGAATGATGTTGTGAAAGGCCTCTGTGCACCTTTGGTCCCATCGCTCACCAAACGGCTCTGACTCACGGTAGTACTTCCCTTTCTGTACAGCTTTATTTTGACTTTTGACAGGGGGGTAACCTTTGGTCAAGTCAGTCAGGGGTCTCACGATGGCAGAGTAGCTCTTAATAAAACGGCGGTAGAACCCACAAAATCCTAGAAAGGACCTTAAGGACTTCAAATCATGTGGCATCTTCCAGTGAGATACAACATTCACCTTCTCAGGATCAGGAGCAATGCCGGCAGATGATACAATATGTCCCACATATTTGACTTGAGGTTGGCAAAACTGGCACTTATCTATAGACACTTTGAGCCCATATTCTTCCAGGCGATCCAACACCTTTAGTAGGCGTTCCTCGTGCTCTTCCAAGGTACGCCCAAAGACAATGAGGTCGTCCAGATATACTATGACCTGGAGAAGGTGCATATCTCCAACAGCTCTCTCAATTAACCGCTGGAATTGTGGCATTTTTCTTCCGAGCAATAACTATCGGTGAGGCTCCTTGATTCAGTTATGATGCCAACAGGTCTTTTAGGTGCCGCCTCACATCATCGATGTCGGCAGGTGCAACACGTCGGGATCGTTCTCTAAAGGGTCGGCTGTCACTCAGTCTGATGTTATGTTTCACACCTTTGCCTCGTCCCACATCCCACTCCTCAAAGGAAAATACGTTTCTGTGCTCAGCTAACTTTTCCCTAAGCCTTTTCTCCCAATCAACCGGAATAGGAGAGTCACCAAACTGGAACACACTGGAATCTATCCTCTTCGGATCAGTCTGAGCATCCGGTGTAACGGTGACTGTATCCGTGGGAAAGACTTTAGCAATTACTGTGTCAGTAGGGATGCTGATGTCTTTACGGGTCTCATTGCAGACCAGCACTCTGAAGTTGTTCTCATCAATGGCAGAAGACGACAGAACAGTGGGAGGGATAAACAGTCCAGCTGGAAGTTGACTATCCATTGGTGTTTCCACGAGAAATATGTCTTTTCTCAGTGGCTTCTCACACTCCACTTTGCACACTGCATACATTTCACTTCTTGAAGGGATCTTTAGGGCTCCTGGTCCTTTCCACTTGACCTGTCCCTCAGCTGGCTCAGCGACTTCCTCTTTTCCCTGGACCTGGTGTAAACATGGTTTGAGGAGTGACGACTGAATTCTCAGTGAGTGTGCTTGGTTTGATGCACCCGAGTCCTGACTGAGCATAGTCAGACGTTGAAAGAAGCGTGCGTTGGTGACGATTATTACAGGAACTTGCTGGGGACCCTGAGGTTCTGGGCAAACCAAAGCGAGAATGGAGACTGCCTCTTTCACCCCAGTGAGGGAAACCGGAAGCAAAACATCCACTATGATGTATCCTTTGTATGGATAACTAGAAGAGCTCAGTCCCCAAATGGACAATCCAGTGAGCGGATGGATGGGTATCTGCGGTAAGTATTTGGAATACCACTGGTCGAATATAATGGTAACCTGGGACCCACTGTCCAGTAAAGCTTGACAAGGACATCCATTCAGCTCCACAGAAATGGTTGAGGCAGGGCCCACTAACCCTCTGGGAAGTTGACTCACCCCATAGACCTCAGTTTGACTCCTCTTAGAGAAACAGTCTAGACTGCTAGACGGGGCACGGTTTCCAGTCACCTGGTTCTTTTCTGTCTTAAACTTTCGGAGAGCACGTAACAACTTCTGTATTACTTGAGGGCCATTTTCAGGCGACTGACACTTAGTAGCGATGTGTCCATCCTCTCCACACCGATAACAGAAGAAATCGTCGTTGGGCTTAACTGGCCTTTCTCTGTTTGAAACTGGAACATGCCTGGAGTTTGACAGAGCCTGGTGTGGCTGAGTACTGGAACTAATACTCATGACTGCCAGCTGTTGTTGTAGTTGTTGAACTTGCCTCTTTAGTGCTTGTGCTTCAGACTCTCCCTGGGTATCTGTTCTTTTTCTGTCCTGTTTGTCTTGATGATCAACTCTCATGGACGCAACAGGAACGTTGTTTGAATTTTCCCCAAATCTGGACATTAGTTCCTGAATTTCAGCTTGGAGTTGTCGGATTACATTATCCTCCTGCTTCAGCTGTATGGGCTTCACCGATGCGTGGATTTTATGGCGAGCAGCTTCGTTCTCCTCGGCGTCTTTGATTTCATTCAGCAGTGCTAAGAAAGTGGGTGGCTGCTCTCTTCTCTCCCTCAGTCTTAACTGCAGAAGCATCAGATCCGACTCCACCGCACCTCTAATCAGCTGTTCAACCCTTGTCCTGTCCATCATCTGGATAGTCAATCCTCCTCTTTGTACTACTCTAGTTAAGGATTTCTCCATCCTACGCAAAAAGTCAGACAAAGCTTCCCCGGGGAATTGACGTAAGAGACGAAAGGCAAAGTATAGATCCTCCCCTGACTCAGAGGTTCCAAATGTGTTTTCTAAAGCTTCAAGGTATTGAGAAGCACTTGCCTCAGGACTGGAAAATCGAACAGCTTTGATAATATCCAATGCTGGCCCTTTCACACTCTCCATTATTCTTCGCCGTTTTTCCTTTTCAGAACACTCACATTCCTCAGTCATTAATCTGGCCTGTTCTATCCAATTTTCTAGGTTTTCCTCTCCAGACGGTATTGGGACAGTGCCAGAAAAGATACGTAGTCGTCGATAAGCATTAGTTTCCCCTAAAGGTTTCGTTGTCTTCTCCAAAAGTTCACCCACCGCACGTATAATGGACTCAGGGGAACTGGAACTGTGTGGAGAGAATAATGCTTGCATGTCCACCATAGACTTTCCTTCATTCATTAAGAACTTTGATAATTTCTGGGAAAACTCAGAGGATGAATCCTCAACAGGTGCTACGACAACCTTCCATGACTCTTCTCCATCGGGCCGCAGTAGTTCAACTGGGATACGGGCAGGGTCGATTACCCTCACGACACTCACATAGCACCAAGAGGGTACCAGGACTTGGCCCCAATTTTGAGTCTCTAACCCGCACTCTTCCCAAAACTTTTACAGTCTGAACCGTGTCTTCAATACTTGCCACCTCAGTAGTTGCGGGTACACCCATCAACAGTATGGCGTGCGTCTTGTCAATCTCGGCCTCCTTACACCACTTGGAGAGTTCATCGAGCAGAAGAGGACTGCTTCCAAAGGCCATGCTGACACTTCAGGTGGATAATAATTAATTGGCTTATTTAAAATTAATTTATAACAGGTATTGTTTTCACTATGTATTTTGTCTTCATCAGGGTAACAGGAAGTAGTATCCTGGACGAGCCCCCAAATTATGTAGCGCCCCCTCCCCTTAATCTTAACAGGGCGGAGCACCGGGTTCTTACATATGTATCTCGACTAAATATTAATATTCATCCTATTACCCTATATGGATTACTGTAACCCAAACTAACTGTGACTTAGTAATATTTCTGTACAGCACGGACCCCAATCAGCACAAAAGGTAAGTATGAAAAATGAACAATGGATTTTATTTATAACCATAGGGAAATATTGAAATGAGTGGATATTATGTACCTCTATGTACTATGAAATAAAACTCAAATAATTACTAAATGTCTGTGGTGTAAATTGCTATTGCTAAATACCCTGTAAAATACCTGTTCAGTAATTCAAAGTCTTGTGAAACTCTCTTATAAACCAAAATAATTGAATTTCACACAAAGGGTACTCAATTACCAATAGAAATAACAGCATATCACAGTATAAATGAGATGAGGAAATATCAAAACCTCAGAATACACCTTATAGTTAACCACAACATGAAATACAGAGTGAAATCCCAACATATGACGTCCTATATTAGAGTAACAGTTAATATGTGGGCCCACACACACACCAGTAACCCAACCCACCCGTTGCAGGCCTGTAACGTTGCTGGGGAGCGTTGGGGCCTAGAAACAACAAATGGCCTCTTCGCTCAAATGAGCCAAACAAACAAAAGATCACCTGAACACTTAATTTTGTAGGCTGGTGAAGTCCGCGATGTCCTCTCTGGAATCGGCAGCTCGTCCTGTCGTGTCCCCGCCAGTGGGCAGAAATGCGGCGCGAGCCTCTCTCGAATCAGCGAGAGGATTTAGAGCAGCCTCATCCAGAGACTTAACTCAGTCTCCTCCGCGAAATACACTTAACTTAGATGAATGGTGTAAATGTTCAATAGCTAGTCCTGGCGTTTCTCACTCTCAGTCACTATGACTGACACTTTAACCGATTACGGGGAGAACCGGCTCAGTGGAAAACAAAACCTGTATAAAACTCGGGTACAGAGTATAAAAACACAAACAAAAGAACTCAAATATTTTCAACCCTTATTATACCTAAAGTATATGACTAATACACTTATTTAGTGGTTATCCTAGGCTATTTCTTCTCCCTTTCCCCCACCAGACTCTTCGCGCACCTCTTTTCTTTTTTTTTTTCGGCCCCTCCCCTTCTCTGCCCAATCAGAATCTCTCCTACATTCACAGGGGCGGGAGTAAATGAAAACCAACAAATCCGCTAATAAAGAACAAACATGCTGTGCAAACGCACGTTTTATCAAGTGCATCACAAACAAACTCTATATATCGCTATCTCTTAAAGGGGCAGAACATGAATGCATAAACAGGGCACACAGAGACTGCTATGACACTATCTGAATCATAAAACCTTTTAATTACCCCATTACCGGGGAAAAGGTGTTACTGTGCTTAAAAACCCGCACTGGGTTACACATAGAGCATCATTAATTCTTTTTACAAAGGTGCTACAAAAATAGGAAACTGATGGTTCGTTCAGGCTGTTGATCAGCTGAAAATCAAATACTGCTATGAATTCATATTTTATTCTTCTCTCTGTTTCAGCTTCTTCTAATGCTAAACTGTATGCATGTGTGTGATTGTATATGTTAAGATAGAATTTGTTTAGTCTAATGAATAAAATCTTGTTTATATCACACATGATGTTGTTTATAGTTCATGCTCATAATCCGGAGTCCGATAATCATGTCGATTATCGCTACATGCTCTTAATCATTTAGTATTTCCCCAAATCAAGTATTTCATCCAAATACTTAGAATCTATTATAATCATTATTTAAATATTTCCCTGTTGGGGTCATATTTGTTTCCCCTACTAATATTGTCACAAACTCGGTCTCTGTGGCTCCCTCCGATCACCACCAGCGGGAGCCCTCTCCGGATTACTGACTTTCCCCACGGACTACATGCCCCACAATTCCCCGCGCCTGGGCTGAACTCCGACCCGGTGTCGGCCATCTTGTATCGCTCCGGGTATTTAAGCCGCACGCTCACGCAGACTTTCGCGAAGTCTTGATTTGCCCCGGCTATCATTTCTGAGCGTTTTCATAGTTACTGGATTTCTCGTTACTGTCTCGGATTGTTTACTGGATCTACGATTGTTATCTGCCTGCCCCGGACCTGTCTGCTTTGTTTACCGGATCTACGATTGTTCTCTGCCTGCCCCGGACCTGTCTGCTTTGTTTACCGGATTTACGATTGCCTGCCGCCTGCCCCGATCCCCAGCCTGGACTTTAGTACTCTTTGCTCTGTCTCCATTGTTCCCGTTTCACTCCTGCCTGACCTTTTGCTGTTGTTATTACCTTTTGTCTTTAATAAAGTTGCTAATGGATCACACTCCTCGTGCCGACTCGTTACAGAAGACTTCGCCATCTCCCGATCCAGCAACACTACAACAGTATGCCACGGAGCTCAGCGCTCAAGCATCCGTGCTGCAACTCATCAGCAACAGCTGGCTAGGCTCACTTCGATTACGGAGGAACTAGCCAAATCCCTGCACGCCCTACACCTCGCCATGCCCGCTGCCCATCCCCCACCTGCTAATCTGCCGCCACCCGCCGCCATTTCGGCCCCTCCCGTCGCCAGCCCGCTTCTCGCTTTTCCGGAGAAATTCGACGGGACGCCCGCTAAATGTAAGGGGTTTTTGCTTCAGTGTTCATTGACCAGCAACCACTACTCTACCCTACTGAGAGTTCCCGCATTGCATTTGTTTGTTCACTCCTTACTGGTCCACCTTTCCGTCCTTCGCGGCCTTCCGGAAGAGATTCAAGGAGGTATTCCAGCATTCAGCGGACGGCGAGGAAGCGGGGGAGCAGCTGCTGGCCCTCAGGCAGGGCCGGAGTCCAGTCAGGCCTTTACTTACCAGTTTCAAGATACCGGTAACACTTAACGTTGGGGGTCGGTCCATCGTGACCACCGCATTGATTGATTCAGGGTCAGTGGGTAACTTCATTGATGAGACGTTTGCGAGGTCACATAATCTACCTCTCATCTCTTGTTCTCCACATGTAGCAGTCGCAGCCCTAGACGGACGCCCACTCGGTTCAGGTCACCTGCAATTCACCACACAGGACATCACACTTCTCACCGGCTCACTGCACAAGGAAGTCATCCGTTTTTTCCTCCTCGACTCCCCCCAAACTCCTGTCATCCTTGGATTTCCCTGGCTGGACCTGCATGATCCTATCATCTCTTGGTCTGAGGGACAGATCACCCAATGGTCACCCTTTTGCCAGAGACACTGCCTGGTGACCATTAAACCTGCGAACACTCCAGAACTCCCCTCCGAGTATCACGATCTGAGTCTGGCCTTCAGCAAGACCGAAGCCACCTGTTTACCTCCTCACCGACCTAATGACTGCGCCATTGATCTCATGCCCGGCGCACAACCACCCAGGGGACGCGTCTTCCCACTGTCCCAACCAGAATCCGAGGCCATGAGATCTTACATTCAAGAGGAACTTCATTCGTCCCTCCACATCCCCTGCCTCAGCTGGGTTTTTCTTTGTGAAGAAGAAGGACGGCGGGTTACGACCCTGCATCGACTATCGTGGCCTGAACGAGATAACAGTGAAGTTCAGATACCCCCTGCCTCTTGTACCTGCCGCTCTGGAACAATTAAGGAAGGCGCGATTCTTCACAAAATTAGACTTACGTAGCGCTTACAACCTGATCCGCATCCGTGAGGGGGACGAGTGGAAGACCGCCTTTTCTACCACCTCGGGACACTATGAATACCTCGTCATGCCCTTTGGTTTGGCCAACAGCCTGTCCGTCTTCCAAGCCTTCATCAACGAGGTATTCCGGGACATGCTCAACCGAGGGGTGATTGTTTACATTGATGACATTCTCATCCATTCTGATACCTACCAGGACCATGTCAGACACGTTCGTGCAGTGCTGCAGAGGCTGATAAAGAACCAACTCTATGCCAAGATGGAGAAGTGTGAGTTCCACCAAACGAAGGTCTCCTTTCTTGGTTACGTCATCAGTCCGGAGGGAGTGGCCATGGATGATCAGAAGGTCACAGCCGTCCTGAATTGGACACAACCCACCACACTCAAAGAACTACAACGCTTCCTTGGGTTCGCTCATTTCTACCGGCGCTTCATCAGAAACTTCAGTTCGGTCTCGGCACCCCTCACCTCCATGCTCAGAAAGGGAACCCAAAAACTCTGTTGGACCCCAGCCGCACTCGCAGCCTTCACGGATCTCAAGGCACGTTTCACCACAGCTCCCATCTTACATCATCTGGATCCTGAGAGGGAGTTCATCGTAGAAGTGGACGCTTCGAGCACAGGTATCGGCGCCGTCCTCTCGCAACGCCAGGGGGATCCCCATGTGCATTCTTATCACACAAGTTAAGTCCTGCAGAACAGAACTATGGCGTCGGCAACAGAGAGCTTCTGGCCATGAAAACGGCACTCGAGGAATGGCGACATTGGTTAGAGGGGGCAAAATTTCCCTTTACTATACTCACCGACCATCGCAACCTGGAATACCTGCAGTCAGCTAAACGTCTGAATCATCGTCAAGCACGCTGGGCGCTCTTCTTCACTCGGTTCAACTTCAAGGTAACCTACCGCCCTGGTTCCCAAAACACGAAAGCTGATGCCCTCTCGCACGCCACGAATCCTGCGCGCACCCCATCCAGAGCGAGACCATTCTCCCATCATCTGTCATTCTGGCCCCTGTCCTCTGGGACATCATGACCGAGATGACTGAAGCCCAACAACAAGACCCCCCACCCACTGCATGTCCCATCGACCAAGTCTATGTACCTCTCTCTCTCCGCTTCCGAGTCCTCTCTGAAGTTCACTCGAACCCCAGTTCCGGCCACCCAGGCATCACCGCTACCATTCAACTCCTCACAAACCGTTTCTGGTGGCCCACCCTACAACATGACACCATCGAGTTCATAAGGAACTGCCGACCGTGCAACATTTCCAAAGTACCACACCAAATACCCGCCGGTCTACTTCAACCACTCCCCATTCCCGTACGACCTTGGTCCGATATCGCCATCAATTACGTCACGGACCTACCAATGTCTCAGGGGAACACGACCATACTCTCGGTCATTGATCGCTTCTCAAAGGCGTGCCGCCTCATCCCTCTGCCCAAGCTACCTTCCGCCCTAGAGACAGCGGAGACTCTGTGCAACCAGGTCTTCCGGTTTTATGGGCTACCAGAGGACATCGTCTCCGATTGGGGTCCTCAATTCACCTCCCGCCTCTGGACCTCCTTCTGTAAGCTTCTGAACATCAACATCAGCCTCACGTCAGGGTATCATCCCCAAGCCAACGGCCAGGTGGAGAGGCTTAATCAAGAACTTACCCGCTTCCTACGCACCTACTGCCACAATAACCAGCATGACTTGAGTCGCTTTCTCTTCTGGGCCGAATATGCCCAGAACTCCCTCCGGAAACCTGCCACCAATCTCACCCCTTTCCAGTGCATCCTTGGCTTTCAACCACCACTGTTCCCCTGGTCCGGCGAGCCTTCGGAGTTACCCTCTGTCAGTGCCTGGATGCAACGCAGCAAGGACACCTGGAATGAGGCCCATGTCCACCTTCAGAGAGCCGTTCGGCGCACCCAGAACAACGCCGCCGCCTGTCTGCTTTGTTTACCGGATTTACGATTGCCTGCCGCCTGCCCCGATCCCCAGCCTGGACTTTACTACTCTTTGCTCTGTCTCCGTTGTTCCCGTTTCACTCCTGCCTGACCTTTTGCTGTTGTTATTACCTTTTGTCTTTAATAAAGTTGCTAATGGATCACACTCCTCGTGCCGACTCGTTACAAATATGTTAACTATTATCTGTGAGCAAAGCTCATTATAATTTTTACTTATTTCGGTAGATAATGCAAAAGGGTTTAAATAATACTATTCCCCACAGAATTGCTACAATATATATTTATATTGTGAAAAAACCTTGGGAGAACCCAGGCTCACATGGAGGGTCATTCCTCTTACGTGTCACAGCTACAATCAGTAATTTGATAAAAGTTTTTTGATTCATAGCAATGTACTAATTTTACTGAATTTTGTAAAATTTCAGATTTTTATTAGCTGTGATATAAATTATTTATAATTGTGTCAGTGTTAAGCTGGTATACAATTAATGTGGCTGATATCATACACTGAATGATATTAGATATTAGTGATATTAGATATTAGTTATTAAATTAGCTTTTATATTTCCCTGCTTGTCATTCTGTTCATTCTGCTGTAAAGCTTCTTTGAAACAGTGCTACATTGTTAAAGCGATATACAAATAAACTTGAACTTGAACTTGAATTTAGTAGGGTCTGATACTCTTGACTGAATTTAGATCGGGATTTTTATTAGTTATGTTATAATTAGTTTATGTTTATGATAAACAATTAATAAGGCCAATAAAATACAGCAGAGAATTGCGGCGATGACAATAAGGCATAGTGTAGCTGTTTGCAGCTATAACATTAAACTGCTGACATAGACAGAAATGAAGTAATTAGTTGCATAAATACTGTGTAGCATTAGCATTATGTGTGGAAAAACACTGTTCCACACCCTTAGATGCAACAAGTGCATCAGATTGTTTTGGGAAGTGTCCCTGGTTTCGATTGACCTAATAATGCAACCTAACAATCTCTTTTTATTATAAACTGTTAGACTGTTAAAAGAGATGGCTCTTTAATCTGGATTAAAATTGACAGAGTGTGTCTGCCTCCCACACAGCACTAGAAAGGCTGTTCCAAAGTTTAGGTGCAAAGTAGGAGAAGGATCTACCACCAGCAGGTACTGAGGAGCTAAACCATGTAGGGCCTTATAAGTAATCAGTAGGATCTTAAATTTAATACGTTGCGTAATGGGTAACCAGTGCAGTGTTAACAGAACCAGGCTAATATGTTCATACATTTTTGTTCTTTTTTGTAATTCTAGCTGCTGCATTTTAAACTATTTAGAGCTTTTGTAATAGGCCAGCAGAGCAACCACCTAATAAAGTATTACAGTAATCCAGTCTAGACGTCATGAATGCATGAATTAACTTTTTTTGCACTTGATAATCCCAGCATGTGACGTAATTTAGATATATTTTTGAGAAGGAAAAACAAATGTTTTACAAATGTTGCCAACCTCAAATGACAAAATACTATCGGATACAACACCCAGATTACTATCTGATGATGAAGGCTTAATAAACAATCGTCAATAGTTAAATAATATTCTTGGTGGTTACATGTGGCAGTTTTCGGTCTAATGATTAATACCTCTGCTTTGTCAGAGTTCAACAACAGAAAGTTGCTACTCATCAATCTTTTTATATCGACTATGCATTCCATGTGGCCTCGAAGAGATATAGAGTTGAGTATTATCAGCATAGCAGTGAAAATGAACTCTGTATATCTTAATTATAGCTCCTATGTCTTGCTCCCGGACTAATCCCTGGGCAGTATTGTCTTTGTCATGTCGAGCACGTGGCTTTGTTTTGACAGCCTGCCATGTGCTCTGTGTCCGCGTGGCTTTCATCGCCCTTCTCTTTAGTCCCGCTTGTTATTCTATTACCTTACGAACCTGTTTCTTTTCACCTCCTTAGTAGCTCCCTTATTTAGCCCCTCTCGTCCTCCTGTTCCTTTACAGACCGTTGTTTATTTGCTTGCTACCATAGTAGTGCTTTTGTCTATTCCTATCTTGCCTCACCTCGCCTGTCTAGTCTTGTCCTGACTCCGGTGCCGTTATTCCTTTTCCCCTCTCTCCTATTTTATTTTGTTTCCCAGACATCCTAGAGGTAACATGTACAGGGTGAAGAGTAGAGGCCCTCAAACCAATCCCTGTGGTACTCCGTACTGGACTCTATATCGGTAAGATTCCTAATTGTTTATTGCTACAAATTGAAAGCGGTCAGATAAGTATGATTTAAACCATGCTGTGATCAATGGGGTCAAAAGCAGCGCTAAGATCTAACAGTTACAAGTAATGAGATGCAGCCACTGTTACGGCAGATTGGGAACGACAGACACAGAAGGGTAAGTGTAACAAAACAAACTTTACTGAGGTAATGGTAGTCCATAAAACAAAGGCAGTCCAGCAAACAAAGGCAGTCCATAAAACAACGGTAATCCAACATAAATAGTAAGCAGGTAAATATCTCTGGTATTCCCGAAGATACAGATCACAGCAAATACATACGTATGGTGAATCAAACATCTATAGGCGAAGACAATCCTCCCATTAAAGGGGTAACAAACATCCGTAGACAGAACAGATAACTCTCAGGTAAACGAGGTAACAATCATCCGTAGGCAGGAGAGATAACAAACATCCGTAGACAGGTAATACAAAACAGCGGCATGTGAACAGAGTAACACCAACAATACCAGACAAAGAACGTGACAAAACAATGAGTATTTAAAGAGTCCTTGATGAGTGATGACAGGTGTAGGTGATAACAAGATGGCGGCGGGTGAAGTGCAATGAATCATGGGAGTTGAAGTTCAAAAGCTCCGGTGAATGAGAACGGGTGCCAGGGATGTGCGAATCCAATGCTGAAGGCGGTGTACTGATATCCGTGACAGCCACGATCAGATGAAAAAGCAAATAATTTGTAACTCTGATCAGAGCAGTCTTTGTACTGTGATGTGCTCTAAATCCTGACTGGAATTCCTCACAGATGCCATTCCTTTGGAGGTAGGAGCATAGCTGTGATGGCCTTTCAAATATTTTAGAAATGAAAGGTATATTTGATATAGTTCTATAGTTCACTAACTCCCTAGGTTTAATTTTCTTTTTTAAAGGTGACCTATTATGCAAAACCTACTTCTGTAACGTGTTTGAACACAGTTGTGTGGCCGCAGTGTGTGAAAACAACGAGTCTATAATGATAAAATGACCCCGTCATTTTTTATAATCCCCTAAAATCAAAACCAGTCTGTCTAAATACACTGTTCAAAATTCTTGCACTTTGTTGCAAAACAAGGTGGAAAACCCCCGCCTATTTGTGACGTTCAGGGCCCTATTTGCAAAGACACAGACCTGACAGAGAAGCTCCGCCTCCTCCAAGAGTGTGCAAAGGTGTATCCAGGAGGAAGCCTTAACCTTGCGTTTTGGGATGCAACAATGAACATAGGAGTCTCCATAGACTACCTTTGTCAGAGCCACTGAGGACAGAGTGATTACAATTTGTTTACGAAGGATATATTCCCGAAAAAACAAGTAAAGTATTATATGTTTGTGCTAATCATTTCACATTGTACTGCTTTACAAGCTTGGGACAGTTTAACGCAGGATTTGTTCAAAGTTTGATGTTGAAAGAAGGGTCAAAACCAACGCTTCATTCGCGAGAGTTTATAAAGTTTGTGACAGTATGCAAAGGCACTATGAAACCAGCCATGTCATTCTTTTAATCACGCCGTGCTCCCTGTCTGTGTAATTTATAAACACCTGTTTATTATGCACAGTACAATCATAAAGATCGCTTCTTCTATAATTTCTCCTGTTTTGTTGTTGCAAGCAAAGATTATAGAGCCCAAGACTGGAAACTCAGCTCGTCTGCCATGGAGTAAAAATGCAAACTGGAAAACTGCAAACCATTACATATACCAAAGGACTTAACATTGACACAAAGTGACAGGGAAATAGAATGTTTCATTGAAACCTAATTTTTTTGGGTGCAAATATGTGATGGATTGCAGTTGTCCAGTTAATGTTTTTACCCCAAAATGCCAGCCGCGCTGTTACAAAAAGCATCGAGACTTGGGCTGTTGAGTCTTGTTGCCGTGTGCGTGAAGCTCCGCCCTCTTCTGACGAGGGAGCCTGCAGCACCAGCTCATTTGCATTTTAAGGGGCACACACATAAATGGCGCTTTTATTCTCATACACTAAAAGTGGCAACTTTAACAAGCTATAAAAAGTTATCTATGAGGGAATTTGAAGCTAAAACTTAACATACACACTCTGGGGTCATCAGAGAACTATTTTACAATTTGTAAAAAGGGGCATAATAGGTCACCTTTAATAAGAGGCCTAATAACATGTGTTGTCTGTTCTGAGAGTGTACCCCCTGGTTGCATAGCTATAATTTGTTCTCTAATATTATCAATTTTATTTGTGAAGAAATTAATAAATTCATCACTACTATGCTGATGACCAGCATCTGAAGACACTGACCATTTATTTTTTGTTAAATTAGCCATAGTGTTAAATAAAAATTGTTGATTTTTTTCTATTAGTGATGCGAAGCAGGCAGATCTAGAGGCTTTTAAGGCTTTCATGAATTTTGAGACACTATCCTTCCAAGCTATGCGGAATACCCTTAGTTAAGTTTTCTCAAAGCTGCGCTTCTTTTTCCTGGCAGCTCTCTTTAATGCGTGTGTGTTCTCATTATATCACAGGCTTGGACTGCTATCTTTAATCTTCTTTAAGCGCAAAGGAGCAACTGTGTTTAGTGTTTCAGGAAAAGATAAAGTTAATATTTTCTTTAATATAATCAAGATCTTCTAAGTTATCACATATGCTAGGCAATTCAAACAGATTACTGAGAAATGAGTCTTTGGTACCAGACGTTATTGTTCTACTGTATTTATGACACAGATTTGAGTTTGTAGCTATAGGCAGGTGAAGCATACAAGATACTAGATAGTGATCTGAAATGTCTTTGCTCTGCTGAAGAATTTTAACGTTGTCCACATTCATACCATATGACAGTATTAAATCTAAAGTGTGATTACTACAGTGAGTGCATCCTGAAACATGTTGTTTAATGCCTACAGAGTTGAAAATGTCTTTAAAAGCCAGTCCCAAACAGAGGTGGGTGTCAGTACACGATCCGTTGCAGGTGCACATCGTGCAGGTGGAACGGATGCGATGAAACACTTGACGGCCAGGCGGCACAACTGGCGGCATATTTTTGTAGGCTACATTGTGTTTTTCATTTAACAGTTCACGGCGGGTCTATTTTGATGTTTTAAAATGCATTACGATGTGTTTACGTGGTTGCCAATCCAAAATAATAAAGGAGTTGTTACATGAACATACACGATTTTGGTTACATGTGGAATAAAGTCTGAGACTTTGTCACTGCAAACCTTCAGTCTCCTCCATACTCCCCTTTGCGATTCATTGCTGTATGGCTTTAGGCCTACTTAACTTGCCGTGTTTCGATCTTCCGTTCTTTTCGAGTTCAGTAGTATTGTCAAAGAAAAGTTTGTGTCTTTTTTTATTTTTTTATTAAAAGCTGCTAATATTAGTTAACTTTAAATTGAGTAATTTTGTAATAGTATGGGTAATAGGCTAATATATATAATATATTATAGGCTAATACATCTATCTATATAATCTAAATGAGGAAAATAATCCCTACGTTATAGAGTATTTCAAACTGACAATGGAAATTACTTGAAAGAATGCGTAGTGTGCACACAGAAGTGACATGAGACCAGAGGTGGACAGTAGTAAAGTATATTTATATTTTACTTTTCTTTTGCTGTACTCCATTTTCTTTCGCCGTGAGTGAATGAAAGTCTCGCGGTACAAAGGTGCGCACGCGTGGAACAGATCGTGCAGTGTCGTAAATCGTCGTAAAACAGAATTATCATTTGCGCATGCACGTTTTCTACTACGTCATTATGCGCATGTGCGGACGGATCGTGCAAGCATCCCGGATCATGTACTCACAGTGGGTAGTAACGCGCTACATATACTAAGTTACATTTACTTGAGTACGATTTTTGGAAAATATGTACTTTTGAAGTAAATTTTAAAGTGGGTACTTTTACTTGAGTATATTTCTAATAAAAAATCTGTACTTTTACTTCGTTACACTGCATGACGTTCCTTTGTTACTATATTTTAGTGTTTCACGAAAATGTGTAGTTAATTTTAAGGTTGCCTTATTGTTTTACTTGGGCATTCGCCAATGAATAATTCATTTGAGCCGATTCTTTTGAAAGCATTGAGTAAATAATAGCCAAACCCGTCTGAATAGGGTCATGAATCAGTTTGTTCGTCAGATACATGAATCTGCACGTGCGGAGGACACAGTGTTGCCAACTTAGCGACTTTGTCGCTAGATTTAGCGACTTTTCAGACCCCTTTAGTTTGTTCGTCAGATACATGAATCTGCACGCGCGGAGGACACAGTGTTGCCGATTTAGCGACTTTTCAGACCCCTTTAGCGACTTTTTTTAAAAATAGCGCCTAGCGACAAATCTAGCGACTTTTGGACAAACCATAGCAACTTTCCAAATGCCGCCAGTACTGTCCTGCGAGCGAGGCCTACTTTCCCGGTACAGCAGTTACACCTCTCCCTGTGTCTGCCCTGATCAGTGAGGGCTGGCTCCGGCTGAGAGGAGCAGCACATTCCAGCGACCGCACGGCATCTGACATAGATGTGAATGAGCTGCGTATGTGCAAACGGTGTTGCCACGGACCAATCACTTACCTGCTTCTCCTTTGTTTGAAATAAAACTATTTAATTTTACCGTTTCTTCTTCTTCGTTAATTGATAACAGTTTTATACTGGAAATTATGTGCGCACGGATTAGGGAAAACAGTTATAAAGTACCACCATTAGGCAGAATGCAAATACGACGTGATTACGTCATTAATATGCAAATTTACGCATGACGTCACTTAGCGACATTTAGCGACTTTTCGAGCAGACTTTAGCTACTTTCCATTGAAAATAGTTGGCAACACTGGGAGGACAGTTCAAATGGAGTGGACAAGGAGGGGGATCCCTAATTAGCTTAAACTAAGTTAGCTACATCTTGACTTTCTTCCAAATAATGCACATTTCATTCATAATATTATTCATAATAATAAACACAGACCTATAATTTGCACGTGTTTGTTTTTTCTAAATTGTGTGAAATGGCTAATAAAAATAGGTAATACAAGCGATTATGTGGAGGTGAATTGGTTTAGTCTTGACTTCTGGTCGTGAGTGACAGTGTTGGGGGATGGGAAATCTGTTGATTGTCGATTGCACACAGCGATGGAGAGAAAAAGGTCAAAGCTGTCAGGTGCTCAATTTAGGAAAAAGAGAAAAGAAGAAGAGGAGAAACGAGCAAAAGATAAAGGTATGCAACTACTTTCTCTCTGTAATAGAAAGTATCTCTCTCCCAACTTTTGGACTGCTCTCAGGATTGCACTTACTCTGCCAGTCACTGTGGCTCAAGCAGAGAGGAGCTTTTCAAAACTAAAGTTGATCAAGTCATACCTGAGGTCAATCATGTCTCAGGAACGGCTCACTGGCCTTGCTATCATCAGTATCAATCACTCAATAGGGGAGCAGATTTCGTATGATGACATTATTGATGATTTTGCATCAAGGAAGGCCAGAAAGGTCAGATTTTAGTTTTAGTTTGTGTTTGTTTTTAGTGCAGTGTAATAATTAGATGTTCTTTAGTGTGATGAAGGATTTGTGCTATTTAGAATATTTATTCTATATTTTATTTGTATATTATTCTTAATATTTTATATTATTGTTCTCTGCTCTTGTTATATTCTGATTTTACATATTTTTGACACTTTTTATGTATACAGAGTATATTTATTTAAGTTCTGATAACTTATACTGTTTTGTGCGGAATTGTGTTTTTCAAATGTTCTGTTGAAGGATTTGTGTAATTGAGAAATATAAGCTTGTCTTACACTTACATTGTTCAGAGGCGCTCAGAGGGGGTCTCGCCCGGTAGAACCGCCACTGGTCACTGTATACTGAATCTTTAAATGTAAGAGCTTTTCGCAACACACACACGTGACACAAGTGTTTCACAACGTGAAAACGAGTTTTGTCTAAAATCAGTTTGTATTTTGTATAAGCACTGCATGTTCCTAGACCTAGATCATCTCAAGAGATGCGTTCAGTTTAGTTACATTTTATATACAATGTGAACTCCAAACTCTGCAGATTAACTTTGTTTTGACATTGTCTAATATACCAAATAAGTTGTATACTTTGACTTAGGGACTGAATTAAATTTACAGAAATGCTTGCCTTTTCTGTGTTTGTCAATATTATATATTACAATATAATATATTAGACTATAGATTAAATATATGCTATAATATATTTAATATATTAGTATACTGCAATGTATCTCCTTATGATAATAATACAATAACATGATTAAAATATAATATAAAATATTGGCGATATTATTAATGTAATATTATTAATGGTTGTAACGGGCCGGCACTCGGAGTGTGATCCATTTGCAACTTTATTGAAGTACAGTACAGTAATAACAACGGATGAGGTCAGGCAGGGGTAAACGAGAACAACGGAGACAAGGCAAAGAGTAGTAAAGTCCAGGCGGAAGATCAGGGGCAGGCAGCAAACAATCGAAAATCCAGTAAACAAGGAAGACAGATCAGAGGCAGGCAGATAACAATCGTAAATCCAATAGCAATCCAAGACTGATTTTAGCCACGTTTCTGTCAGAAAAACATCTACTTTACAATCTGTGATCATATCATTAACAAAAAGTGCTTTATTAGAGAAAGATATAATATTTAGCAAGCCAAGTCATATCGATTGTTTATCTGGATTTTTTTTGTTTTTTATTTGTTGAAGTAATTTATTTGTCGAATAAATTACTCTTGCAAGGCTTGCACAGTTTTTTGTAATTGCTAGTCCAGGGGACAGCCACAGTCTCCATGTTGTTATATTTAGAAGATATAATTTCAATGTGCTGTAAATGATATGTATTATGTAACGTGATGGCTGGCAGTCTGTTAGGACAACATTACAAAATTGCCGTCACCCCAGTTCCAAAGTACAACAATGAGTGAAAGATTTAAAATTAAAATAACATCAACTAAATACATGTCTTAAGTGTTAACATACAAATACATGATTTTAAAAACTAAAATTAAATAATTGTTAAAAAATAAATAATTAAATTAAAGAACTATAATAAAATTATATTATATTCCTTATCTGAACGTTCGAAACGCTGTGGACTTGATTGGACAGCAGGATAGGATGACCGGCCGAACCCTTCACCTGGGAATCATAAGGAGTTGGTAACTAAAACATTACTGTACAGTGAATGTAGAGTGGACGATGGCAGAACATTCCGATGGTTATGTAAAAGATTTCAAAGACTTAGATCCTGTGAGATTAGAGCAAGATGATGAGATGTTTTGGGAAGAAGTAAGAAAGAAGAAACAAGTTAGACAACGATCGGACTCCAGTAGTACACTCTTAACCCGGATTAGTTGACATTACTAGAAAATTGCGTGGAAACCCGTTGCACTAAACAATTTTAGTTTTTACACAGGATGAAACTAAACAAAAGTTGTATGAACATAGAATTTTAAGCGGTGCAGTAGACAAATCAAGTTTTATTAGTAGTCTTTACTAAAATTCATTAGTTCACATTATTAATGTTTTTGAGCATACGTTTTACAAAATAACTATTAAGTTAAACAAATGATTTTAAGTAGAAATAAATGTTATATTTAAGTAATGTCTTATGATTTAAATTATACTACTTGGACTGAATTAATAAATAAAATGCTAATGAAATTAAACAACATTTCAATTTTTTTATTTATTATTATTGTTGACAAAAAACAGGTAACACTGCAATGTACTCAACCTCTTAAACTTGCCAAACTTTTTGCATGTTATAAATTGTAAATTGTTTAGAGGAACATACATTATTCAACAATATGCAGACAAGCAATAAACTGGATGAAAATAAAGTGAAAACAACTTTTGAGTTGACAACTGTTAACTTGTATCAATAAAGCAACAATATGCAGTTTTAACATACAGAACACTTCCACTGCATCTTCAAAAGAACCTGTGAAAACATTGCATAAGAAAACTTTTAGATTAGCAAATCACTTGCAGATACAATTCCACTGTTACTGAACATCTGCTAATGACTACATCTTTTAAACAGTTTAAGTTACTACTATAAACAAACAAACAATATTTTTGAACGGTTATCTTAATACAGGACACATATGCTAGCGTTAGCGACAAGTATATGTATATGCATACACACGCTGATATATGAAAAAAACCTTATGCCAACGAAATACAAACGTTGTAGGTAAACTGTGAACATGTAGAAACACACTGGCTAACCTTGTAAAATTTGACCTGACAGAAATAGCTCATTTAAATGTTAAACTGTGAACCGACAGAAAAGAAAAAAAAAACTAGCATCGATCGTCACATTAACACTACATTAACTTATTAACATTTAATTAACAACTGTTTTAGGGTAATTATTTTTGTCATAAAGATTTCTGTAGATTAGACACTCACCGTTTCAAGCTGCTTTCAAAACTCCAGGTTTTGCCCGCCAAGGACCAGTACTCTTCAGACAGCGCTCTGCTGCTCACGTCACGACCTGTTTCAATAGGCCCCTCCCCTCCCTTACAGAAGCCTAACATACTAAGTTGTCTCTACTTAACATGATCATTGTACTCAATATTTCACCTGAATAGTGCAAACAACTAATTATATTTAGTAGTGACAACGTTTTTTTTAAAAACGACAAAAAATGAGTAATGACCACTTAAAATGTTTCATTAATACAAAATCTGGGTTTAGAGTGTAGTGTGGAGTCAATAGATACTGTTAAACGAAGCAAAACTGAAGAAAGCAGATCTAAAAGGATTAATGCTAATAAAATACCAAGTGAAACATTTAAAGTAGTTGTTGTGTTTGATCAGCAGGGAGGACCTGACTTACACCCGATACATGTGACAAAAGCAATTGTGAAAGAAATAGGCAACATTAATCATGCTAGGTTCATGAGAAATGGTAGATTGCTTATTTTTGCAGCATCAGAAAAACAGCTTGCACAAGTTTTAAACAAAGAAACACTAAATGGATTCAAGATTACTTGTGATTACTTGTACTAGTGATAACAGGAATACCAATATCAGTTTCCATTGAAGAAATCAAGAATAGTTTGAAAGGGGGTGAGCTAATGGATGCAAAAAGGCTGACTAAAGGAAAAGAGAAAGTTGAGAGTTTGTCAATCCTGCTATATTTTAAGGCAGAAATGCCTATTAAAGTTCAATTGGGATATGTGAACTATCCAGTGAGAGAATACATCCCTCCCCCATTAAGATGTTTTAAATGTCAAAGATTTGGACATGCTGCGGGCCTTAAACATAAGTAATACTTTGTGTCGGAGCCTGTGGGTGAGTGGACAGCGCTCCAACCCATTACCCTCTCTCTCCTCCAAAATCACTTCCTGTCTCTCTACACTTTCCTGTCGAAAAATGATAAAGGCAAAAAAAAAAACCTTTAACACTGATAATAAATAACAATCAAAATAAAAAATAGTCTGTCTATTTGGAATTAAATATAAACTACATATTAGCTAAGTAACAAATGCAGTCAAAGGCTGCTGGACCTCTGTCTGAAAGGCTCTTTTGATCAACTATATTACAAAATTGTTTTGTATTTTCATTTTGTGTATTTTTTTCCCACAACTTTTTGGACCAGAGTAGAAAAAAAAAACTCAAGCTGGCTTTTGACTTCAACAGTATAGCTGCCTTTTAATACAGTACAATGAAAATCAATAAAAAGAAACAAGGTCCAGATCTCTGGATCAAACTGCCGACTTCAGGCGCTTCTTTGGAGGAAACAGAGTTTCGCTGCTAGGTGCCTCTGCCATTGTTAATTCAGTGTGCGTGCGTAATAGCCTCCGCATCTCTGATAAACTCGGAACTTTAAACTGCCACACCACTGGCATAACAATTCCGTTCCGTGCAACAGAAACACGGTGTTGCGGAGCCTTTACGATTAATTAACCGTGACGATTTAAAGCACGGTTAATAGTGAAATCGGTTAATCTTTGCATCCCTAGTTGTGACTGAGATATTTAACAATGAGGACAAAGGTAAAATTGTAATTATCAATTATTATAATCCTTGTAAAGTATTAACAAATTAGTTAATGGAGAATATTTATAAAAAAGGCCATAAAGAAATATGGTGTGGGGACTTTAATGCCCATAATACTCTATGGGGAAGTAGAATTACAGACTTAAATAGAGAAGTGGTAGAAGAAATGATGGATGATAGAAGGTTGGTATGTTTAAACAATGGTACCGGTACACGCATAAATATATATAGAAATGAAACATCTTGTATAGATTTAACACTAGTGGATAGGAAACTTGCTAATAGATGTGAATGGGAAGTGGAGCAAAATACAAATATTGGTAGCGATCATTTCCAAATTTTCTGCAAGATAGAGACACATGTATATATACAACAAAATTACTGTATGTACATCACAAATGGTGCTTTCAGAAAGCCAACTGGGAAAAGTATTTGGAATGTTGTAATGATGAGATGAAGAACTCATCTTATAGATGAGACGATAGATAAAAATAATGATTCTTTGAATATCATTATTCTAAATGCAGCAAATCAGAGTATTCCAATCAGTAAAAACCAAAACAAAAGAACAAATGAACCATGGTGGAATGAAAAATGCACAGAAGCAACTACAGATTGAAATAAAGCATTTAAGAAATTATGCTAAACATTAACAATGGATAATTTGATAGATTATCAAAAGAAAAAAGCTATTGTCACAGACATGCCAGGCTCCCTCACTACCCAATCACAGCGCACTGCATCCCCCGATTACTGATCGAGCACACCTGCACTCAATTTCAGCTTTCACATATAAGACACGCACTCACTACCACTCATTGTCCGGTCTCGTTTACGTAAGGACTTAGATTCCCAAGCTTATCCTTTGTAACATACCTGTGCTTTTGTTTATCGTTGTGCTCTTACTGCTGTATTCTCCGCGATCTCCGAAGCTCCTGTTCTCCACTATCTCCATTGTTCCCCGTTCTCCAGTTCCTGCTCTCAACCACAGCCTTCTCCCATCATTCTCCTAAGGACAGTACTTTACTCCATTTTACTCATCTGTCTGTCATTGCAAGCCTGCCATTGTTTTCTTTACTCTGCTTGTGTTCAATAAACATCTCTGCAATGATTTCTTGTCTCCGGTCCCTCAGTCCGTAACAGAAGACCGGACCAGCACCGAGGACACAAGCAGGAGCCAACAAGATCCCTTCCAGGAGCTGGTAGACGTTTTACGCCGATCGCTCCTGGAACGCTCCACGCCCGCACCTATACAACAAGCCGCCGCCACTCCTTCTCTGCTGGTAGTCGCCAGTCCCATGGCCCCTCCAGCGCCCTACACCGGATCGGCGGAGGATTGCAATGGTTTCCTACTGCAATGTTCGCTGGCCCTCTCACTACCGATTGAGCGTACACCTCTGGTCGCAAAATCATCCCATCACTCATAACTATAATGACTTCATCGAGCATTTCAAGGAGGTCTTTGGCAAACCATCCTGGGATTCCTCCATTGGTGAAAAACTATACAAGTTAAAGCAAGGAAAGATGTCTATTAATGATTATGCATTGCAGTTTAGGACTTTAGCGACTAAGAGCGGGTGGAATGAACAAACTCTGCTCACAGCGTACCGCCAGGGATTAGACCCACTCGTGCGGTTCCATCTCGCTGCATACAAGGATACAATCTGGCTCGATCATTTCATCCAACTTTCCATCAGATTCGCCACCCGTATGCAGTTGTGCCTTGAAGAACACCAGGGCCAGTCTCAGTCCACCTCCTTCCTTCGCCGATCCTACATCGTCAGCCCTCCAGAACCAGCCTACAAACCCATGCAAGTGAACACCTCTAGGTTATCTCCCTCGGAACGGCAGAGGAGGCTAACTCTGCATCTGTGCCTCTACTGTGGCGCATCAGGGCATGTAATCTCTGCATGCCCCACACGTCCCCCTCATCCCGTGGTGAGTACCATTGTTCCTGCCATATATACTCAGCAACCACTCACCACCGCTTACTGCTGTAAATATCACTGTTTCAGTTACCACCCTCCTCGACTCCGGGTCCGCCGGCAACTTCGTCTCTGGCGCCCTCTGCCGGCAGCTCAACCTCAAGACCACAGTCATGCCCACCACGTACCAGATACGCTCCATAACCGGTCAACCTGTAAGCAGACGCCACGTGAGGCGGAAGGCGGGTCCTCTTACCCTACAAATTGGCATCTTTCATCAGGAAGAAATATCATTGCTGGTTCTGGAGGGATCCACCGCTGATGTGATTTTAGGGCGACCCTGGTTAGAACAACATAACCCCATACTCTCCTGGAAGACGGGCGAAGTCCTGAAGTGGGGAGAGGCCTGTTTCCAACACTGTCTATCCACACTCCTTGTTCCAGTCATTCCTGTCACCACCCCTGTTCCAGTCTGTACTATCTGTCGACATACCAACCAATACTCTCCCTTCAGTGACGTGTTCTGCCCCAGGAGAGCTTCCAGACTACCACCACACAGGCCATGGGACTGTGCCATCGATCTGCTTCCGGGTGAGTCAGTGCCCCGAGGGAAAATATACCCCCTTTCCATCCCGGAGGAGAAGGCCATGGAAGAGTATATCAAGGAGGCCCTGGCACAAGGCTACATACGTCCATCTACTTCCCCTGCTGCATCCAGCTGCATCCGGCTTGCGGCCCTGCATAGACTACCGAGATCCCCTCAACCAGATCACCGTCCGGTTCAGATATCCCCTTCCTGTCGTCCCAGCCGCCCTAGAACAACTCCGAGGTGCCACTGTTTTCACCAAGTTGGATCGCCTACAACCTGATCCGAATACGGGAGGGGGACAAATGGAAGACGGCCTTCATCACCCCCACAGGACATTATGAATACTTGGTCATGCCCTATGGATTGGTCAAAGCCCCCCGGTATTCCAGGATTTCATCCATGAGGTGTTTCGGGAGTTCCTGCACAAGTTTGTTCTAGTGTACATTGATGACATCTTAATTTACTCCCGGAACCTGACCGAACATCGTCAGCACGTTGCGGAGGTCCTGAAACGCCTGAGGGAGTTCCAGCTGTTCCTCAAAGCAGAGAAGTGTTCATTCCATCTACCCTCAGTGCAGTTCCTTGGCTACATCATCGATAGCAGTGGTATCCGGATGGACGAGGGGAAGGTAACCGCCATCAAGACCTGGCCCAGTCCCACCACGGAAAAAAACTACAATGTTTCCTGGGTTTTGCTAATTTCTATAGAAGATTCATCCAGAATTACAGTTCCATTGCCAACCCTCTCACCTGCCTACTGAAAAACAAGGCCAAGTCCCTGTTCTGGACACCATCGGCTGAAGCAGCATTCCAGACCCTGAAGGAAGCGTTCACGACTGCCCCACTCCTGAGGCACCCAGACCCGGACAAGCCCTTCATAGTTGAGGTGGACGCTTCTACAACAGGGGTAGGAGCAGTCCTCTCCTAGCAGCAGGGGAGACCCAGCCGTCTCCATCCATGTGCCTTCTTCTCCCGCAGACTCAGCCCGGCGGAGGTAAATTATGACATCGGTAATCGAGAACTGTTAGCTGTCAAGCTGGCCCTGGAAGAATGGAGGCATTGGTTGGAGGGAGCAAAACATCCATTCCTCATCCCAGATCATAAAAACCCAGAATACCTTCGCACAGCAAAAAGACTCAACCCCCGCCAGGCTCGCTGGGCTCTGTTTTTCACTCGGTTTCAGTTCACCATCTCCTATCGACCCGGCGCCAAAAGCACTAAAGCTGACGCCCTCTCCAGACTCCACAATTCAGAAGAACCCAACGACAGACCCGAGCCCATCCTCCCAGAAGAACTCTTCATCAATCCCATCTCCACCTTATATTTCAAAGATGCGCCACATGCTGTCTGTCTCGGATATAGAGAAGCTAATCCACGCATTTATGACCTCCAGAATTGACTACTGTAATTAATTACTGGGGGGGTGTCATGCAAAGCAAATAAATAAGCTTCAGCTGGTTCAAAATGCAGCTGCTAGAGTTCTTACTAGATCAAAAAAGTATGACCACATTAGTCCACTCCTAGCAACACTGCACTGGCTACCTGTAAAGTATCGCATACATTTCAAAATTTTGTTAATTACATACAAAGCCCTAAACGGCCTAGCACCTTTATACCTCCATGAACTATTATCAGCATACAATCCATCGCGGGCATTGCGTTCACAAAATAGCGGTTTGTTAATAGTTCCAAGAATATCAAAAAAATCTAAAGGTGGAAGATCCTTCTCCTACTTAGCACCAAAACTATGGAATGACCTTCCCAGCAATATTCGGGACTCAGACACACTCGAGCAGTTTAAAACTAAAAGACTTATCTCTTTAGCCACGCATTCACATAATCTCAGATCCTAACTCTCTAAAGCCGCAATAGTTACATACTGCATGTGATATCACATATAACTGCTTACATTTACATATGAACGGCCCCTACGCTAATGTTTTGCCCCCTCTCCCTCTCTCCTCCTCTCTTCTTTTCTCTCTCTCTCTCTCTATCCCCCTTTCCCTTTTCCGAGGTATCCCGAGGAATGAGTTCCAGCTGGCACAACACTGCTCATAACAGTCCTGCCCCACCTGATGCCTATCCTGGTGCTGCTAAATGACGACTACCCAAGATAACCTCCTTGCACCCTGTTAAATTAAAATTAAATCTACCACATTATACTTAACATATAAAAAATTTTTCTCTTAAAGTAAATTTTTGTATCTTATAATGTCTGTATCTGTATCCTGTAACCTGCATAGCGATTTATAGATGCGATCAATGGCAATTTGCTTCCTCTATTTCGGATTGCACATGCTACGGATTGCAACTATAACACGTCATGTCAGGGTTTTTTTTCTCTCTTAAAGAGTTTTTTTGAATCCCTGACCACTGACTGCTATCTGTCAATACATGTAAAGCTGCTTTGATACAATGACCTTTGTGAAAAAGCGCTATACAAATAAAACTGAATTGAATTGAACATGGCAGCTCAGGTCAGAAGGTACGTGCAAGGATTTCCAAAAGCCCACGACACCTACCCGCTGGTAAGCTCCTCCCGCTGCCCGTTCCCAATCGACCATGGTCACACTTAGGAGTGGACTTCATCACAGACCTTCCCCCCTCAAATGGTAACACTTGTATCTTAGTAATAGTAGACCGCTTTTCTAAATCCTGTCGTCTTGTTCCTTTGAAGGGGCTGCCAACTGCCTTGGAGACTTGGAGAATTACTGTTCATTCATGTCTTCTGCTACTTCGGCATCCCCGAAGACATCGTATTGGATAGAGGACCACAATTCACCTCCAGGGTATGGAAAGCCTTCTTCTCTCTCCTAGGTGTGACCGTCAGTCTCTCGTCCGGCTACGACCCACAGACTAACGGGCAGACGGAGCGGAAGATCCAGGAGATCGGCCGCTACCTCCGTACCTTCTGTCACGGCCACCAGGACACCTGGAACCAGTACCTGGGCTGGGCCGAGTACGCCCAGAACTCTCTGCGTCAATCTACCACAGGTCTCACTCCCTTCCAGTGCGTACTCGGCTACCAGCCCCCACTGTTCCCGTGGTCAGGGGAACCATCGGATGTTCCAGCTGTTGACCACTGGTTCCGGGAGAGTGAGAGGGTCTGGGATTCAGCTCACCACCAACTACAACGGGCCCTGAGTCGACGAAGACTGACAGCTGACCGCCGTCGCTCCGAGGCACCAACATTCCAACCAGGACAAAGGGTCTGGCTGTCGACCCGAGATATCCGGCTACATCAACCATGCCGCAAGCTGAGTCCCAGGTTCATTGGTCCATTCACCATCCTGAAGCAGATCAACCCCGTCACCTACAAGCTCCAACTACCAGCTGAGTACCACATCCACCCCACTTTCCATGTTTCTCTCCTTAAACCTTACTACCCCTCTGTTTCTCCCTCCTCACAGCAGGGCGTGAATGCAGCTGAACCCCCTCTCCCACTTCTTCTGGAAGATGGAGCTGTATACGAGGTTCGGGAGATCCTGGACTCCCGGCGCCGTGGTGGGCAACTCGAGTACCTGGTTGACTGGGAGGGTTACACATATAAGACACGCACTCACTACCACTTATTGTCCGGTCTCGTTTACGTAAGGACTCAGATTCCTAAGCTTATCCTTTGTAACATACCTGTGCTTTAGTTTATCGTTGTGCTCTTAGTCCTGTATTCTCCGCGATATCCGAAGCTCCTGATCTCCACTATCTCCATTTTTCCCCGTTCTCCAGTTCCTGCTCTCAACCACAGCCTTCTCCCGTCATGCCTAAGGACAGTACTTTACTCCATTTTACTCATCTGTCTGTCATTGCAAGCCTGCCATTGTTTTCTTTACTCTGCTTGTGTTCAATAAACATCTCTCCAGTGATTTCTGGTCTCCGGTCCCTCAGTCCATAACAGCTATGGTAAGGAAGGTAATTAAAGAAGCCAAGAAAGAAACTTGGAGACAATTTTGTTCAACAATTGGAAGAGAAACAACTTTGGATAAGATGTGGATGATGATAAAGAAAATGACAGGTAAATATAAACGATCACAAATACCAGTGTTAATTGATGGAAGAAATCATGCTGTATCAGACTCTGATAAGGCAAATATGTTAGGTAAAAAGTTTGCTGACATTCATAAAGGTAACCACGTAGATGATATGTTCAAAAGAAAAGATGAAAAAAAGATGAAATCTTGAAGGAAAATAAAGATGTATTAAATGCTAAACAAGAGACAAATACTATACTAGATGCTGAATTACCTATGTCAGAACTTAAAATGGCCTTAAATAAAACTGGATACTCCTCGCCAGGAATAGATAATTTATGTTATGCTATGTTTAGGAAATTACCAGATGGAATACTGAATAAGATTCTAGAATTATTTAATGAAGTATGGAATAAGGGCAAACTGCCAAAATTATGGAAAAGGGCAATTATTCTTCCATTTTCTAAGCCAGGAAAAGACCCAAGCAATCCAGAGAATTACAGGCCTATTGCGCTGACATCACATTTAGGGAAATTAATGGAGAAAATAATAGTGACCAGACTAAATTATTTTTTGGAGAAGAAATGTTTACTCCTTGTTTACTTCATATTCCTGAATTTAAAAAAGGTCTGAAGTATAGACTAAATAATTTCCTTTCAGTATATTCAATTGAAATGATTGGTATAATAACAGCATTAAGGTGGATAGAAAAGATAAAACCATATGCTCAGATTCAATGGCTGTAATGCAGAGCTTAGAAAGTGGAGTTTCAGTCAGAGATGATCTAATAGTAGAGATTAGAAATATACTGTTAAATATTCAAAGCCTAGGAATAGCAGTTCAGTTCTGTTGGGTTCCAGCACATATTGGAATTAGAGGTAATGAAAAGGCAGATGATTTAGCTAAAAAGGCACTAAAAAATAAAGAAATAGAAATTAATGTCCCAATAGGGAAAGAAGAAGCGAAAGCTAAAATAAAAATTGAAATAACAAAGAAATGGCAACAGGAATGGGAAGCAGAAACTAAGGCTAGGCAATATTACAATTTTCAGAAACATGTTGGAGGAAAAAGAATTCATATGAAAAATAGGAAGGAAGAAATAGTATACTCAAGATTAAGAATGGGACATACAGGACTGAATGCAACACTGAAGCTGATAGGAAAAGGAAATGGTTTATGTACAGAATGTCAAACACAGGAAGATGTAAAACATGTTTCATTTAGATGTAGAAGGTACAGTGAGCAGAGACAAAGATGGAAAGAAATGGACAATAGCATTGAGAATATTCTTGGGGAACAAGGACTGCAAAGAGAAAGAATTAGAACCTTATTTATTTTCCTTAAAAACAGTGATTTAATAAGAAGAATTTAAACGTTTTTTTTTGGCCCCATTTTGATTGAATAACCAAAGGTTTAATGCAACACTCTACACACTCCTGTACAGTAGGTGGCGGTATGCAACACATGAACGATGTAATCTGCCAAGTAACTAAAAGAAGAAGAAGACGAAGAAGAAACGCTGTGCGTCCAAAAGCATAGACATCATATAGGTAGACGCCCTATCGAACGCTACTGCCTATTGGCACGGTCGAGCCGTGGAGCCGCCATCTTTATCGGTCGCCAGCTCCACTCAGTGTAACTTGTTTGCCAGGTGCAATGAGCTGTCAGCGCATTTAATTAATCATATCTCACTAAATACCTAACTGATTTTGAGGCGGGTTTTTTTTGCTGCAAAGGTCATTCATGTAGCTATGATACAGGACACATAGTTCAGCGTATTTTAATATTCATAGTAGGCTTAACAGTTATATAATATTCTGATATAAGATATAGAGTGACCAGACGTCCAAAATATGTGATGTAGGATATAATGTAATTTATAAATCACACACTATAAATATAATAAAGAAGCAGAAACAGATAAAATAAGATATTTTAATAAGTTGAAGAAACAATTTATAATGATTTGTGACACACACACACACACTCTCTCTCTCTCTCTCTCACACACACACACACTCTCTCTTCACATTCTTCACATTTCTTAGAACCTTTCTTCAACAAAACTCCTATTTTGAAATAGGACTACTGAAAACTTACTTGATTAAGTAAATAGTGAAGCTAACAACAAAATACTAAGTTCGCTGGCCAATGTTATACCAATAATAATTGTTTTATTTCTACATAGCATTGTAATCAGTGTCAATTGTAATCAAAAGCCCTATTCGGGCGGGATTAACTTTACATGGGTAGATGGAGTAATAATGTAATTTATACACAGACGTCTGTAATATTAATGTCCAATTCGCACGGGATAAGATATCTCAGTAACGTTACCTAACGCTAAAAGTAAGTTTCGTGCATCTAACAAGTGCTTTCGAACTTCTTTCTGATCTGAATAGTAAGTTATGTGGAAAACACTTGAGTTGAGGGAGGGAGATACATAGCCTAGCTAACGTTAGCTAGCTACGATTTCATGACAGTACTATCAAAGATCCTTGCTCCTTCTCAATTCTCTGGATTTAAAATACAACCAATAGTACGATAGTAATGTTAAAACTTGTGAAAAGTAATCCCCCGAGCCCTACTTGCGATGGTCCGCCGATCAGAACAGGAAAATGCTGCACAGTGCTCTGGCATCTTAACTGCTGCTACGCAACGAAACTAGGAGTACGCAAATCTCAGCGGCCAATAGGGCGTCTATGATGTCTATGTCCAAAAGACTTTTATTCCATTTATTACTCGCTGCGTAACCGGATGTTCCGGTTAAGCTTTGTTTGATTTTTAGCGGTTTGTGTAATGTTTAAAGCGTGAGCGACATAGCCAATGCGTATTAACGTTTAGCGAAGAATCGGTTTGTCCAAACAATGGACGAACAAGCTAGATATGTTTTACGTAGGCTATTAAGAAGAATACCGAGTAGAAATATAGAGAGTCTTTTAAAAACCTGGAACTGTTTAAAAGAAGGTCAGCTGCGCGCTTTGGATTACACAAGACCCAAATGGACTATAGTGGAAAACATAATCAGTTTCTGTGAGGTAAGATAAATTACTATATTGAATGATTCACGGAATAATCATTTTACTTACATCAGTTTCCATTTGTTTTATGTTTATTTTCCGAGTTATTTTACTCTTATATGCTGCTTTCAAATGCATCTGGGCAACTCGTTCGTTCGAGACTAGAGGAACGTTCGACTTGTAACGCGGATGTGAGGCGCGGATGTTTGTTTAGTAAATACAAACAGGAATTACAAACAAACAAATAAGTAAAAATACTTTTTTATATTAACTAGTCATAGACCGCTTATTGGCCGCTTTAGCTAGCTGATGCTATACGTAAACATGCCCGCCATCTTGTGGCAAAAGTTATCCACAAGCCTTGTTTTATGTTCTGGGTCAAATTGACCCGTTTTGATTTCAAAAAATTAAAAGTTAACCTGTGATTTTTCTTCTGGAAATGTGACTTTTTAGGATTTACTGATTCGTTTTGAGATGTACACAATTTTTTTACAACAATTTTAATGGTCGCGGGTTTCAGTGTATCTATAATAACTTTTGACTATAAATAAATTATAGTATTTTTTCTATTGTTTGTCTTCTTATACATAATGCACACTTTGTTGACATCTTTTGCATATAAAGGGCTCAAAATACAGCGATCACAACTAGAATGTGCATAGTGCTTGTATTCTCGATACTTTATGATTTATGCTTACTAATGTAAGATTTAGAACAATACTCATTGTCATTGTAGATTGCAGCAGTTTTAAGTTATAAGCCAGCTAATGTCGCCTATATAATATAAATATATAAGATAGATAAATAAAAAATATGTTGCGTGAACTGCGAGATTCCAGAATAAATTACTGAAATGCCCTGCCTTAATGTCCAATGCCTTTAACTACATTAGTTTTGCACAGAGCTCTGCAAAACTTGCTGTTGTTTACTGTAATTTGAGGCTCCGTAAATTTGCACAAAACAATACTAAATCATTTGTTTTCTGTACTTTCATTTGACTTTATTAATTTAGCTTAAATGTGACCTATTATGCCCCTTATTACAAGATATTATAAGTTACAAGATATAAGTCTTGGGGTACAAAGTGTTGAAACAAATTGGTTGTATTACCTTTGGTTGTTGAGACTGTTTTCCTACATTTAACATAATTTTGTTCTGTGTCTTCTTTACTGAAACCAAAATGTGCCCAAAAAACAGGCACTGTGAGTATAGGCTGCTCCTGTTGTTCAGTTAACCAGGAGTTTGAGTTCTCCATGTTTGTCTGTGCCGCTGACTGGACGGGCATAGTTATGTAGGGGTGTGAATTGGCACTGGTTTCACGATTCAATTCGATTACGATTATCATGTCAACCATTCGATTCAATTCGATTTCACGATGCATTCTTTGCAACCTCTAGGGTTGCCACCTTCAATACAGAAAAATAAGGGACGCCTGCCACAGTCCCGATGACCACAGTCCCGATGGCGTGCCAGTGGTGGTATATCATTAAAACATGTTTTCATAAAAATATTAAGATTGATACCAATGGACATTATAATAAGATATCTGCTACTGAAATCACTCTGATTTCGGTGAGCTCTAGCATTGCGTGAATGTTGCTCTCCCGAGGCATGCTGTCGCACATCTGACAGGCCACCGTGCGCCACAGAGAACACTCGCCGACAAATTGTGCAATAGCCATTACCGCTGACACTTTCCAGCCAAGTATTTGATTCCTCCCACTTTCGTCTGTACTTTTGCATCCGCTTTCGTTTCAGCTCTGAAACTTTCAGAAACCTGAAACGAACCAACCATGGCAGCGAGCATTACCCAATCAGGGGCAGAATAGGACGAGTCTTCGCTCAATGCGGATGGGGTGATTTGCACGGGATGCTGCATAATGTAGACCTATGTAAAATACGGGACAAATCGCGTCCCGTATTAATTTGATACGGGACGCCTCATTTTGCCTGTAAATACAGGACGATTCCGTATTTCACGGGACGGGTGGCAACCCTAGCAACCTCGGTTTTCAATAATCCTGCACATGGCATTTTTTAATATTAGCGTCTGTATTTCGCCTCCTTCCGCCATTTTAAACTCGCATGACTGACACGCATATATGCGAATGACGTCATAGACTATAATCCATTAAGGTCTATTACTGCATCGATGCAGAATCGTCCACGTCCGCATCGCGATGCAACGATTAATTTCACCCCTATAGTTATGTGACCACACACACGGTAGCATGTTTTTTAAAGGGAAAATGTTACCAGGATTAGAAAATCAAAATAACCGACATGGGAAAATTATGTATTTTAATGTGGGTACATACAGCTATTGTAGTACTTTTTTTTATTAATAATTGATTGTTTTGTAAAAACTATGAGCTTTGAGGCTGTTGTCTGAGATGAAGTTGAAACTGATATAACTGACTACATCACAAAGGCTTTAATACAAATAATAGCAGTTATTATTGTTATTGATTTGAGTATTGATATTTGTACGCTACATTTTGGGTCGGTAAGTAAAATTGCATTGCTAGAATTATTGTCAAGCCCTGAGTCAGTAATGTGAGTGGGTAGATGAAAAATATCTACACAGGCAGAGTCTCTGAGCAAAAAGAATAATGTTAAACTGAAAACGTTTCAAATATCTCATTATTTACAGTACATAATATGATTGAAAGATTCTGAAAGATCTGGAGAAATGTCAAGGGACAATTGAATGGCTGTGATGTTTGGGCCCTCAGGCAAACCTACTTTAAAAACAGGCATGATACTGCAATGAAAATAGCAAGGCATTTTTTAGAAAATAAAATCTTAAACAACTCATTTAGTTTTATTCTTAATTGAATCTGGCTCTCATCACGAACTTAGCCATAGAAGCTGGCATGGCATTAAAAATGGTACATTTCTCTGTTTAGACAGTTGATATGTTTTTTTGTGTTCTATTGTGAATAAAATATAGGTATATAATTATATTATGAGATGTGCTAATCACTGCATTCTGTTCGTATTTACATTTTTCAAAGTGTTTCAACTTTTTTTGGAGTTACAATTTTACGCAGTTGACTGCACTGATTTAAAGAACAAAGGTTGTGAAAATCTTTTTTTTTTTGTGTGTTGTAGGAGAGAGGATTGAACCTAAAGCATGTAACTAATTTGGAAATGATCAGTGAGTAATTGTGATTTAACAAACATTTCTTGTAATAGTTTTTGGACTATCAGTAAGTAAATTGCGATAAATGTCATTTTGTTCTTTAATAATCTTAGATGTATAATGTAAAATGTATAATTATTTAAATCCATTAGATCGTATAGAAAACCCTGATCAAGAAATCTGGCATACATGCCAGCTTGTTGAGCCACAAGGTAAGAGGTCTTGTATATGATGTTTTATTGGTAAATTGCTTACAAAGAATGTGAATTACAACATACACAGATTGATTGGTACATTAAACAAATTTTGTTGTGCTGTTTCTACCTTTCTCCACAGATGACACGCTTCGTGTGGAGCTGACACAGTTTAAAGAGCAGTTTAAAGCACACCTAAATGGAGTTATCAGACATGTAATAACAGTAATGCACAACTTTTCACAAAAACAAAGTGACAGCATTAAAAAAAGATTTTCATGTTTATTAACCATTTTGTCTCAGTGTGTCACTAATCACTATTAAGGCGATTTAATATATTTTTTGCAGAAATCTAGTTATGCTGTTAACCTAAATATTTTGATTTTTAAGATTTCCATTAAGATAAAGAAACACAAGGATGAGGCTTTATGGATTAGGATTGCATGGGGAGATAACTTCAGCAAACCCAATCACCTCAAGCCAACGTATGTTGTGCACCATCTACATACCTCTTATGTGTTTATATGCAACCTCATGGCTAAACACAAGATCCCTCTATATCAGGTGACTTTCTCCTTGCTCTAACCTCCTTGCCTATTTAGCTGTCTAATTTTATATGAAATACTGTATATCCTAAAGCATTTATTTCACTGTACTGTAGACTGCATATCCACCATATCACTTTAAAATTGAAAATTGACAAATTAGTTTTTTCTCCTACTTAAGTAGCTACTTTATTGAACAAATATTTATCAATATTGGCTGTATGTCTGTTTGTTGTTGTTCTCACTTTCAGGCATTGATGGTGTCCACCAAACACGAATCTATCAAGGATGCACACCTGAGCACCAGAAGTCTTACTGCAATGCGGACCCTGATATTGAGACATTATCAGCAGGTAACCTTGGCTGTACAATGCTGCAGTCGGAGGCTGCATTCCAAGTTGGAAAGGCATCAAGGCACTCTTGAACCAATGTTTGCCTTTTTTCTTGACCCCTAAGATGAAGGCAGATGTAGGGCTGTGCAGATATCATATCGAATCGCGATAAAATATATGTCGATAACCATGATAAGCTCTAGGCATATTTACTCGATATGGATTAATATAAGAGCCAATCACACAGCAGAAATATGCGACAACAGCCAATCAGCGTGCAGCTTTTAACGTTCACATGAAAGAAAGTCAATTTCCTACGGCACTTTGCAAAGCAAACTCGGCACGAGGATGACAAAAATAAGTGGAAGCAGCGACCAAAGTGAAACTAACCTCAAGTTATTATCCAAAAATGATGAAATTGTCGACAAAAAACTATACTTTAAAATGTAATTAATGAACCCTCAAATTTTTATGGCTTCAGTCATAGTTGGGATACTCTTTTAAAGCTGGCAGCATTAACAGTTTATATATCAAAATATATATCGTTATCGATCAATATGGGAAAAAATTATCGAGTTTACATTTTTGCCATATCGCCCAGCCCTAGGCAGATGTATCTTTCACTGCCTTTGATGTTCACATTCTGTTTGTGTGCAATTACGTCTTAAACGTCTCGTCCGTTTAGGAGCAGCGCTGTTTTGGTAGACCTGCCGCACGGAGTTATGCACGAGCATTCAGAGACAGTGATCTTAGAGCTCTGAAAGCTGAATCGATAAGGGAGAACAGAAGTGCGCTCACTCGGTTAATGAGACTGTCACGCAGAGCGCAGATTTTGCTCCGGCTCTGTCTTGCGCATATTGCTCATATTGCAGCCTTTTGCGATTTGCAAATCCCACATTGCCATTAATTGCACAGCCCTAACTTGTATCACCGTACGAGGGCTTTCCGAGTAATACCAGAGGGGTATGCTGAATAAACTCATACATGCAGACACGTCTTGTACGTCTCTGAGCAACTCCACTATTGCTTAGCCTTTTTCAAAGTTTTTCAAACTAGCAAATTACCCAGGGGCACCATGAGTTGAGCGAGCGGAATTGTCAGAAGAGCGATCTCCACTTCATGAGAAATATTCCGCTCACATACTCTGGTAAGTAGAGAGAGCAGCAGGACTGGGAAAAGGACCATGAGCCGGGACTTAAACTCTATGTGAAGCACTATGTGTCTGAAGCACTGTCCACATGCCCACAGGCACAGACAATATTATAGTTTTTAAACATTCTGTTGGTTAACGCCTAATCAAACTATATTTCAAATGTAATTCTGTTACTTTGCCTATGAAGCCTGTCCAAGTCTATTTTCAGAATGTACCTTCCTGTGCAAATGCTGCTTTTGAAGGTATTTTCTGATAATAAGGCAAGAAGGCAACAAGTCAGCTGCCTAAGCTTTCGGATACAGCTCTTGTATTCTGTAATTTTTTTCCAAATACAATGTTTGTTTTGTTATACTATTTCCCAAACTAAAGTACTGTTTTTCTTTTATTGTTAGGTTTTTCCGATCAATCACTTAAGTATCTTGGGTGAAAGAAACGCTTGTCCTCCCCGTATGTAACCACTTTTAAAACAATTGTTCACAATTGTCATGCTTTAATGTTTCTCCATAAGAATCGTGATGTATTTTATGAGTATTTTGTCGTTATTTTATAAGAACTGTATTCTTTGTCCCAGTTTGTGCTCTACTACTTTTAAAAAAGTGTGCTAAACTGTAACTGTAAACTGTTATGCAGATCCATGTATTGAAAAGGAACATGCTGCCCATGAAGATTTGAGGCATCAGTTGGCCTGTGAAGCATTTGGAGACAACCCTACACCAAAGCTTGAGTCAGCTGTGTATAGAGTATGTTGTGAAATGCATCCCAGATCTTGCATTAGTAGTTTAAAATAAATTATCTGTTGTTAGTGTACCATATATTTAATAGAATGCACATAATTTAAACTAATCACACATACAAATAAACATGCTCTCTGATATATACAACCAAACATTAATACATGGTCCGCTGTGTTTCTTTTCAGCTTGAGACAAGATACAGAGGAAAGGGCAATATCACCCTCAGTGACAAGGAGGAGTTGTTTAGAGGGGTGGTCAAGTTTTCAAGCAGCAGTCTTTTACAGTCTTTACGACACTGTGTTGCTTCAGGTGAGAGGTGTCAATGACCTACATTTACATTTATTCATTTAGCAGACACTTTTATCCAAAGCTACTTACAAATAGGTAAGCAATAGATGCAGTCATATAAACAAAAGGGCAACGGTGTGCAAGTACTATGAATTCAGTTCAGTTGGTCTTAGTTAACCTAACGCATTGCACAAAGCTATATCATCTTTTTATCATTTTGCAAAGGAGTGCAATTATTAGTGGGTCAGGTGTTGACAAAAGAGATAAGTCTTTAGTTGATGCATACGTTCACCTTGTAGACCTGTTACCTGGTAGAAAAATTAGTTGTCCTACAGTACAGGCAAAATATGAGCATACGTATTCTATTGTCACAAGCAGTTACTTGGTATTATGGTATCAAAGTATTTATATTGTTTTAGGGGAATACTAGAATAGGTTTTTATGTTTAATTGTTAAAAAAATACATTAACAAATACATATCTCCTGTGCTCTTAAACAAGCTGATTTCTTCCGGTCTTAAAGAAGCACCCACCTCTAAATCGCTCTTGATAGGTCAAGCTGTCCTAGTCTATTTTAATTAGTCATCAGTTTAGCGTGCCTTGAAATGTTTTCCCATGCAATATCTGCAAGCTTCTGCCTCTCATTCTGCTGTGATTTGTTACATTTACATTTAGGCATTTAGCTGACGCTTTTATCCAAAGCGACTTACAAATATTAGGAGACAATGAAGCGATGCATCAAAAGCGGCAGCAATAGTACAAAGAAGTGCTTTCCTAACTTTACAATGTTATGCAGTGCTAGATAAATACCTGTAGGGGAAAGAAAATATATATATATATTTTTTTAATTATACTGTCAGGTGTTCGTGGAAAAGGTGTGTTTTTAGTAGTTTTTTAAAGGAGGTGAGGGATGTGGCAGACCGGATTGCGTTAGGGAGATTATTCCACAAGCCGGGAACAGAGAAGGAGAAAGAGTGAGAGAGAGATTTAATGCCCTTCTGTGCATGCTCAGTGTGTGTTCAAGAAATCATAATACTTCTCATGCTTAAACAGTAACAATGGTGTTAATTTGCCTAACCAGTGAACCGATTAGAACCACACATATACGTGCAACAGAGGTCAGCTAGTGTGTAAAAGATGTACATCTATTAACCTTACTCTTTGTTAAAGCGTGCACGGTTTTCCTACTGTGGCGTGGCCACGTCTCCCCTGCCGTTTTCTTTTCCTACTATGGATCTATGTGCATGCACACCATAATTATGTATTACACAGAACAGCTTTTACAGCAGATGATAAAAGTTCTAGAAGGGGTTTTGTAGGGCATGTCTGTGACTGTTACACTGACTGTCAGTTATCTTTGAATAAGTGAAGCTAACTCTTTATCATCAGAACTAACAGCAGTAATCAGAGGCTAACAGAAGTGAAAGTGAGCACTGCTTTATTCAAGTGTTTCATCGTCATGACAACAACGCTCTACTACAACAGCTCTCCCTCTCGATCAAAGAGGCTACACCCCTTCTTGTATATTTCTATGGCGGAGGTTCTTTGATCTTTTATTAGATTTTATTTTCACGAAATCCTCGGTTCGGTTTGTAGCACGGTTCTTTGATCACGATTTTTGGGTTAGATTCGGTATTTTTTTCCTTTTTAACACTTTAGATTGGATTGGATTATATTCAATTACAAGTACCAGGCAACAAAATGCAGTTTGGCATCTAACCAAAAGTGCAATAAGCAGCAAGTGCAAGATGTACAGTATTTACAGTATGAATACAGTGTTTACAATATGAATAGGATAATATACAGATGAATATGCCATGGACAAGATATACAGGTACAGGGAGTGCAGAATTATTAGGCAAATGAGTATTTTGACCACATCATCCTCGTTATGCATGTTGTCTTACTCCAAGCTGTATAGGCTGGAAAGCCTACTACCAATTAAGCATATTAGGTGATGTGCATCTCTGTAATGAGAAGGGGTGTGGTCTAATGACATCAACACCCTATATCAGGTGTGCATAATTATTAGGCAACTTCCTTTCCTTTGGCAAAATGGGTCAAAAGAAGGACTTGACAGGCTCAGAAAAGTCAAAAATAGTGAGATATATTGCAGAGGGATGCAGCAGTCTTAAAATAGCCAAGCTTCTGAAGCGTGATCATCGAACAATCAAGCGTTTCATTCAAAATAGTCAACAGGGTGCAAGAAGCGTGTGGAAAAACCAAAGTATAAAATAACTGCCCGTGAACTGAGAAAAGTCAAGCGTGCAGCTGCCAAGATGCCACTTGCCACCAGTTTGGCCATATTTCAGAGCTGCAACATCACTGGAGTGCCCAAAAGCACAAGGTGTGCAATACTCAGAGACATGGCCAAGGTAAGAAAGGCAGAAAGTCGACCACCACTGAACAAGACACACAAGCTGAAACATCAAGACTGGGCCAAGAAATATCTCAAGACTGATTTTTCTAAGGTTTTATGGACTGATGAAATGAGAGTGAGTCTTGATGGGCCAGATGGATGGGCCCGTGGCTGGATTGGTAAAGGGCAGAGAGCTCCAGTCCGACTCAGGCGCCAGCAAGGTGGAGGTGGAGTACTGGTTTGGGCTGGTATCATCAAAGATGAGCTTGTGGGGCCTTTTCGGGTTGAGGATGGAGTCAAGCTCAACTCCCAGTCCTACTGCCAGTTTCTGGAAGACACCTTCTTCAAGCAGTGGTACAGGAAGAAGTCTGTATCCTTCAAGAAAAACATGATTTTCATGCAGGACAATGCTCCATCACACAGCGTCCAAGTACTCCACAGCGTGGCTGGCAAGAAAGGGTATAAAAGAAGAAAATCTAATGATATGGCCTCCTTGTTCACCTGATCTGAACCCCATTGAGAACCTGTGGTCCATCATCAAATGTGCGATTTACAAGGAGGGAAAACAGTACACCTCTCTGAACAGTGTCTGGGAGGCTGTGGTTGCTGCTGCACGCAATGTTGATGGTGAACAGATCAAAACACTGACAGAATCCATGGATGGCAGGCTTTTGAGTGTCCTTGCAAAGAAAGGTGGCTATATTGGTCACTGATTTGTTTTTGTTTGGTTTTTGAATGTCAGAAATGTATATTTGTGAATGTTGAGATGTTATATTGGTTTCACTGGTAAAAATAAATAATTGAAATGGGTATAAATTTGTTTTTTGTTAAGTTGCCTAATAATTATGCACACCTGATATAGGGTGTTGATGTCATTAGACCACACCCCTTCTCATTACAGAGATGCACATCACCTAATATGCTTAATTGGTAGTAGGCTTTCCAGCCTATACAGCTTGGAGTAAGACAACATGCATAACGAGGATGATGTGGTCAAAATACTCATTTGCCTAATAATTCTGCACTCCCTGTATACAGGTTGGGTGCTATAGACATGATATACAGGGTGTTATGTATTATATATTATATTGACAAATATTGTAATAAATTATATTGGTCCCTATAGCCAGTCTGCCACTGCTCCTAACATTTGCCTCCGTGCCAAATGATTAAAAAAAACACCACGTTATGCTGCCCGTGGCCGGACCCGAACAATACACGCAAAACTTTGGTAATATTATTATTTCACATCAAGGAACAATCGAATGGATGAAATAAAACAATCTATGCCCTGACTCGACCTGTCAGAATAAAAATAATACTGCCTTCGATATACTTTACTTGTAAGAAGTTAAGTGACACATTGAGAGACACAATGACGGAGCTATTAGAAGGGCAACATCCCAGCACGAGGACTGCTGTATGCTTTTCTTGTGCAAAGGAGGTACAAGAGGAGCATTACACATTGTTCTTGCCAAGTTAAACATCCATCCATCCATCCATCCATCCATTTTCCTCCGCTTATCCGGGACCGGGTCGCGGGGGCAGCAGTCTAAGCAGGGATGCCCAGACTTCCCTCTCCCCAGACACTTCCTCCAACTCCTCCGGGGGAACCCCGAGGCGTTCCCAGGCCAGCCGAGAGACATAGTCTCTCCAGCGTGTTCTGGGTCTTCCCCGGGGCCTCCTCCCGGTGGGACATGCCCGGAACACCTCCCTTGGGAGGCGTCCAGGAGGCATCCGAAACAGATGCCCAAGCCACCTCAGCTGGCCTCTCTCGATGTGGAGGAGCAGCGGATCTACTCCGAGCTCCCCGAAAGTGACCGAGCTCCTCACCCTATCTCCTAAGGGAGCCCAACCACCCGGCGGAGGAAACTCATTTGCCGCTTGTATCCTGGATCTCACCCTTTCGGTCATGACCCAAAGCTCATGACCATAGGTGAAGTAGGAACGTAGATCGACCGATGTAAATCGAGAGCTTCAGCCTTGTGGCTCAGCTCCTTCTTCACCACGACAGACCGGTACATCGACCGCATTACTGCAGAAGCTGCACCGATCCGCCTGTCGATCTCTCGCTCCATCCTTCCCTCACTTTCGTGAATAAGACCCCAAGATACTTAAACTCCTCCACCTGTGGCAGGAGCTCCCCACCGACCTGGGGGACAAGCCACCCTTTTCCGGCTGAGGACCATGGCCTCAGATTTGGAGGTGCTGATTCTCATCCCAGCCGCTTCACACTCAGCTGCAAACTGCCCCAGTGCCGCTGTAGGTCCTGGCCTGATGAAGCCAACAGGACAACATCATCCCATAAAAGCAGAGATGAGATCCTGTGGTCGCCAAACGGACCCCTCCGGTCCCTGGCTGCGCCTAGAAATCCTGTCCATGAAGATAGTGAACAGGACCGGTGACAAAGGGCAGCCCTGCGGAGTCCAACACGCACTGGGAGCGAGTCTGACTTACTGCTGGCAATGCGAACCATGCTCCTGCTCTGGTCATACAGGGACCGGACAGCCCCTAGCAAAGGGCCTCGGACTCCCAGATTCCCAGAGCACCCCCACAGAACACCCTTGAGGGACACGGTCAAATGCCTTCTCCAGATCCACAAAACACATGTGGACTGGTTGAGCAAACTCCCATGAACCCTCCAGTATCCTAAAGAGGGTATAGAGCTGGTCCAGTGTTCCCCACGACCAGGACGAAAGCCGCATTGTTCCTCCTGTATCCGAGGTTCAACTATCGGATTTAATTCTCCTCTCCAGTACCCTGGCATAGACTTTCCGGGGAGGCTGAGGAGTGTGATCCCCTGTAGTTGGAACACACCCTCCGGTCCCCTTCTTATAGAGGGGACCACCACCCCGGTCTGCCAGTCCAGAGGCACTGTCCCCGACCTCCAGCGATGTTGCAGAGGCGTGTCAGCCAAGACAGCCCACTTCATCCAGAGACTTGAGGTACTCAGGGCGGATCTCGTCCACCCAGAGCCTTGCCACCGGGAGCTTCTCAACTACCTCGGCGACTTCAGCCCGGGTGATGTCCGAGCCCATCCCCGCGTCCCCAGCCTCTGCCTCCTCAGTGGAGGGCGTGTTGGCAGGGTTGAGGAGATCCTCGAAGTATTCCTTCCACCGCCCGACAATATCCCCAGTTGAGGTCAGCAGAGCCCCACCTCTACTATATACAGTGTTGGTAGGGCACCGCTTTCCCCTCCTGAGGCCGGACAGTTTGCCAGAACCTCTTGAGGCCGACCGATAATCCTTCTCCAAGTCCTCACCGAACTCTTCCCAGGCCCGAGTTTTGCCTCCACAACCACCCGTGCGCAGTCCGCTTTGGCCTGCCGGTACCCATCAGCTGCCTCAGGAGTCCCACTAGCCAACCAAGCTCGATAGTACTCCTTCTTCAGCTTGACAGCATCCCTTACTTCCGGTGTCCACCACCGGGTTCGGGGGTTGCCGCCACGACAGGCACCAGAGACCTTACGGCCACAACTCCGAATGGCGGCTTTGACAATGGAGGCGGAGAACATAGTCCACTCGGACTCAATGTCCCCAACCTCCCTCGGGATCCGTTCAAAGCTCTGCGGAGGTGTGAGTTGAAGACCCTCTGACAGGGGCTCTGCCAAGCGTTCCCAACAGACCCTCACAGAGCGTTTGGGCCTGCCGAGTCTGTCCAGCTTCCTCCCGGCCAACGGATCCAACTCACCACCAGGTAGTGATCAGTTGACAGCTCCGCCCTCTCTTCACCCGAGTGTCCAAGACATATGGCGGAGGCCAGATGAAACAACCACAAAGTCGATCATCGACCTCCGCCCTAGGGTGCTCTGTTGCCACGTGTGCTGATGAGCACCCCTTATGCTCGAACATGGTGTTCGTTATGGACAAGCCGTGACTAGCACAGAAGTCCAACAACAGAACACCACTTTCGGGTTCAGGTCAGGGGCCGTTCCTCCCAATCACGCCTCTCCAGGTGTCACCGTGCGTTGCCCGTGTGCGTTGAAATCCCCAGCAAAATGACAGAGTCCCCAGACTGAGCTCTCCAGCACCCCTCCCAGAGACTCCAAGAAGGCGGGTACTCTGTACTGCCATTCGCCCGTAAGCACAAATGACAGCAAGAGACCTATCCCCCACCCGGCGCAGGGAAGCGACCCTCTCATTCACTGGAGTAAACTCCAACACATGGCAGCTAAGCTGGGGGCTATAAGCAAGCCCACTCCAGCCCGCGCCGCCTCTCACCGCTGACCAACTCCAGAGTAGTGGAGAGTCCAACCTCTTTCGAGGAGTTGGGTTCCAGAGCCCAAACTGTGCGTGGAGGTGAGACCGACTATATCTAGTCGGTACCTCTCAACCTCTCGCACTAGTTCAGGCTCCTTTCCCCCCAGCGAGGTGACATTCCATGTCCCTAGAGTTAGGTTCTGTGTCCGATGATTGGGTCGCCGAGGTCCCTGCCTTCGACCGCCACCCAAACCACAATGCACGGCCCCTTTACGGTCCCTCCCGCAGGTGGTGGTGAGCCCACGGGAGGTGGCCCCCACGTCACTCCGCCGGGCTGGGCCGGCCGGGTCCCATGGGGGGTAAGACCCGGCCACCAGGCTGATCTGAGCCCCAACCCCAGGCCTGGCTCCAGGGTGGGGCCCCGGCTGCGCCATACCGGGCGACGTCACGATATTTAATATAGACCTTCTCATAAGGGGGGGGTGGACCGCTCTTTGTCTGGCTTGTCACCTAGGACCTGTTTGCCTTGGGAGACCCTACCAGGGGGCATATAGCCCCTGACAACATAGCTCCTAGGATCATTCAGGCACTCAAACCCCTCCACCACAGTAAGGTGGCGGTCCCAGGAGGGGCAAGTTAAACATACTATTCATTTACATTAGATGCTGCACTCGAGTTCATATATTTATCAACAAATTTAGAAGTGGATATTCTTCTCTCCAAGATGAACATTATGCTTTTGTTTGATGTACGTCATTTGACATTCTTACCTGTCCACTCCTCTCCAGGTATACACATGGATTAACATACAACCCAAGGAGCCGTGGTAACAATGTAACGCACAAACATAGACTACAATTAATCAAGTGACATTCTTTACAACGGCAGACACACAGTATATGAGACGAAGGGGTCTGGGCGAGTGGTCTGGCGGGCTCTTTTATTGGGTGGAGTGATTTGTGATTGGAAGACCGTGTAATGACGTTGTCATGCAGGGGTTGAGAATGACAGGGTGATGAACCAATAGCGGTATCCGTAAAAGTGAAAGTAAGCAAAATCTTTTAAATTTTATCTCAAGCCACTGCTGCTAATTCCAAAACATCATTTTATGGCTAATAACTGAAGCGGAGAGAGAAAAAAGAGACAGCACATGCACTGAGACAGAAAAGCCTATGTGAACAAGTATTAACATTTATTTGTCAAATAGCAGAAAACTCTGATTGTTCACAGGTTTTGTTATTTGACAAATAAAAGAATGAATAGCTCTATCGATATTTACAGGGCTCGACATCAACGCTTGTCCAGGACTAAGTGAATATTTTGGACGGGCAAGTTATTTTACTTGCCTCAGCGTACAAGTAGCCTAAAAATATCCAAAAATAATTGCCTCCGCAACAAAGCTCCTGCTAACTAAAGCATCAACCTGAAAAAGTTCACAGTGTGTTCATGCAATTATTATCTCATTGCCATAACGACATAAAAATGCTTCTGCTCTTGTGATGCGTTGCATATAAAACTGTTGAGTCATATTCTGGACATGCCTGTCCTGTAAGTGCGAGCTCAAATTCAGAGTTGACTTCTGATAGTTGACTCAATGTTTGGGTTACGTTATTTAAAATACACGTGCAAGCCTCTCAAAAAAGCGTTTGTGTTCCTCCCACATATTTGCGCAATAATCATATAATATGACGTGTTTCCCCTCACACATACAGTTTAATTGTGTAATATGATGGGCGTTTGTGGTTTCATGATTGAAAAATGTGATTTTAGAAAATCCTAAAGCTATGGTGACTATGTAAAACACACTAGACACCACTTACATGTTTTATTGGTAGAACTGTTAATTGAGTTGGCGGTCTGTTTGAATACTTCATTATTTAGACAACTGCATATGATCCGAAATGTAACATGTGTGACCTTAAAATATATTCTGGTGCAATTGTGCGAGTGCACATTTTGTTGTTGTGTTTTCATTCCTATACAGAACATTTGCTAATTTACTGCACAGTTTGTGCATGCTGTGTGCTAATACATTGACTGTTCCGGGCATTCCCAGAGAATGCATTTTCCATTCAGCTGTGCTAAAAAAAATCCTAACACTATGGTGACTATGTAAGACACACTAGACACCACTTACCTGTTTTATTGGTAAAACTGTTTATTGAGTGGCAGTCTGTCTAAATACTCCATTATTCAGACAAACCATGGTATTCTTAATTGTAAGTGTGTGCTCCTAAATTTTGGCTGGTGCTCTTAACTCTTTGAAGTTGGGAGCACTAGTTCTTCTTCTTCTACTTTCGGCTGTTTCCTTTTAGGGGTCGCCACAGCAAATCATCTGTTTCCATCTAACTCTATCCTTGGCATCCTCAACTCTCACACCAATTAACTTTTATCACATCCATATATCTCCTCTTTGGCCTTCCTCTTCCCCTCCTGCCTGGTAGCTCCATCTCCAACATCCTTCTACCAATATAACCACTATCCCGTTTCTGTACATGTCCAAACCATCTCAATCTGGCCTCTCTGAGCTTGTCCCCAAAACATAAACTGTCCCTCTGATGTGCTCATTCCTAATCCTGTCCATCCTTGTCACTCCTAAAGAGAACCTCAACATCCTCATCTCCACGACCTCCATCTCTGCCTCTTGACTTTTCCTCACTGCTACAGTCTCTAACCCATACAACATAGCTGGTCTCACTACTGTCTTGTACACCTTTACTTTGATTTTTGATGACACTCTACGGTCACACGACACTCCTGACACTTTTCTCCACCCACTCCACCCGGCTTTTTAGAACGTCAGTCAGTGGATATGCTCTTTGTCACTTGCAGTAAATCTGTTATTGTACAAGATTAATGTATGTCTCATTTAAAGTAATTTTAAAGGCTCATGTTCACTTTTATTTAATTTTATTACTTATCACTTTCCTATAATATAGATTATGAAAATAAAAAAGTATGTATCTAATTACAGTACAACATCTGTCATTTTTAAACTATAAACTTTATCAGCTTTTTAAAGACACCTTATATGTATAATCAGAACGACTCATCTGCAGCTTCCTTTTTATTTAAGTTTATATTTTTTCTCCGGACAAATACTTTTTTTTACTCTGACAAGTGGATGAAGAATTTACTAATGTCAAGTAAATAGTGTACAACGCCTAATGTCAAGTCCTGATTTATTTTTTGTATTTTTTTATATTATCAGCATGAAGTGAAAAAAACGAATCAGTGATTGCCAGTGCTTATCAATTCATTGTTTAGTGTATTTATTTTTATATTTGCTTTGGAAATGCCTCATTTAAATTAAATGGCAGATTTCCTTTGTTTGTGAAGTTTGACAATAAAACCCCAAAAAATGCAAAATTGTGAAAAGCACTATATAAAAATAATTTGTACTTAACTGTGAATAATTTCAGTTCTTTCTTTTTATTTGACAGGCATGATTGAAGCTCCAGTTACTCCACTATTGTCTTCCATCACACAGAGAGGGAGGAATTATTTTGTCATCACAGATAAAGGCCCTGGTGTTGCCAGCTAAGCATCAGCAAACACTGGACACAGATCTTTTACTGAGCTGTGACATGCACAAGATATACAGTGCATCCTAAAAAGTTAAAACAAAATATCTACAACATGTATTGTGATTGTTATATCAGTATTGTCCCCGAGTCATTCATAAGAAGACTGATGAAGCAATACGATGGAATATTTTAAAATATTCTTCTCATTAATTTGTTTATTATTATTTTAACCTTTTACTTAAAAATATTTTAAATAAAGGATTCGATCATTTTATAATAAGAGTGCTGTGTAATTTCTTACTGCTTACTCTGTTGACCTGAACAAGGTTTTAAAGGTTTAACAAAGTTTACTTTTGACCAAGCACATACAACCTGGTTATTTGCATACTAAAGCCAAATTCTGCCATAAACAAAATCATGTTCTCACAAGTCATAATTATGACATAAAAAGTTGAAAGTATAACATACTAACTAAAGTCGACTTAATGTACTGAGTTGCAATGTGTACATACCAAGTACAAACTAAAACTTTAAAGGTGGGTGGCATGGATTTTTTTATATTTTATTTTGTTGTGAGGTGTAAAAACAATACAAAAAAACTATTCATTTTATGATCTCTTTACGCCACTTTAAACGCTGCCTGGAAAATGTGGTTTTATGTGTTCCCCTTTAAGGGCCTTCGGGTAAAATTGTCAACTCGTATGACTGGCTAACGTCTTAGCCAATGATTTTGTTTTCAACAGCCCAACACATGCTTAGCGCTTAACCACAAGACATCTGCTGCTATTGCCGTAGCAGCGATGTGATGGCTCTTGGTGTCAATGAACCATGTTTGTTTGAGCCTGAATCTGATTAGGAATTAGACAAAAATAAACAATCCGTCCCTCGACAAAAAATAGAGCGGCCTGTTTCGACATGGAAAGAATTAAAATACTTATTAATATTTAAAAGACTTATGTCTTTCAATAGTTTTACTTACTAATTTGTAAAGGATGAGATAGTTTGTACAGTACTTCAGTCAAATGAGTGTAATGTACAAATCATAGCAAAATTTACTATGGTTTTACTTTAGTAAAAGTTCAGTAACCAAGGGGTTTTGCCAGATTAAATATAAAAATAGCTGGCAAGGCACAATCTTTCAAGTTTTAGCAAAGCTAGCATCGTATTGTGCCCTTGTTCAGAAAACATTTGGTGGTAAAATGCGCTGAACGTGCTTGTAATTCCGGATCGACATTCTTTATTGTAATTCTGTAAAAATAAACAGAATCCATTTTTTCCTTTCCTCTGGATCCTTTGGAAGTTTGTGCAAAGATGTTCATTTCCCACAATCAGGAACAGCACAGCATTTTGCTGACATCTTACTGCTCTTACAACTCTGTAAATGCCCCACTGTCTCCCTCAAAGTTGCATCTCTTGTCTTGCACGCTGCCAAAGTGCACGTTATGGCTGACATTTCGCACATCCTCAGTGGTGGTGCTCTGTCAAGCGAGGACTGGTTTCGCATGCGGTGCCAGTGGGTGGAGCCAACAAAGCGATAGTGTTTTTGTTGATTCCGGGCTGATCGTATGCAAATGAATTCGGCATCTCTTACATCACAAATGCAGCCACTGGGCTGCAGGGGGTGGGCTTGTTTTACTTGTGGCTTGGAGTATAATCACTGGTGGATGACAAGTCTCTCCCTAGCACCTAAACAGATTACCCTAACAACCATATTAAAACACCTATATCTGTGCATCAGAACATCGTAGAAACATGAGGGTGCTAAAACTTTAGCATCATTGTAATATTGCGGTCTGAGTTTTGCCACGGCAAGCACCACTTCACATTTTCTTCAAAAACAGTTATTATTATTATTCCTCTTCTCTGGACTGTGAGAGACTTGGGCTGTAGATGGAGGAGCTGAACACTCAGCAAATTGAAAACTTGAGTCCTGATAGGTCTGGGGAGATTTAAGGCTTATCCATGACCCACAATAGATGGCAGTAATGCTCTATTAAAGAATGTGAATTGCCAATAAAGAAGAAAGGAGTTTTGGTTAGTATAAGACTTTAACACAAAACAGAGCTTACCAACAATTTAAGTCACCGGTGCTGTAAAACCCCACACACGTTTTCAGTGCACAACTTATGATGGCTAGATTACTGGTTTGTTTAAATAGAGAAGGCACTAGATAAAATAGGGTACAATTGAGAATAATACATTAAACCTAGATTTACCTATGTATTTCAAGTGAGATGGCAGAGATGTGCGATTGATTTATGCCATCATAGTACTGCAAGAGCAATATAAGACCAGCCGCTTTGGTAAGGCGCTGCAGTTGCTAAAAATCGCCTGCAAAAGCTTAGATGACGACGATACTTAATTTTCAGCAAGGGCAATTCTAAGTTTGTAATATTAGGGGGGCTCAGTCCCCAATGAGGGTGTGATTAAAACATATAAAAGTTGAAAACAATGAAATGTAAATTTCAAAATATTGAACATCATGTTAGTTCATTTAGCTACATAAACAATTGGGTAAGAACTCTATTATTGCTGGAGATAAATAGTGCGCTGGATGAACACATATTTTACAGTGGAAAGGAAAGCACCTATAGAATTGAAACGCATTATGTAAACTGCATTTATAATAAAGAACTACACAGATGTATTTAAACAGCCATTTTGAGCCGCATTTGTTCATATCACACACAGTGATACAACCTAATCTAAGCATCAAAATATAAATGTAATGTAATCTAATTACTTATGGATTCCTTTAAGGTCACATATATACTGTAAATACAGTCAAATAATATGAAAAACCTTGCATTTATTAGGGATTTGGTCCAAATGTAAAATATTTGATGCAAAATATAACCAATTTAAGAAAATATCATATAGATGGAACTATGTTGTAGCTTAATGCTCTGCTAATATGAAAAAAATAAAAATCTTTTAAAAAAAATTTTTACATGCATTTTTCATTATTTAATTATTATTACATGTTCCATACTTTTGAATAGGTCTCAACAATAAAACTGTTTTAAAATCTAATTTTTCAAAAACCAGAGATTCAAAAGGGACATTGTGGGTTGACGACTGTTTATTTCTATAGTTTCCAGAACCACTAGAAAACTTAAACTGCGATCATACAAACCATAGAATTTTTAAGCACTAGCAAACATGGCATTTTAGCTGACATGATTTCATACTTGTCTACCTGCAAATGCTTCTTTAGGTTGGATGTTCAGTACTTTGATAAATAACGTTTTTGTAGCTGAAAGGCATAGTTTGCACTGTACAACCATGTTGTTTACAGTTCTTTAAAAAAGAAATAGCTACGGAATTTCTATGAACTAAAAGCGTTTTTTTCCACAGGCATCATCCTCTCAACTACCTGTCATTTAATCCGTGTCACTGCACATTATGCTAAACTTCATACTGCAATTATTAGCTCTCTCTCTTCCTAACTTTGGTGCAGGTCTCTGGGTGGAACTACAGTCCTGGCCAGGGGGATTCTAAAGGCCTTTTCATATTGGAAACAATACGATTAAGCGATGCGAATTGCCAAAGAGCCTGTCCTTTACACTGGACGCGAAACGATTATTCGTCTTCTGCTAATTCACATTTGCACAATAGGTGGCGCCACTAACCATTAATAATAAACTTTTAAGATGAATGTCTGCAATAGAGATACGTGGTGATGTAAAAAGCCTCATTTTAAGCCCCACTGTCTCCCTCAAAGTTGCATCTCTTGTCTTGCATGCTGCCAAAGTGCACGTTATGGCTGACATTTCGCACATCCTCAGTGGTGGTGCTCTGTCAAGCGAGGACTGGTTTCGCATGCGGTGCCAGTGGGTGGAGCCAACAAAGCGATAGTGTTTTTGTTGATTCCGGGCTGATCGTATGCAAATGAATTCGGCATCTCTTACATCACAAATGCAGCCACTGGGCTGCAGGGGGTGGGCTTGTTTTACTTGTGGCTTGGAGTATAATCACTGGTGGATGACAAGTCTCTCCCTAGCACCTAAACAGATTACCCTAACAACCATATTAAAACACCTATATCTGTGCATCAGAACATCGTAGAAACATGAGGGTGCTAAAACTTTAGCATCATTGTAATATTGCGGTCTGAGTTTTGCCACGGCAAGCACCACTTCACATTTTCTTCAAAAACAGTTATTATTATTATTCCTCTTCTCTGGACTGTGAGAGACTTGGGCTGTAGATGGAGGAGCTGAACACTCAGCAAATTGAAAACTTGAGTCCTGATAGGTCTGGGGAGATTTAAGGCTTATCCATGACCCACAATAGATGGCAGTAATGCTCTATTAAAGAATGTGAATTGCCAATAAAGAAGAAAGGAGTTTTGGTTAGTATAAGACTTTAACACAAAACAGAGCTTACCAACAATTTAAGTCACCGGTGCTGTAAAACCCCACACACGTTTTCAGTGCACAACTTATGATGGCTAGATTACTGGTTTGTTTAAATAGAGAAGGCACTAGATAAAATAGGGTACAATTGAGAATAATACATTAAACCTAGATTTACCTATGTATTTCAAGTGAGATGGCAGAGATGTGCGATTGATTTATGCCATCATAGTACTGCAAGAGCAATATAAGACCAGCCGCTTAGGTAAGGCGCTGCAGTTGCTAAAAATCGCCTGCAAAAGCTTAGATGACGACGATACTTAATTTTCAGCAAGGGCAATTCTAAGTTTGTAATATTAGGGGGGCTCAGTCCCCAATGAGGGTGTGATTAAAACATATAAAAGTTGAAAACAATGAAATGTAAATTTCAAAATATTGAACATCATGTTAGTTCATTTAGCTACATAAACAATTGGGTAAGAACTCTATTATTGCTGGAGATAAATAGTGCGCTGGATGAACACATATTTTACAGTGGAAAGGAAAGCACCTATAGAATTGAAACGCATTATGTAAACTGCATTTATAATAAAGAACTACACAGATGTATTTAAACAGCCATTTTGAGCCGCATTTGTTCATATCACACACAGTGATACAACCTAATCTAAGCATCAAAATATAAATGTAATGTAATCTAATTACTTATGGATTCCTTTAAGGTCACATATATACTGTAAATACAGTCAAATAATATGAAAAACCTTGCATTTATTAGGGATTTGGTCCAAATGTAAAATATTTGATGCAAAATATAACCAATTTAAGAAAATATCATATAGATGGAACTATGTTGTAGCTTAATGCTCTGCTAATATGAAAAAAATAAAAATCTTTTAAAAAAAAATTTTTACATGCATTTTTCATTATTTAATTATTATTACATGTTCCATACTTTTGAATAGGTCTCAACAATAAAACTGTTTTTAAAATCTAATTTTTCAAAAACCAGAGATTCAAAAGGGACATTGTGGGTTGACGACTGTTTATTTCTATAGTTTCCAGAACCACTAGAAAACTTAAACTGCGATCATACAAACCATAGAATTTTTAAGCACTAGCAAACATGGCATTTTAGCTGACATGATTTCATACTTGTCTACCTGCAAATGCTTCTTTAGGTTGGATGTTCAGTACTTTGATAAATAACGTTTTTGTAGCTGAAAGGCATAGTTTGCACTGTACAACCATGTTGTTTACAGTTCTTTAAAAAAGAAATAGCTACGGAATTTCTATGAACTAAAAGCGTTTTTTTCCACAGGCATCATCCTCTCAACTACCTGTCATTTAATCCGTGTCACTGCACATTATGCTAAACTTCATACTGCAATTATTAGCTCTCTCTCTTCCTAACTTTGGTGCAGGTCTCTGGGTGGAACTACAGTCCTGGCCAGGGGGATTCTAAAGGCCTTTTCATATTGGAAACAATACGATTAAGCGATGCGAATTGCCAAAGAGCCTGTCCTTTACACTGGACGCGAAACGATTATTCGTCTTCTGCTAATTCACATTTGCACAATAGGTGGCGCCACTAACCATTAATAATAAACTTTTAAGATGAATGTCTGCAATAGAGATACGTGGTGATGTAAAAAGCCTCATTTTAAGCCCCACTGTCTCCCTCAAAGTTGCATCTCTTGTCTTGCATGCTGCCAAAGTGCACGTTATGGCTGACATTTCGCACATCCTCAGTGGTGGTGCTCTGTCAAGCGAGGACTGGTTTCGCACCCAGTGCCAGTGGGTGGAGCCAACAAAGCAATAGTGTTTTTGTAGATTCAGGGCTGATCGTATGCAAATGAATTCGGCATCTCTTACATCACAAATGCAGTCTGGGCTGCAGGGGGTGGGCTCGTTTTACTTGTGGCTTGGAGTATAATCACTGGTGGATGCCAAAGCTCATTTTAAGCCACATTAAAAGAAACGTTTGTGTCTTTTGAATACAAGCCGCTCTGGTGCATTTTGTTGCTATTTGTCTAATGCTCTAACATTTCTCTGCAGTGTTTATGTAACGAGGTTAAAATGGTTTAATTTCACAAGATTTTCCTGTTAATATGCATTTAATGTTGTTTTACAATTGTATAAACCAGTGTTTCTATAAATACATTAAAAGGTGTCTGTAAGGAGGGGATGGTTCCTCCCCCCCCCCTTTTACAACAAAGTGGTTCCGCCCAAGCAGCCGTACCTGCCTTATTGCTCTTTTAGCGGTCTTTTCTATCTTTCTCCCGAACGAGTGTTACCGATGTGTGAGCCGAAGTTGTCGTGACGGCCTGTCTATATAAAATATATTCTTTTTGCAGACCCAATCCAGCGCTTTCCTGTCGTTCTTCACTAAATTTCAACACAACGCAGACTACAGAAGCATACGGTTACATTAACATTGGTTTTAACAGCTGTCTGTGCTTCAGCGCCACCGTGTAGCTCTTTTGTGTAACAACTGCGGCTCCGGGGACATGACTTAAATCTCAAATCTAAGTGGACGGCGTGTTTCATCGCAGAGCGATGGGACAGAAATAACTGCTTTCACATGGTGCTAATCATCGTGCGCAGTGTGTAAGGGCTTAATAGGGATCTATTGTTTTGAATCCTGCGTGCCATCGCTCATATTCGCGTGGCTCTATCGTGCTAAGTGTAGGATCCTTAAGTTTTTAATAGTGGGGGCTTAGCCCCCACTATTAAAAAAATAATTTAAAAAAATTAAAACAATGAAATATAAATTCCAAAATATTGAACAACATGTTAGTTTATATAACCTCTTTATCTACATAAACAATTTTGTAAGAACTATTTTCGCTGGAGATAAATGCTTTTTACAGTAGACAGGAAAGCGTTAAACATTATGTGAATTGCATTTATAATAAAGAGCTACACGGATGTCATGACAGTCTATCAGTTAACACACCTTGTACTCGGATATTTGCTCCTCACTGTGCTGTGGCCACTAAATCTTAGAAAAGACCATTTGACAATTATGTGTCAAAGAACGACTGTGTGGCGCTTATTACCGTGTTTACGGTAATATCAGCAAAGCAGAGAAGCTGCGCTATCAGAGACAGAGCTGGCACTGTTTTCATAGGATTAAAGGGGAATAAATCGATCATTAATTCGTGTACAGGCAGCAAAATAATTAAAACATTTTCAGGGGGTTGTTCACCCTATAAAAAGACATTTCCTAGTTGTTTGGTTTTGTGCCAGACAGATATTGCCTTTGGGACAGATATTGCCTGCTTATGTATATTTATTTATTTGAAAATGCAATAATTAATATGCACAGCGTTCATTAAAACAATAATATGAATAATAATATACAAATTGTTGTTATTATTATATTAGAAGAAGAATTTATAGAAAACTACAATAAACCGTCAAGATATATATAGAACCTTAAATAATGATAATCTGCTAGAGATTCTCGAACATGTATGTTTTTAATTATTTATGATGTTAATCTCTGTAATTTTTAATAAAACGTACATTAAAATATCCTTTTCTCAGCCATGCGCTGAAAATCAAACAGCCACGAAACTCCGTCCCTTGCATTCGCAAGGATTCCTGGGTAGATCATTTGTTTGGAGGATGCATCAGTGCGGGCTTCGCTGAAGTCCGAATCGACGACACAAAGGCGGCGCTCGCGAGCACACTGCGAGTGATAATATGGCGAATGGGACACTCTAGGGACTCGTAGACGAGCACGCGGAATTCAGCACACGAGACAGCGTGAAGTCCACATGAAGTGTGTAATTTGGGACAGGTCCGTCAGAGCCATACCTCTCCATGGCTCTGGCTGGGGTGATTGTTGCTGCCGACGACGTCTCCCGGAAGTAATAGTGTGCGCTCTCTCTTTACGCGTTGAATCATGGCTGCCTCTGCAGTCAGCAATAACAGCCAACACAACATGCAGAAATGCTGCGGTAATTTGCCCTTAAATGACAGAGAGCTTATAAAGCCCTCCATCACAGAACTCAGCAGAGAAGTGCGCACTAACATCCTGTGTACTGTAGAGGGATGCGGGAAGATTTTGCCTAACACTCCAGCACTGAATATGCATCTGGTCAAATCTCACAGAGTCAAGGTATAACGTTTATACAACATTTCGTGATGCCCATTTTTTTTTCACATGTTGGTTTTAATTCTCTGCTTGTGCTTGTAATTTGTAATTTGTATTATTATGATAGCAGCGTTTTAAGGTGCAGTAAGCGATTTCTAAGAAATTCCTCAAAACACTAAACTACATTTTCTGCATAGGTAATTTGTTTGCACAACAATGTAAAAGAAAACTTGATATTTAGCGCTGTTTTGACTGTTTTGAAGCTGTTTTGCGTCATATCTTGTGATATGGGGCCTCATTTATAACAAGTGGTACTCGCTATAGAGCCAAATAGGTGGAGCTGGATTTTTTGGATGGAATCGTCTGCTAAATGAATAAATGTAAATTTTTAATCTAGACAAAATGTTATAAGAAGATATAATATAATAAATATCAAAACTATATTTAAAAATACAACACCTTTTTACACAAATGTTTAAGGGTATTTTACAAAGCAAACCAATCAATATTTATATTAATTCATTTAGCAGCTTTTGCATTATATTCGTCTAATTTACAGATTATTATTTTGGCTTGCACCCCATGTTGTTTTTAACATGTATATTAGAGCATGGCTTAAAGAATAATGCATTAACAGGAAAGATGTCATTTTTGGCATCAATGCATTGGCATGATAGGTGTCTTTTGCTGTAATATTTACCTTTGACTGTGTCTTCTGTTAATATGAACCTGTACGTTTTTTTTTTTTGTTGTTTATTTGAATGCTACAGTGTGTGCAAGTGACTTGCTGCTGGACACATTGTCTTTTTGCTGACAATGGTGGTGTTGGAGATGGTTGTGGATGCTGATGCTGGGGATAAAATCTAAAATGTAGAAAGAATAAATTTAGCAAATGTCCTTTTTATAACAGTACTGTTTTACACAGTGTATGAAGAGGTTTTGTGGTAAAACTTTGATCAAATTAAGATAATTATTTTTTTACTAACACACCGATCACGAACACACCTAATTTTACTAATGAAAGCCCTGATTAAAAACTATTTGCTAAGCAGTCAATTTAGACATGCTACTACTGAGCTGGAATAGATGCCTTAACCCTGCATTAACTGATGCAGGGTTAAGGCATCTATTCCAGCTCAGTAGTAAAGTTTTTATATAATTATTTTTTATTTGACAGTCAATTAATCAACGCTCTACGGACACAATGAAGCTTGAGTTGCCATTGGCTAGTACTTTTACATTAAACAAATTATATTAAACAAAACACATTAAACAACTTAAACAACTTTATCTGTGTGAAAAGCATTAGCAACCATTGTGTGTGTGTGTGTGTGCACGGGCGTGTGTGTGTGTGCGCGCGGGTGTGTGCGTACTTGTTAGTGGGCAGTTGTAGCCTAGTGGTTAGGGCGTTGGACTAGCAACTGGTTCGATTCCCAGTACCAGCAGGAAACAACTGAGGTGCCCTTGAGCAAGACACCTTACCCCTAATTGCTCCCAGTGTGCCACTGGTAACTTGTAAGTCGCTTTGGATAAAAGCGTCTGCTAAATGAATAAATGTAAATGTTAGGGTCATGATGATCATTCCCCTCAGTCTTCTGCTGTAAAAGAAACAAAGAATAAACTTCTGTAAGACAACTGGCTTAACATATATGCATTTTAAATGTTAGATCACTAGCACCAGCTGAAATAATAGTTTTAAAAAAACACCCTGATGAACAGACATTTTTCTGACAGACTGATATTAACCACATATGAACTATGTATATGTAGGTCATCTGGTGTGAAATTAGTAAACCCCATTATGTCCCCCTTTTTATTTTAATCTTTTAGTTATTAAAGCGTTTAAATGTTTAATAAGAACACTTGCCTGTATTAGCATTAGCCACGTTAATACTAACATTACATACGCAAATGGTATCAAATGGCAACATTTGCATTGAAATATGTTTTTAACATTCGTAATGCAATTGCAAACATAAATTGAAACTCACCTGCTCCTTCATATGTGAGTGTTTCCTCCTTTTAACACAAATCTTTTTTCTTTCTCTTTGTGAACTGGGATGTTTATTCAGAGCCCATAGCAACGCTTTTTTAAAAACCAACAGCTTTTTTTATTTTTTAGTTTCGACTTGGTACCAAAGTACCTTTAGCTGAAAGATGTGTGAGGTGCATTCACCAAAAAATTATTTTACCGAGTTTTAGAGTTTTACCGCAGTTTTACCTCTCTTACACGAAATCGTCTAGAAATGATAAATTTTTTTACATATTGTGATTTGCGCTATTCATGAAAATTACTGTATTACTTAATAATCCTCATAAATCATAATCAGTCTCTCTCAAAACGCAGATTTAGATTTCTCCCTATATTAATGTCATCATAGTGAGATAACCCTGCCCATTGATTCCTCGCTGTAGGCTGTTTTGTTTTTTGGGATGCACCAACTAACATTGGAGTCTCTATAGACTCCCTCTATCAGAGTCACTGAGGACACAGTGGTTAAATTTCATTTTCGAAGGAAATATTCCGGAGTCTTATACAGGTGCTGGTCATATAATTAGAATATCACCAAAAAGTTGATTTATTTCACTAATTCCATTCAAAAAGTGAAACTTGTATAATGTATACATTCATTGCACACAGACTGATATATTTCAAGTGTTTATTTCTTTTAATTTTGATGATTATAACTGAAAACCCCAAATTCAGTATCTCAGAAAATTAGAATATTGTGAAAAGGTTCAATTTTGAAGACACCTGGTGCCACACTCTAATCAGATAATTAACTCAAAACACCTGCAAAGGCCTTTAAATGGTCTCTCAGTCTAGTTCTGTAGGCTACACAATCATGGGGAAGACTGCTGACTTGACAGTTGTCCAAAAGACGACCACTGACACCTTGCACAAGGAGGCCAAGACACAAAAGGTCATTGCAAAAGAGGCTGGCTGTTCACAGAGCTCTGTGTCCAAGCACATTAATACAGAGGCGAAGGGAAGGAAAAGATGTGATAGAAAAAAGTGTACAAGCAATAGGGATAACCGCACCCTGGACAGGATTGTGAAACAAAACCCATTCAAAATGTGGGAGATTCACAAAGAGTGGACTGCAGCTGGAGTCAGTGCTTCAAGAACCACTACGCACAGACGTATGCAAGACATGGGTTTCAGCTGTCGCATTCCTTGTGTCAAGACACTCTTGAACAACAGACAGCGTCAGAAGCGTCTCGCCTGGGCTAAAGACAAAAAGTTATGTTCTCTGATGAAAGTAAATTTTGCATTTCCTTTGGAAATCAGGGTCCCAGAGTCTGGAGGAAGAGAGAAGAGGCACAGAATACACGTTGCTTGAGGTCCAGTGTAAAGTTTCCACAGTCAGTGATGGTTTGGGGTGCCATGTCATCTGCTGGTGTTGGTCCACTGTGTTTTCTGAGGTCCAAGGTCAATGCAGCCGTATACCAGGAAGTTTTAGAGCACTTCATGCTTCCTGCTGCTGACCAACTTTATGGAGATGCAGATTTCATTTTCCAACAGGACTTGGCACCTGCACACAGTGCCAAAGCTGCCAGTACCTGGTTTAAGGACCATGGTATCCCTGTTCTTAATTGGCCAGCAAACTCGCATGACCTTAACCCCATAGAAAATCTATGGGGTATTGTGAAGAGGAGGATGCGATATGCCAGACCCAAAAATGCAGAAGAGCTGAAGGCCACTATCAGAGCAACCTGGGCTCTCATAACACCTGAGCAGTGCCACAGACTGATCGACTCCATGCCACGCCACATTGCTGCAGTAATTCAGGCAAAAGGAGCCCCAACTAAGTACACTGAAAACCCTAATGAGTTGATTGAACTTAAACTGATTGAGTAAACTCGTTGCCTCAATTTAATTGAGTAAAGGCGTCTACCAAAACTTGCATATTCAAGTTTATTTAACTTGGGGGGTTTTGTAGACTATACTTAAACCATTCAGTTCACCAAACTTGTCGCTTTTTTAATTTACTTAAATGATTTTGTTCATTTAACTTGGTATTAATTTCAAGTGTACTTATATATTTAAGTTAACTCAACATGGAAATGTAACTGAAACTGTTGAATGATGTTCTTATTTTTGACTGCAAGCAAAACAATACAAACAGCATATTTTATCTTTGAATTTTTATTGACAAAAAATTAATATTTGACCGTTTAGCCTGTGCAAACATTGCAAACTAAAATAAAACAGACGTCCTGCATTTTGTCCATCACCATTTGGCCTTCAAGAATTATTCCAATCGAAGAAGTCAAATGCAAGGAGTTGAGGAGTTGTGCCCCACTGGCACATCAGTGTTTCCCCTAGGTTTACAGCTTTGGGGGGGGGGGGTTGGTTGGGGAAAATGACACGCGCGTTGTTCTAAACGTCATCACGTGCGCATCTTGTCTTATTTATTCAGCAGATTTACAATGTCCTGACTAAAAACATTTTAAACACAAATATGTAAATAGTGAGCTGCATGTAATTCATTAATATAAACTTGTTAATGAAATTACAGGTTTCAGTTACCCGTCATGTAATTACAACAATATATTATAAATAAGTTAGGCCGTACGTAATTGGTATGTCATGTCTTAGATGAGAACCCTGCTGTCACATTTATTTATGTATGTATTTAGTTACTTACCAAGATCAGTCTTGTACAACCAAGGGGAGTATTTCCCCTCTGACAGCCAAACTGGATCAAAACCTGTCATCCGGTGACGACTGGACATTTGATGCTCGTCAGGGGCAGCACTTCGAGCTAGGGATGGGTATCGTTAAGGTTTTAACGGTATTACTACTTTTATCGATACCACTTATCGATCCGGTACTTTAACGGTACATTTATCGGTACTTTTTGTTGTGTTTTTAATAAAAACAAAACAAATTGAGAACAGAATTAACACTTTATTTTTTAAATGTAAAATAAAATATTTATCTATAGCCTAACAAACAGCAATGTTTGAGCAAATATATATTATACAAACAAAATAAATCAAATAAATAATTTCTTTTGTAAAAGAATGTCCAGTGCTTTAAAGCAACACAGTTGGGGCAGGTAGACTGCAAAAGAACTGGGCTTAAAAGTTATACATGTTTGGAACTACTTGCAATGTACACTACAAAATGTTAGTGTATGTATTTCATCACTACAAATTCATTATTAGGTAATTTCTACTTTATCATTTCTTAATAAGCATAGTTTATTCTTATTCATCTATTTGTAAATGCAGTACCGTAAAGGCATTTTTAATGTCTATGATTTATTTAGCTTACTGCAGAAAAAATACGTAGGTTATTCATAATTTAACTGAACGTGATGTATTTATTAAATTATTAAATACTAATTTAGAGAGACCTTATAGGATGCTTATGTCGTTGTTATTTGGGAAGACTGCTAGCATATTTACCTGAGGAGGTGGATGATGAACTAACTAGGCAGTCGAAAACTTTGCAATTCTCTGTCCGCACGTGATGAACTTTTGAAAGATGTTTTGACGGATTGCTTGTGTTTCTGCCCTTACAAGCTAAAATCTTGTTGCACGTGTTGTAATGATCATTGTCTGCATCCACTCGAGTGAAATGTAAACATACTTTAGACCGTTTGGTTCTCTCCGCCATCGTCACTCTATTAAGCGCGAAGCTTTAGTTATTGTGTGTGCGCGTAAGGCGTGGCAAGACTCAGTGTACTCAGGGACAGACAGGGACATTTCGCGCATGATGGATAAAAATGCAGGTAAATGTCTAATGTCTAAATAGGCTATTATCGTAAATTAGAAACAGTTGGACAGTTAAAATGCGCAAGATAACGTTTATTTAGCATTAATAAACAGGACATGTATTTTCTTAATTTCTCCATTACCGAAAGCAGAACCGATAGCGTCAGAGCTTATTGATATTTCGGTCTTTCATAATTTAGCACCTGGGCTAGTTTAATACCGGGTTTCGGTACCCATCCCTACTTCGAGCAGGAGAGCTACTCCGGCTGCTACTCGCAGTAGAGCAAGTGTTGCCATCCTCAGTTGTTCCCTGTGAGTCTTGCTGCGTCGCGCACTCATTGGGATAATTGTAAATGCGCAAACACAGACAAAGACATGCCATCGTGGAAATAAGATAAATAACATAATACTCAAGGGCTATTTAGTTTGTTTAATAAAATAACAAATTGTAATCTGGCGCTATAAAGAAAATCAAATCAAATTTACTTGACCTTCAAGGGGGGCGGGGTGAGCCGTTAGGGTGGTGGGGCGCCCCCCTTATATAATGGTAGGGGAAACACTGCACATCAAGGATAGTGTTGCGATGATCAGACAACTAGTAAAAAAAAACAAGTATAGACCATTTCACAAGATGTAAACAACACTGGTCCAGAAGCACTTCCTGTTTCAGTTTTTCTGTATTTCACATATGTAATTGAACCTTAAAGATGTTTGTTAAACATTTTGATTCCATTGTAAATGTTCTTTCTGTTGGTTGTATTTCGTTCTGACATTGTGTAGTGTTACAAAACTGAGACAGGAAGTGCTTTTGGACCAGTGCTGTTTACATATTGTGAAAATATTTATTGGTCTATAAATAAAGTATTGTAATCAGGGATCAAAGGTTTATCATCAATGCATGTTTATCAGAATGTATAAAAACAAATTATTTTAAAGTATGCATGAACAGATGTACTTACTAAACATGACTTGAAGAAACAAGAGTCATCTTCTCTGAGCATGATAGGCAGTCCTCGAAAAACAAGGGTTCGGACCTCAGTTGGCTGGGCTGACTTTAGAGAAAAACATTAAATTCTATTAATGCCAGAAGAACTTACTATGAATCTGTTTAAAGCATTGTTACCAGAATATATGATTTAAATTAACAGATTACTGTTACTGTTAAATATCTTGAAAATGATGTTAAAACTTTGCCTGGGAAAAACTAATCCACATGGCCTAAAGTTAGGCAGTACTATAGCTGTGTGGGAATATAATTTTAAATCTTTGTTTTTATAATATCTTTTTATTGTTTATATATACTGCTTGTATTTAGTATTTAGGAACCAAATCAAATAACAAATGCTAAACAGCCAAATGATAATTTAAGAGGTTTCTAGTTCCTGTCTCACATTAATGTGAAAGAAATGGGCAAGGCAGCCAAGGCTATCAGGTCACTCTTTGTGGCTTTTGTTCCATTGTGTGTGTAACAGAGTGAGTCGTAAACCGCTCATACTAATGTGTGGTCGCTAAAACATTCAAACAAGGTGTATCTGCTTCAACCGTTTACCATCAAAATCATTGCAATTGTCCCGATTGTAGACATCATGCGCTTGTCGGCATTAGTTTTATTCACGCGGAGGGAAAAGAAACGAACAAAAGATGAGACGATTAGGATGATTTTTAATGAGACTTGGGAGGAGGCTGTGAGGAACTCCTTCACGCATTTTAGCATGTATGCGTGTTCATATTATACACAAATGTACCTGCATGTATTAAAAGGCTTTTGAGTGAAAACTGTGCAATCCATTGTCACAAAAACACTTGCATATGTATTAAAGTCCATTTATCAACTTTGAATTTTATTTCCTAAATAAAAATAAGTAAATTCATTCCCATTGTGGTCAACAATTGTAATTGAATCATTTTTTGTGATTAAAAAAAGAGAAAAGAGCTTGCACTTAAAGGTTGCACACTGTATTATAATTTTACAGTAAAGAAGACTGCATTTGAGAAAAAGACCTTCTTTTTTTTCAAATTATTAATCATTATTTTGAGCTCACAACACTTGAAATTTTAAGTTCATGCATTTTGGAGGTACATAAGTTTAATGAACTTATACTTTGAAGTGACAGGACCAAAATGGTAAACATGAGTCTACATTACTTGATTGTTTAAGTACATTCAACATTAGGGTTTACAGTGTATTGAGTGATGTACATGCTCATACATTTCAAGTTCATACTTTTCAGTTGGCCAAGATTTCTAAAAATCTTTTCTTTGTATTGGTCTTAAGTAATATTCTAATTTTCTGAGATACTGAATTTGGGATTTTCATTAGTTGTCCGTTATAATCATCAAAATTAAAAGAAATAAACACTTAAATATATATCAGCCTGTGTGGAATGAATGTATACATTATACAAGTTTCACTTTTTGAATGGAATTAGTGAAATAAATCTTTTTGATGTTATTCTAATTATATGACCAGCACCTGTATGTTTGTTGCTTTACGGACAAACGAGGGACAATTAAACAATGTATTTTCTGTAAAAGGGGTCAATATCAATGCTTCTTGTGCAAACTTCTTGGCACTCTGTAAGGCTAATGTTGCTAAAGCTATCACTGTCTTTGACAGTTTTCACTAATGCTGCCTTTATGTGCTACCAGAAGGATCATAAATAATTACAAGTCTGACTTGTTTGTGCACTATATTTTTATCGTGCCGTGCTCCCCATTTGTGTAATTTATAAATGTGTTTATGCACAGTACCATCAGAAGATCACTTCTAGAATCTACCCTGTTTTGTTGCTGCCAGCAAAGAGTATGGAACCCAAGACAGGTGCTTTTTTGGTAACAGTGTGGCCACCATTTTGGAGTGAAATGCCAACTGGACAACAGCAATCCATCACATATACCAAAAAACTTGCGTTGATAGTGACAGCCGATAGAACGTTCCATTGCAACAAAAATGTGCCAATTTTGGGTGCATATGTGTGATGGATTGCTGTTGTCCATTTGGTGCTTTCACCCCAAAATGGCACTGTTACAAAAAAGTATCAGATTTTGGCGGCCTGGTTCTATACTCTTTGTTGCCGGTATGCGTAAAGCTCCACCCTTTTCTAAAAGAGGAGCACCAGCTCCGGGAGCACCAGCTGATTTGCATTTAATTGGGCGCACACACAGAAACAGCGCGTTTTGGCTCATACACTAAAAGTGGCAATTTTAACAAGCTATTAAGAGTTATCTGTGAGGTATTTTGAGCTGAAATGTAATATACACACTCTGGGGACATCAGAGAGTTATTTTACATCTTGTAAAAAGGGGCATAAAAGATCACCTTTTACAGTTTACACAGATCAATTGCATATTTTCCACATTTATCAACGATATTTTTAATAAAAAAGTACAGTGCTTTTCATTCTCCATTTTAAGTTTAATCAGCAGTTATTTGTGGGATTTTTAAATGGCAAGCTAATGGGGATGGAGAGCAGCATACGGTTTCACTTGCGCATCCTGAAGATCCAATTGCCTTCAATCATGCCACTGACCATACTGTATGTTTTTCATGTTATTAAAACAGGTGATGTCCCTGTCATAAAATATACAACGTTTTATTTCTTTAATATTGTTTTTGTGAATCGGTAATTAAGCCCATGCCAACATAATATTTTGTTAAATCTTTTACATATTTTTACTTTATATGTGAAGCTTTTTTTAGAGGTAATCCATTAACAGGTTTTTACTGTAGCATTTTACATTACGTATTTTCTCTTACAATTACATACGTTTTTACAGTGTCTTGCTGTGTATAACTGAATGTGAAATAATAGAAAGTGGTTGGGCTTAGTGGTTGGGCATTACCAGATCTTAATGTACATGAAAATTAAAGACTTTTTTTGGTTGGTTTACTATTCCCTGAACTAAGTTAGCAGCATGTTACAATTAGGGGCCGGTTGCATAAACATAGCTATTATCTTAAGACTTTGTCTAAGAATTAGTCTGACTAGCTAAAGTCAGTGAAGTTGCATAAAATAAGTTAATGGTTGTCTTTAGACAGTCTTAATTTGCACTGGGAAAAGTAAAACACTGAACAGACCTAAATAAAATGGCCGACAGTGGGCGCTAGTCACAGTTTCTCTTTGCTGAAAATATATGAATATTAGAAAAGTAGAATGCCAAATGAATTCAAATGAACAAATTTAGTGATTACAATGCAAACAATAAAAACCGAAGGCTTGCACTACATTAACTGAGGAAAGCTCAAAGGGTTTAGCATCCAAGCACTGTTTAATAAAATAAACACAATATTATAACAATTATAACATTAATTATAACAGTAATATAATAATTAACATGAAAAGTGCAAATGTACATTTGTAACAGATAATTTTATTATGAAACTGCATGTCACTGATAACTCCACACGGTTCAACGCTGATGTGCCGTCCATGCCAAGTGTTTACAATATAATATCAAATGGCACTTTTAGTCCACAAACATAATAAATCTGAGAAATATTGATATATTCTCCATTGGTTAAATCCGAATTCATGTAAAATAATCACATCTTATTGTTGTTTTTTAGCAAAGTGCGCAGGAAGTGTGTGAAATCCGATCTATTAGTCTCTCTCTGTATAAAATGTATAAAACTGTATATATATATGAATGTTTTTAATTATGCATGAAATAATCTTGTCATTTTTATTTAAAAAAAATCTTACCTATGTTTCCTATGTTACAGGATGGTCTGGTTAATCCTACAATCAGGAAAGACCTGAAAGATTCACAGAAGTTCTACTGTTGTCCAATCGAAGGCTGCCCCAGGGGACCAAACAGACCCTTCTCTCAGTTTTCACTTGTTAAACAGGTATTTAAAAATGTCAGTTGTTTCCGTCCCTTATATCCCTGTGGTATTTAGTTACTTGAAACTAGTTTATTAATCTTTATTATTTACAATAAATTAATAAGTAATTATTATGCTATTTTGAAAGCAGTTCCAAACTAATTTTCCCCAAACCTATTAATGGTGCAGCACTTTATGAAGATGCATGCTGAGAAGAAGCACAAGTGCTTAAAGTGCAGTAATGGCTACAGCACAGAGTGGGATCTACGGAGACACACTGAGGATTGTGGGAGGACATATAGCTGTACATGTGGATGTCCTTATGCCAGTAGAGCAGCACTGTTGTCTCATATTTACAGAACAGGTCATGAAGTTCCTATGGAGCACAGGTATGTTCGAATCCATGAAGTAATTCTTTGACTGTCATTTATGAAGTTTTTTTTTTTTTTTTTGAGATTGAAAAAACAAGAAAAGAAAGTTGTTTTGTTTTTATTTTGGCCTGCCCTTGTCATAGTTGCAAAAATAAAAACTTATAAACCCTTTAGAACTAACTGAATTACTCCATTGATTCACATAAATCATTGTATAGTGTATTGTATAGTACATCTTCACCCACTTCTTTTAAAGAGAAAATTATAGTGTAAAGTGTATGATGCTACTACACTAAAATCAGTCAAGGTCATACAAGATCCAACCATATGAGGGATCATATCTGATTGATGCACTGCCACTTCTTTTTTTATTACTAATCTTAATGAAATGCTAAGGATCGGTTTTTGTCCTCCTTATAGGTATCCACCTGTGAAAAAAAGGAAAATGAAAAGATTGGCAAGCAACGCAACATGCGCTTTACCTGACGAACAAACGTATGAAATGCCAGACTCTAAGAAAAGCCTCACTCATGGAGTAGTTCCTTCTGATGAGGTTTCTCAAGTCCCAGACACAGCACAACACAAATATAACTACCCAAGAAACATCCAGAAGTTTCTGCTTCCCAAGCCCAAAGTGACTCTGGTCAACATTCCTGTCATGCAGCTTACGCATCTGCCTGTTCTCCTGCCCCCTTCAGAAAGCAGTGCTTTGAAATCACTCACCTTTGCTGTAGATGTGCAAGGGTCTGTTAGCACTGTGCACCTTTTACCATTGTCAGTTGGTGCAGTAGTGCCTAATCTTAACACTAAGACAATGAGTTTCAAAGACACTTTCCCTATATCCAGATCTGACCCTGAAACCATTAGCACAGGAGTACAGGTCAATCTTGAGGACCTTGCCTCTGTTGGAGATCTAGTGGTCGATCTTGGATCTAAGGGCAAAGGAGGCACATCTACAAACATTCAAACTGATATCTCATACCTCAACAAGGGGACAGAAGCTGAACCAGTGAATATCCCCCCCAGCTGTGATGCCGCTGTGTCATCTTGCTCTCAGACAGACATCAGTGTGAGCACACAGATTCAGTTGCCTATAAGTGTACAAACCCAGACATTACCCCAACGTATCAGAGCCTTGTCCTCCATTGGAGCACAGACTGATGTTTTCAGTTTTTCTTCCTTTAATGTGACCCGAGAAACACAGACAAGCTGTTGTACAGTAATCCCGTTGGATAAAAGCCAAATGGACCAAGCAATATGCACAGATCTTTTTGATACTGATACACTTAGTGCCTCCTCTAAGACTGCAACTATTAATGCTTCTTTTAAAACCAGTGGTTTAGAGGATGCCTTGACCAACACTGATGATGGGCTTTTTGAGGACAAGACTGCCTCATCCATGTGTTTTAGGGCCCAGGCTGACATTTTACACCAAAACACAGTAGCAGACAACCAGACTCAGACTATGATACTTTTTCGAGACCTTGATAACATCCTTTCTGACAGCATGGGTACAGCGGCTTCAGGTTTATTTCCTGTACATGAACCGCATCATGCTGGTATTGACTTTGATTTTGAAGAGTTCCTTAATGCAGCGCACATTCAGACTCAAACAGAAGAAAGTGGCTTAAGCAGTCTAAACACAGAAACAACTTTGGAAGTCCTGGATATTGAGACACAGACTGACTTCCTGCTTTTTGGTGATGGACACAACAGTGATGTAGGAACAAGGGTGCAGCCAAATGATCTGGAGCTTGAGATGTTTGACACCCAGACCCAAACAGACCTTAACTTCCTGTTAGAAACAAGTGGGCACATGCCCCTAAGTAGTATCCTCAGACAATCTAGTTTCAATATGAGCACCGAGTCCTCTGACACAGAAACACAGACAGACATTAGGCCTCCTCTGATGCCTCTGCCTGGCACCCATGATGGACAGGTCAAACTAAGCAGCGCCAAAACCCAGACCATCACCAGTTCATTTCATAGTCTGGGACACCGCTTTCACACTAGTAATGAGACCCAGACAGCAGTAGATGATTTTCTTTCTGCAGATTTGGCCTGGAACATGGAGTCTCACTTTAGCTCGGTGGAAACCCAGACATCCGAGGAGCTTATTTCACTGTTTCCACATGCTGAGAAATCCAACAGCTAAGAGCTCTACGAAATGGCAATTGTAATATAAATAAGATTACCATCAGTTGATAATTTAGCTTGCTTGTGATAGTTTAAAATGTCAGACATTCAGGTAATGTACATCTATGAATGTGTTTAAGGATGTTTGCATAAAGCCCTTGCTGCACTTTATCACCTCAAATTTATTATCTATTTTTTTTTTAAATTGCATATTTATGCATATTAACTTACATATTTAGTCCTAAAAGTATTTTGTTTGTTCTGGTAGGATGGTTAACAACTTCTTGTTAGGATGTGTTGCTGGTACTACATTTTATGTGTAAAGTCAATAAATCAGACCTGAACTTAAACATTACATAAAATATTGATTAAAATGTCTTGTTTTGTAGTTGTAGTGTTGTCTGCTGTTTAGTGTAATAATCAGTTTGCATGTTTTCTGTCCTTGGTTTGTTTGCTTTTATTGTATGAAGCTGACCTGTTTGCTTATTAAAAGAGGGGTGACATGGATTTTCTTTTTTCCCTGAGAAACAATAATAATATTGCAAAAGTTTTTTGCAGTAAAAATAATGAAAGATGGATAAAGAGAGAAGATTGGATCAAGTGTGACGTAAATTAAAAGGTAGATTGAAAGTGTGAAATAGACAGACAACAGAAAGATTAACAGATACTATGTAATAGTCAGTGGTCCTCACATTTATTTGAAAATGTGAAAATGCAGGTGTGTGTTAGTGTGTGGGTGTGTGTGAGAGAGAGATGGGGAGGCTGATAGAATGTGTGTGTATGAGACTGTTGACAGTTAGAATTTGAAGATAAACAATCAGCCTGAAACATTCTATCAATGTACAGTTGAAGACAAAAATATTAGCCCCCCTGTTAAATATGAGCAAAGACGGTTGTAAAAATAAATCTGCATTGTTTCTGCTTTTGAACTTTATTTTAAAAAATCACAAAAATACAACGTTTCGTTAAAGCAAAAACAATTAAAAGTGGGGGGAAAATCGCATCATGAATTTTTTTTTAAATGCACATTGGACACAATTATTGGCACCTCTAAAAATACTTATGAGTAAAACGTTTCTGAAGTATATTCCCGTTGATATTTACATTTTCTTAGCACACCAAGGTGACTAGACACATGATGTCGTCCAGTCATGACTTTCTGTTTCACAAAAGAATAAATATTAAGTAAAACAAAGGCCAAATATTCTTAGCATTCATCACAATGGGTAAAATGAAATAATGTAGTCCTGATGTGCATTAAAAGATTGCTGATCTACACAAAATAGAAAGTGGCTTTAAGGAAATAGTTAAAACAATAAGAAATTTCCATTTGCAGCATCAGGGTAACAATAAAGATATTTTAATCAACTGAAGATGTTGCAAACTGAAAGAAGATGTGTGTCTATATTGTCTTAATGCAGAACAATGAACATGATTTGAGTGGCCAAAGACTTTTCAAGGACTACAGATGAAAAACTGCAGAAATTAGTTCAATCTTGGGGTCAGAAAGCTTTAAAAAAAATCAAGGAAAACAGCACGTCCATCACAACAAGTTGCTTGGGACACAGTTAAAGAAACAAATCCACTGCTCTCATGCAAATAAATCTCCAATATTCATTTGCCAAACTGGATTTTCAGACAGGACTGGGTTCTATGGCCAGATGAAACTAAAGTAAAATGTTTTGACAGCTTTGGTGCACAAATGGATAAAAAAAGTGCCCCATGTCCACAGTTCAATAAACAGACGGATATTTATTGTTGTGGACCTACTTTTATACCAGAGGCCCTGAGCATCTTGTTCAGATACATGACATCACAGATTTTATTAAATAACAAATGAAAAAAAATCAAAACCTGACTTCCTCTACTAGAGATCTTATAATAGGCAGCGTTAAGATCTTCCATGAGCACATTGGTTAAAAACAAACATCAAAATCATCACAAAAATGGGTCAGTGAGCACAAAATCAAGGTTCTGCCATAGCCACCCCAGTTCCCTGACCTGAACCCTATAAAAAATTAGTGGAGTGAACTAAAGAGGAGAAAGGACCAACATCTGAAGGATCTGGAGAAACTGTGTATGGAGGAATGGCCTAATATTACTTGCCATGAATTCTTCAGCCTCATTAGACATTATAAGAGAAGACTCTGAGCAGTTTTCAGATAGTAAAAAGCATTAAATGAAAGGGTGCCAATAATTGTGTCCAATGTGCATTTAAGAAAAAAAATTTCATAATGTGATTCCCCCCCACTTTCAATAGTTTTGCTTCAATGAAACATTGTTTGTTTGTGAATTTTTTTAAATAAAGATCAAAAGCAGTAACAATGCGTATTTATTTTTATAATTGTCTTTGCTCATAATTAACAGGGGGGCTAATATTTTTGTTCTCAACTGTAAGTCTATGGGATTTTGGGAATTTTACGCAGTAACGATGCGTAAGGGGTGTGTCGTAGTGATGACGTACAGTTTAAACATGAATGAATATTCACGAATTGCGATGAAGAAAGGTCTCTTATTCATTCCAGTTGGCAGAACAGGGAGCCCATCATTATCCGCGCTGAAGCTGAGATTGTTCGTCAGCTTAAAGCAGGGTTTCCCAAACTGCGGTTCATGAGGGAAATGTAAATCGATATGAAAAACAATTAATTACAATTCATTTAAAAAATGTAAAGACTTAACAACAAAAATATATATTTAATTTGTTTATTCTGTATGTCATGTTACCATTACACAAAACTACAATATATCAGAAAAATAAGAACTAATGCAAAATGGACAGATACGTATTATGTACCAATTTTACCAGTTCCAATAACAGGTAACTATGTAAAATACTATTAATAAAAAAATGGATAAAAAATGTTTTTGAAGGTAAACATGAAAATTTGCTGAAATTATTGAAATATTTACTTATCTCAGGGGGTACTTCAAGTAAAAAATTTAGGTCAGAGGTCAAACAAAAAAAGTGAAAACCCCTGGCTTAGAGGAACAGTATGCAAGGAAAATATATTACAGTTTTCTGTGTGTATAGAATGTGTGTAAAAAGCAAGCGCATGTCACACCTAGAGGTCCTAAAAAGTTTTATGGATGGGCTGGCCTGAATCTCTGGGTGATAACACGGGGGGTTTTGTTCAAGTTCAAGTTCAAGTTTATTTGTATAGCGCTTTAACAATGTAGCACTGTTTCAAATCAGCTTTACAACAGAATAAACAGAATGAAAAGCAGGGAATATAAAAGCTAGCTTAATAACTAATATCTAATCTCAGCAGTCTCCTAGTGAGCACTCCAACACGGCGACGGTGGCAAGGAACCCAAACTCCATTAATGAATGTTTATACATACATATGGAGAAAAAACCTTGGGAGAACCCAGGCTCACTTGGAGGTTCATTTCACCTCTGACGCATCACAGCTGCAGTCAGTAATTTGATAAAAAAATATTTGATTTAAAGTGATGTACTAAATTTACTAAAATTTGAAGCCATGTAGTTTTGAGTTGATTTGGATTATTAGTTTATTAGTAATTGAATTTAATTATGTGTTAGCTTACAGCTAATGTGGCCGATATCAAGCACTGAGTTTAAATAAGGCCGATATTATACAATAAAGGATTGTTTAGCCGAAGATGACTGAGTTGACTGAGTGCAGCTATAACATCAGACTGCTGACATAGAAAGAAAAGAAGTAGTTAATTAGTCAAAGTTAAATAGTTAAAGAGATTAGCATAAATACTGTTTAGCATTATCATTAATGTAGTAACTAGCATTAGCATTAGTTATAATGAGTGCAGGTTCTCCTGGGGGTCGTCACCTCCTTCTGACAGATCCAACGTCAGGTCAGGGTATGGACTGGATGCAACCTCAGAATAATAAGAGACAAACAAACTGAGAGCAAATACTATTTCACACCCTTAGATGCAACAAGTACATCAGATTGTTAGGGAAGTATTCCCGGTTCTGGTTGGCCTAATTAATGCAGCCTAACAATCCCTTAGGGTATAAACTGTTGGACTATGTGTATGCTCTGTTAAAGAGATAGGTCTTTAATCTAGATTTAAACTGAAAGAGTGTGTCTGCCTCCCGCACAGCACTAGGAAGACTATTCCAAAGTTTAGGTGTTAAATAGGAGAATGCTCTACCACCACCACTTGATTTAGAAATTCTAGGTATTACCAAATGGCCAGAGTCCTGAGAGTGTAATGGACGTGAGGGACTGTAATGTGTTAGGAGCTCACTCAGGTACTGAGGAGCTAAACCATGTAGAGCCTTATAAGTAGTCAGTAAGATCTTAAAGTTAATATGTTGCCTAATGGGTAACCAGTGCAGTGTTGACAGTACCGGACTTCGAGGAGATATAGAGTTGAGTATCATCGGCATAGCAGTGAAAATTAACTCCATGTATTTTAATTATAGCTCCAAACTTGTGATCAGTAAGATTTCTCATTGTTTATTGCTACATATTAAAAGCGGTCAGATAAGTATGATTTAAACCATTCTAATGCGATTCCACTAATGCCAACATACGTTTTAAGTCTATTTAAAAGTATGCTGTGTTCAATGGTGTCAAAGGCAGCGCTAGGATCTAACAATACAAGTAATACAAGAGATGCAGCCAGGATCAGATGACAAGAGCAAATCATTTGTAACTCTGATCAGAGCAGTCTCTGTACTGTGATGGGCTCTAAATTCTCTGAATTTCTCACAGATTCCATTCCTTAGAAGGTAGGAGCATAGCTGTGATGAAACTACCTTTTCAAGTACTTTAGAAATGAAAGGTAGATTCGATATAGGTCTCTGATATAGGTCTGACGTTTACTAAGTCTCTTACTGCAGCCTAACAATCCCTTAGGGGATTTGTGTTATAAATTAATTGCTCTTGTCAATTAAGATTGGGTCTGATTTGTACTAGTTGTGATACAGTTAGTTTGTGTGTATGGTAAACTAGGTAGTAATTAAAAGGCTAATATTATACAATAAAGGATTGTTTAGCCGGGGATGACTGAGTTGACTGAGTGCAGCTATAACAGTAGTCTTTGGGAATAGACTCATTCAAAGTGATATAATCATCTGGCTTCAGCCATGTTTCTGTTAGACAAAGCACATCTAATTTACGATCTGTGATCATATCATTATGATTGATCTAATATTTAGCATGCCAAGGCATATTAATTGTTTATCTAGATTTTGTTTGTTTTTCATTTGTTGAACATTTATTAAATTACTCTTGCAAGGTTTTTTGTAATTGCTAGTCCGGGGGACAGACACAGTCTCTAAATAGTGATTTTTAGAAGACAGAATTTCTATGTGCTTTATATTATCTGTGCTGTGTGATGGCTGGCAGATGGTTGGTTAAGCCAGTCTGTCTGCTCCCTGACCTGGGCCCCAGTTAGTTGAGGTTTAACATTAACATTAAGACTATGTGCCATATTTCTAGATAAAAAAGCAGCTCCACCCCAAGAGGGATGAAGACCATCTCTTTTCAACAGGTCAGGTTTGCCCCAGAAACTTTTCCAATTATCTATGAAGCCTATATTATTTTGCAGGCACCACTTAGACATCCAACCATTTGGTGATGAGAGTCTGCTATGTATCTCGTCACCAGGATAAGCAGAAAGAGGACCAGAGCATATTACTGCGTCTGACATCATACTTGCGAGTTCATACACCTCTTTAATGTTATTCTTAGTAATCTCTGATTGATGGAGTCGAACGTCATTCGTGCCGACGTGTATAATAATCTTACTAAATTTATGCTTAGCTTTAGCCAGCACATTTAAATTTGCTTTGATGTCAGGCTCCCGATAAAAATTGGACTATGGTGCCTCTATTTTTACGTTCCGTACAATAGAATCTTCTATAACTAGGGCACTTTCTGCATATTTAAGACCAGCAAGAGGGGCAAATTTATTTGAGACTGTAATCAGAACGATTGAGCGGTGTTTTGTCCTGCGACTATGCCGTCTCACAGTCACGAAGTTTCCCTGCTGCAGGGGATCTGCAAATGGAACTGAACAATGTGCAGAGCTAGTTACGCTACTCGCATCCAAAGTATTATCTAAAACCATATTACTCTTACTCTCCTCAAGTAAAGTTTGGATGTGTGATTCTAATTCTGAGATCTTCCCTGTCAGCCTAAACATTTCCCTACATTTATCGCATGTGAACCCCTCACTGCTGACAAAGAAGGCTAAGCTAAACATGTGACAAACTGTGCATGTAACAATACTGGAAGAAGGTGCCATGACTCACCGCGTTTGTTGTTGGGTTCTGACTTACCAGTGTTGTTTGATTCACTCACAGATGATGTGCGGGAGAAAAGTTATAGTAAGCACAGAACACAAAATGCAAGCTAACAGGCAAATGTGGTAGGCTACAAACAATAAATACAGAAAACAGTCTATGAAGCTAGTTTGCTAATATGGTTGGTCGAAATTATCTATTTATTATAACTCAGATTTACAAAGCCAACAGTATCGAGAGAAGTTTGTATAAACTAAATAATATTATAATATATTAGTGAAATATTAAATAGTAGTAGTAAAATTTATAGAAAGATGCTAATGTTTTGATCGTGTGCTGTGCATTGTTTTTCTGCCAGTGATTCCCCCTCTGAAGTGAGGTCTGTACCTGTTCTTGTATTTCCACTGATGAAGTTCAGTAAAAGATTTGAATCTGAATTCGAGTGTTCTGCCTGGTCTGACACACGCTAACAGTACACCAGACCCTAAAAGAAGACTGATTTAATCTCTGTATTCGTCGAGTCGTTAAGATTCTGGATTATCTGTTTGTTTTGTTTTTTTCTCTTTGTTTCAAGTCATGGATCCCACAACTCCCAGCCCGTCCGTAGCCGCCCATGCCAAAGCTTTCCTCTATCAGGGTCAGGAGGAGGAATCCGTCGAGGCCTACGCCCTGTGCTTCGCAGCCTTTGGGATGATATCGGGGCTTCCCGAAGACAACCAGAGGCGTCTGTTTCTCTGGGGTCTTAACGACGCGACATGGGCCAAGCTGTCTGGATGGGGGCCATCTGGAAGCTTGGAGGAGAGTGTGGATTGGGTGTTGGCCAGTTGTGGGTGCCGCCCCCTCCGCCGCCTGGTCGAGATGGCCGCCCCCGAGAGTTCTGCCGCGGCCAAGATGGCCGCCCCCGAGAGTTCTGCCGCGGCCAAGATGGCCGCCCCCGAGAGTTCTGCCGCGGCCAAGATGGCCGCCCCCGAGAGTTCTTAGTGCTTAGTGCTTCCAGTCAGCCTGCCAGCGGGTCTCGTATACATGCAAAGTTTTTGTCTTCGGCTGGAAGACTCTCCAGCCAGAGCGCTAGCATTCAAACTTTCCAAAGCCAGAATGCAGCAACTCTGGGCAGTTCTAGACCACCAGTGACAGGAAGCTCTAGTCAGTTGGTTTCTGCACAGGGAGGAAATGGATGTTTTGGTGATTTGTCCCTACAGTCTCGAAGTATCTCAAGTCAGTATACCCCTGCATATTCTACTCTTGTTTCCTTGCCTGCAGCTGTTTCTAGCCAGCCCACTAGCAGTAAGGCTTCCCAAAACGTGTATGCTTCTGGCTCCCAAGGGGGTTTGAGTCAGTTAACAATTTCTTATACCTCTGGCCTGGCACAGGGTGCAAGTAGCCTTCCTAGCAATTCATATATGCAGTCTCAACGCAGTCCCAGTCAACTTAACTTTGGTTCTTCTCAGTTGAGCGTTATAGTCAAGCTGCTGAAACTCTGTCCCAGGGCCAAATTCCTCAAAGATGGCAACCTTCCGTCTCTAGTTTGTGTCTAGGTAGTCAGACCTCTGGTGCAGCTGTGTCACAAAGCAGGTTTTCCCCTCAAAGTGCCCCAGCTCCTAGTAATCTCTCCACTTTGGGCCATCCAGGTCTGTTTGCTCCTGGGGAATCATGTCCAAGATCATCTGTCTCTAGTTTGTTTCTAGGTAGTCCATCCTCCGAGACCCCAGTGCCTGGCGCCTCCGAGCCCCCAGTGCCCGGCGCCTCCGAGCCCCCAGTGCCCGGCGCCTCCGAGCCCCCAGTGCCCTCCAGAGCCCGAGCCTCCAGAGCCTCCTGACCCCGAGCCTCCTGACCTCGAGCACCCACCCAGCCTCCCTCTCCCACCTCCGTGGGTCTTGTGGCGCGAGGACGCGCTTTCCGGGGGGAGGGGGGTACTGTCACGGTTTCACTCAGCACCTCCCTCTGGACTCAAATTCCCACAATCCATTTCACCCCGCTCACCTGTTCCCCATCACTTGCACTCAGCCCCGCAACCAGCTTCACCTGTTCCCTGTCATCACCGGACTCTTTAAATGTGTTGGTTTTCTGTTCTCCTTTGTCCGGTGGTGTTGTTATGTTTTGATCGTGTGCTGTGCATTGTTTTTCTGCCAGTGATTGTACCTGTTCTTGTATTTCCACTGAAGTTCAGTAAAAGATTTGAATCTGAATTCGAGTGTTCTGCCTGGTCTGACACACGCTAACATTGTAGTTAACATGCTTGATTTTTGGCATTTTTTTAACTTTCAGTTAGTAGTTTGACCTTGAGATTTGATTTGTGCGTTTAAAAACTATTCTTTCTATTGAAATGGAAAATTATACAAAAATATAAAGTACTGTTTGTTCATACACAGAAACAATACATTTATCTCCTATGCCGACGATACACAACTCTATATCTCCTCGAAGCCTCACGAAACACAGCAATTCACGAAAAGGATGGAATGTATAGTTGACATAAAAACCTGGATGAGTAGCAACTTTCTGTTGAACTCTGACAAAACAGAGGTGTTAACCATTAGACCTAAAGCTCCCACTTAACCAACAGGAATATTATCTAACTATTGACGGGTTCTCTACTAAGCCTTCATCATCAGCTAGGAATCTGGGTGTTTTATTTGACAGTACCCTCTCATTTGAAAGCCATGTTGCCAACACCTGTAAAACCTTTTTTTCATCTCAAAAACATATCTAAACTGCGTCATATGTTTTCACTATCGAGTGCAGAAAAGTTAGTTCACGCATTTATGACGTCTAGACTGGATTACTGCAATGCATTATTAGGTGGCTGTCCAGCTAGCCTATTACAAAAGCTCCAACTAGTTCAAAATGCAGCGGCTAGAGTTCTCACAAGAACAAAAAAGTTTGAACATATCAGCCTGGTACTGTCAACACTCCACTGGTTACCCATTACGCAACGTATTAACTTTAAGCTCTTACTGACTACTTTTAAGGCTCTACATGGTTTAGCTCCTCAGTACCTGAGTGAGCTCCTAATACATTACAGTCCCTCACGTCCAATACGTTTTCAGGACTCTGGCCTTTTGGTAATACCTAGAATTTCTAAATCAATGGTGGTGGTAGATCATTCTTCTATTTAACACCTAAACTTTGGAATAGTCTTCCTAGTGCTGTGCGGGAGGCAGACACACTCTCTCAGTTTAAATCTAGATTAAAGACCTATCTCTTTAACATAGCATACACATAGTCCAACAGTTTATAACACAAATCCCCTAAGGGATTGTTAGGCTGCATTAATTAGGCCAACCGGAACCGGGAACACTTTCCTAACAATCTGATGTACTTGTTGCATCTAAGGGTGTGAAACAGTATTTTGCTTCCAGTTTGTTTGTTTCTTATTATTCCGCGGTTACATCCAGTCCATACCCTGACCTGACGTTGGATCCATCAGGAGGAGGCAACCCCCCCCAGGAGAACCTGCATTCATTTTAGCTAATGCTAATGCTAGTTACTACATTAAATGATAATGCTAAACAGTATTTATGCTAATCTTTTTAACTGTGTAACTTTTTGACTAATTTACTGCTTCTTTTCTGTCTATATCAGCAGTTTGAAGTTATAGCTGCACTCAGTCAACTTAGTCATCCCCGGCTAAACAATCCTTTATTGTATAATATTAGCCTTTTAACTACTACCTAGTTTACCATACACACAAACACACTGTTAAATTCAATCACAACTAATAATCCAGATCAACTCAAAACTCAGACCTACACGGCTTCAAACTCTAGCAAATTTAGTATACGACTTTAACTCAAATAATTTTTATCAAATTACTGACTGCAGCTGTGTCAGAGGAGAAATGACCCTCCAAGTGAGCCTGGGTTCTCCCAAGGTTTTTTTCTCCATACATACATGAACTTGAACAAAGATTAAATCCAAGGTTATGCTTGCTCCTGTAATTGTGAAAAACAGAAGAACTGAAGTTGAAGTTGACAATGAGGAGTATGAGGAGAACGGAGAGAGAAAAACTCGCACTGTGAAAAAGTGGTAAAGAAATATGTTCCATACAGAACATACCAGCCAGCAACACCAGAACAAGTTGACTACCAGGAACTACCAGACATATAGTGACTGACAAGTTCTTTAGCAACTGCACAAAATCTACAATTTACATCCAGATGGAGCAGTGATTCTTAATGTCAACTTAAGGGACAGTGACCAAAAGAGACTTACTGAATGTGTGGAAAACAAAGTAGGTAAGTCTCAAGATAACATTGCCTCTGGGTGGGATGCTGTAAAGATTTTCTTCTTTGAATTAAGACCTGCAGAGATCAACTGGACTAAAATTACTTCATGTATGCAGAAGACAGGGGAATGTGTTGCAGAGTTTGAAGAGCACTTTAGACATACATGGCTTAAACATGCTGGTTTGAATAACAATGAGGACTTTTGTAAATGGGTCGAAACCAGAAATTTAAACTACGCTATGATGACTGGGACAGTATTGGAACAGCCTTTTATCAGGTTGTTGAATGGTCAGCAAAGATGGAAAGAGCACAGGATGTCCAGCTAAGTGCCTTACAAACTGAACATGTACGTTACAATAATGGGACAGGGGGACATTGCTCAAGTGGAAATATCCAGCATGGACGTTGCAGGTACTGCAACAAAGAAGGACACTGGATTCGTGACTGCAGCTTGAGATTAAAAGACCAAAATGATAATATGGACTACCTGGACGGAAGGTTTCAGCAGCTGACAAAAGAACAAAAACAGACTCTACTAAAAGCTGTTGAGCACCAGGGAAACTAAGGAACCCCTCTCTGCAGCACTAGCTAGTGGCATTTCATCCAGAATCATATGAAGTTTTTGAGGAAAAAGCACACACAGAACCCTTAAGAACAGAAGTGGAAGTTAGTGCCCTTGCAGATGATGCTGTTAAACAAGCTGTAAAGGAGGGGGTGCACATCTTAACAAAGACAAAATGGTGAACAAATTCACATTGAACTAAACAAGATACCTGAACTAAGCCCTTATGAAAATGTCACAGGCTGGCCTATGTCCATACACAGAGCTGAAGAAGTGTTTAAAGCTGACATACATATGATGTCTAACAGCCATGTCCAACACTCTAAACGACTCAGCATGGCAGTACAGGATTCCAAGCAGCAGGTTCTGAATATGTGTGAGCCACCTCCAGATGGGGGTGATGGTATAGTGTCTGATCAATGGGTAATCATTTCAAAGCCTAAAAGATTATCATTTGAATCCAGGTGGGAAGGTTCATTTAAGGTTTTGCTGTAACTGATACAGCAATTAAGGTGCAGAGAAAAGAGAAGTGGATTGACGTATGGGGGTGATGGTATAGTGTCTGATCAATGGGTAATCATTTCAAAGCCTAAAAGATTATCATTTGAATCCAGCTGGGAAGGTTCATTTAAGGTTTTGCTGTAACTAATACAACAATTAAGGTGCAGAGAAAAGAGAAGTGGATTGACATGACCCATTGTAACTTAATTCATCTGCCTAGACGAGGGATAGATGGCAGTAGTGTTTACCAGAGTCCAGATATGGCAGGACTAGAGTTTTTAGGCTCTAGCATGTCGCCTGATGATGAAGAGGATACATACCACCATTGATAACTCTCACTGTAGTGACCTGCCAGAATTAAATAGGTAAAGCTTTGCAGGTAGCAGTTGTATTTCATTAAACAAAGCCTTTTCAGGTACTTTAGAAATTGTCGCGCCAATTAGATTAAAGTGAATTAAAGAAAGAACGCCAGCACCATGGTACAATAACCACACCTCAGCCTTAAAAAAGGCAGCTAAAACAATGGAACGTAGATGGAGGAATACGAACTTACAGGTATGGCGCGATGCATGAAAAGAGAGCATTCACAAGTACAAACAGGCCCTAAAAGCTGTCAAATCTTCCTATTTTAGCAAGTTGATCGCTGAAAATCTGTATAATCGGCAATTTCTTATGACACAGTTGCAAAATTGACTAAAAACAAATCATCAACAGACAAAGATGCTAAAGTACAGCACGGTAGTTATAATTTTATGAAAATCGAGTAGATTAGAGAAAATATTGAAACTACACAGCCACCTTTTTAAACACCTTTTTTGTTTAAAATTAAATTAAAGACTTATCTCTTTAGCCTCGCATTCACATAATCTCAGATCCAACTCTCTAAGGCCGCAATAGTTAACTCAACTGGAACCGGGCACACACACATACTACATACTGCATGTGTTATCACATATAACTGCCTACATCTACATAGGAACGGCTGCCACGCTTAATGCTACTCTGTTCTGTCCCCCTCTCTCTCTCTCTCCCTCTCTCTCTCTCTCTCTATCCCCCTCTCCCTTTCTCCGAGATATCCCGAGGAATGAGTTCCAGCTGGCACAACACCGCCCCACCTGATGTCCATCCTGGTGCTGCTAAATGACGACCACCCAGGACAACCTCCTGCACCTGTTAAATTACAATCAAATCTACTACATCACACTTCACATATAACATTTTATTCACTCTCTAAAGTAATTTCTGTATCCTACAATGTATGTCTCTGTATCCTGTAAACTGCATAGCGAGTTATAGATGCGATCAATGGCAAATTGTGTCCTTTATTACGGATTGCACATGCTACGGATTGCAACTATAACACGCCATGTCAGGGTTTTTTTCTCTTAAAGAGTTTTTGAATCCCTGACCACTGACTGCTATCTGTTATTACATGTAAAGCTGCTTTGATACAATGTCCTTTGTGAAAAGCGCTATACAAATAAAATTGAATTGAATTGAATTGAACCTTTATATCTGATAGCATCCTGTTCCGCAGCATGCCACTAGTACAACTTGAATCATTTATTGCTATTGTAACCAGGTGGTAAAAAGTGAATACTTGTATTTTCCTCGAGTCGTCAGCAGGGGGTGTTGTGTACATTACACATGGGAAGTGCGCATGCGTTCTCGTCCTCAGATATTTTGGGTGATGCATAGTGAGCAGTGCGTGGGAGACGAGCATTCTCCGTAATCGGTGTCATATGTGAGACCAGCCAGCGCATTTACAGCATATTGTTGGGGACAGTGTTGCCAACTTAGCGACTTTGTCGCTAGATTTAGCGACTTTTCAGACCCCTTTAGCGACTTTTTTTTTTAAAAAGCGCCTAGCGACAAATCTAGCGACTTTTGGACAAACCTTAGCAACTTTCCAAATGCCGCCAGTAATGTCCTGCGAGCGCGAGCGAGGTCTTGCTTTCTCGGTACAGCAGTTACACCTCTCCCTGTGTCTTCTCTGATCAGTGAGCGCTGGCTCCAGATGAGAGGAGCAGCACTTTCCAGCAACCGCACGACATCTGACATAGAGGTGAATGAGCTGCACATGTGCAAACGGTGTTGCCACGGACCAGTCACTTACCTGCTTCACCTTTGTTTGAAATAAAACTATTTAATTTTACCGTTTCTTCTTCGTTAATTGATAACAGTTTTATACTGGACATTATGTGCGCACGGATTAGGGGAAACAGTTATAAGTACAACCATTAGGCAGAATGCAAACACGACGTCATTACATCATTAATATGCAAATTTACGCATGACGTCACTTAGCGACATTTAGCGACTTTTCGGGCAGACTTTAGCTACTTTCCATTGAAAATAGTTGGCAACACTGGTTGGGGATTTCAGCCCTCATAAAGTGAATGTGAGATGTGAAATAGGAGCTCATAGTTATGCGAGTGTTCTTTTCTCCTATTTTCTTTAAGCGTAAGTGAATGTAAGTGAATAATATTTCCTTGTACTTATGATGTTTTTTGTTTTATACAGTATTCCCACTGCCGTATTTTGCCGTATTGTGCTATATTGTTTTGAATGTTAATCATTATCATCAGTACTAATCATAAACTGAGAAATATAGAGCTGTGTTGTAAATCACATCCCCCGCTCAGAGTATCTTTCTTTGTTATGTTTTGTTTCCTTTATTTTTTTCCCAAAACTCTGTTTTATTTATTTTTGGTCTATTTTGTGAAAGCCGTGAGCCGGAACGGTCCACTGTACGTTCTGAAAAGAAACCTTTCAGCACAAATAATTCCTTTGAAAGAATTAACTAAATAAATTTCAAAGTAAGTGAACCTGCTAAATGTGGTCTTGGTGGTAAATCAAAATCCCCGGTCACACTATTACAATGGAAATTCATCAAAATCGTCCTCCTGTATATTAGATCCCGTCCCCACAAAACTACTAAAAGAAGTTCTTCCTGCAGTATTAGAATCAGTGCTCAATATTATTAACTCATCATTAGAACTTGGCTATGTTCCAGCAGCCTTCAAAATGGCAGTTATTAGGTGACTCATAAAAAAGCCTAATCTCGACCAGGGAGAGCTCACTAACTTTAGATCAATTTCTAATCTCCCTTTTTTTAAAAGTACTGGAAAAACTTGTGTCTAGCCAACTCCAGACATTCCCAGGGAAAAACAGCATTTATTAAAAATTAGGATTTAGGCCCCACCATAGCACAAAAACAGCCATGCAATTCTAGTGACACTGCACTGGCTACCTGTTAAGTATCGCATTCATTTCAAAATATTGTTAATTACATACGAAGCCCTAAATGGCCTACCACCCCTGTACCTTTGTGAATTACTTTCATCTTACAATCCATCACGGACATTGCGCCCGCAAAATAGTGTTCTGTTAATAATTCCAATGATATCAAAAAAATCTAAAGGTGGTAGATCCTTCTCCTACCTAGCACCAAAACTCTGGAATGACCTTCACAGCAATGTCCGGGACTCAGACACACTTGAGCAGTTTAAATCTAAACTAAAGATTTATCTCTTTAGCCACGCATTCACCTAATTCAGATCCCAACTTACTTAGGCCGCAATAGTTAGCTTAACCGGAACCGAGCACACATACAGCAATTTTACTGTACGGCTTTAACATTACATGTGAACTGCTGCTACGCTAATGTTAGTCTGTTTTGTCTCCTTCTCTCTCCCTATCCCCCTCTTTTCTCAGAGGGATCCTGACGAATACATTTTAAATTCCAGCTGGCACTACAGTCCCACCCCGCCTGATGCCCATCCTGGTAATGCTTAATGGATGACTGCCCAAGACAACCGGCCACTTTCTTGCACCCACAGCCCTGTCACATTAGACCTACATATTACCACTATATATATTCACTCAGTAATCCACACACAGACGCAAGCTCCCATCTTTCTCAAACACAACACTGGCCAGGAATAGGAGGACGTCAGTTTTTGGATCCAACCCTGACTCAGCAAGGTTTGTATGTGTGTCTTTACCTCTTAATACAGTGGTCGTGGAATTGTGTTATATGTTTTCCGGACGGGGACGTCATCTTGAGGTCTGGAATGCATCCAGTATCCAAGTCATCCTTGGCGAGCACCCCTGTATTCTCTCTCATCAGCCGATAAGTGACTGAGGTCTGTTGGCGGGTTCCATTCTTCACTCTCTTGATCCACAGGCAGGGTCTCGGAAGGTAAGTCTTTGTCAAGTGGTAACAGCTGAGGTTAGGGCTCAGTTGGAGACAGTACTTTTACTTCCATATGATGTATAGCATCCACTGACTGCAGCCACCCCAGGACTGTCCGAGCAGGAAGGATCACCCCCTCATCTGTGGTATTTTCTACCGTCACTGTAATACTGTCACTGTCCTTCAGAGGCACTTAGATTATCTGTTTGTAAATCTTTATCCCTGTAGGCCAGGACGCTTCTGGATTGGGCTCCAGCATTACCTGTGTTCCCAGGTCACTTGTCTTACTTCCTTTTCCACAGCTGATGCTCACCCTCTCATGCCTTGGGAGAATTAAGGGTCTTTGTCCCGGTCAAACAGCATGACAGTTGCTACTGTTTTTACGTTTCTTCAGGAGTGATAGTACTGCTTTCCTTGGGCTAACTTCCAGTGATAAACTAAGTGTGCTCACAAGGGAATCTACTGGGCTGCATTAGCTTGGACCAGTTTTTCCAGCTCACTGGATGCAATGAAAATCAGTACAAGCAGATTTCGATCACTCCCTCCATTCTCATTGTTTGATAACAGACAGAACTCTAGCTCCCTAGGTCTTACTTCTGCAGCAAGTAGGTAGCCTCTTCTTCCACTCTAAGCTCACTATTGAAACTAGAGACACTGTGTCCCAGATCACTGATGTATTAACTCCTCCCAGTGCACACTGAACTAGGCAACTGCGTCTGACTAAACTGTTTTCTCTTGTTTATTTGACCCTGGCCCTCCAGGTAAGTGAGTTCTTGGTAAACTTTCCATGACATCTGAGGCAATCTCAATCTTGCTTGACGTTGCATTGATTACCTCTCGTTTCCGACAACCTGCAGCCCAGTGCTCACAGCTGCTGCACTTGTAACAGTGTTCACACCTTCCTTCGGGGTTGGTTTGCTCACACTGGATACAATGTCTCCTGTTTATTTGAGCAGATGAAGATTGCCTATGATTGGATCTTTGGTTATCGTTTTTGAGTGCTTGAGGTTGTGATGGCTGAGCCAGCATGTGCCTATTCCTTCTCACAAACTCTGTGGCCACCTTGGCAGTTTTGGGTCGCGTTTTTAAAAGCTTTGATTTTTTTTAAGCTCCAGGCTGTATGACATGTTCTTTTTTTTTAAAAAGCAGCTCGTCCTCCACCAGCAGGTTTTCTAGGTAGGGCTTGAGGTCTGTCCATATGCTGTCATCGTGAAGGCCTGTCAAGGCAGTCTGCAAAAACCGATTCTGGATCAACTCATGATTGTATTTTAATCTAGTTTTTACATTGTCAGATGCTGACAGAATCCTCTGCCGGAGATCCATGGCTCGGACCAAGAACTGCATAGGGGTTTCTTTAGGCTCTTGAACGGCACGAGTAAGTGATACAGTTCTGTTGCATCTTTTTCAATGAAGTGTGCTCTGAGAATTTTTTTAGAACAGGCAGTTTTAAATCTGTTCTACTCTAGGTAACTTTTCAAACTGACTCCTGGGATCTCCTTCCTCATAACCTCTCTTGCTTGCTCTGTGAATCTGTCTGTCTAAGCTGGCAAAATTTAATTTGTCCCTCTGACCAGGTTCACCAATTTTTCCAACTATTTTCAGTTCTTTTTTATATACTGGATGTATAAAATCGGGACATGTTCTCCTGATATAGGCAAATATTGAGTTTTCCGGTTTTGACATGTTCTGATCCTGTTTCAGTGATTCTCATAGGTCTTTCTGGTGCAAATTACTTGCCGCCCACCGGATGGCACTCCGGGACAACTTTTCACTGTACCTCGTCGAGTGAGCCAGTGGTTCAATATTGTATTCAATAGTTCTATATTGTCATGTAGATGGGCCAATACCCTTATCAAATATGTATAAATATATATAATAACATTTGGGGCAGTTATCTTCCCAATATCACATCTCATAAGCATTTAGATTAGCCTGACAAAACACGATATGATGTTGATCTCTGCGAGTAGTTCATCACTATATAATGCATGTCATTTCCTGCAGCCAGCAGGTGGCGCTATGACTATAAATGAATATTGGCATGTTGATGTGTTCAGGACAGGACTCTTATCAAACATGTGAAGATTGGGACCATTTGGACATTTTATGTCTAAAAAACAACAACTTTCTGTTTAATGGCGAAACATCAAAATTTGGCAGGCCGCCACGGACATCAACAAAAAGTCAAGCTCTTCGCAATTTAGTATGCTAACCTTAGCTAACCAAAGACCTTAAGACTGACCTAATATGATGTTGATCTGATTAAAACTCTAGGAGGAATTTGTTAGGTGCCGATATAGAGCTATTTGTCCATGCCTAATTCTGAAACATATACCTGATGTAAACGGCCACCACGCTTGAGGTGTGCAATGTTCCATGATGTTTCGAGCGTGTTTAGGCCCTTAAAACTGCGATTCATTTTAGAGAAAAAGAAGAAGTTCAAGTAAAAGTTCAATTTTTTTGTATAGCGCTTTAACAATGTAGAACTGTTTTAAAGCAGCTTTACAGCAAATAAAAAACAAAACAAAATGATAAAAGCATGGAAATTTAAAAGCTAATTAAATAACTAATATGTAATATCAGCAGTAGTAATATGAGCACTAGTGAGGGTATGGACTGAATACAACCTTGGAATTATAAAAGACAGACAAACTGAAAGCAAAAAACTTTGTTCCCTTAGATGCAACAATTACATCAGATTGTTAGGGAAGTGTTCCTGGTTCCAGTTGGCATAATTAATGCAGTTTAGCAATCCCTTAGGGGATTTGTGGTATATACTGTTGGACTATGTGTATGCTATGTTAAAGAGATGGGTCTTTAATCTAGATTTAAACTGAGAGAGTGTGTCTGCCTCCCACACAGCACTATGAAGACTATTCCAAAGTTTAGGTGCTAAATAGGAGAATGATCTACCACCAGCACTTGATTTAGAAATTCTAGGTATTACCAGCAGGCCAGAGTCCTTAGAGCATTATGTATATAATGTGAGGGACTGTAATGTATTAGGAGCTCACTCAAGCTAAACCATGTAAGGCCTTATAAGTAGTCAGTAAGATCTTAAAGTTAATATGTGTTGACAGTACCAGGCTGATATGTTCAAACTTTTTTGTTTTTGAAAGAACACTAGTCGCTGCATTTTGAACTAGTTGGAGCCTTTGTAATTGGCTAGCTGGACAACCACCTAATAATGCATTGCAGTAATCCAGTCTAGACGTCATAAATGCGTAAACTAACTTTTCTACACTCAATAGTGATAGCTTATGATGTAGTTTAGATACGTTTTTGAGATGAAAAAATGTGGTTTCACAAGTGTTGGCAACATTGCCCTTTAAATGACAGGGATTTTAAGCTGATTCCTAGCTGACGACGAAGGCTTGGTAGAAAATCCATCAAAAGTTACATAATATTCTTGTTGGTTCAGTGTGGCAGTTTTAGGTCTAATGATTAACACCTCTGTTTTGTCAGAGTTCAACAACAGAAAGTTGCTACTCATCCAGCTTTTTATGTCAACTATACTTTTGATCATTTTGTGTTTCTTGAGGCCTTGAGGAGATATAGAGTTGAGTATCGTCAGCATAGCAGTGAAAATTAACTCCATGTTTCTTAATTATAGCTCCTAATGGTAACATGTACAGGGTGAAGAGGAGAGGTCCTAGAACCGATCCTTGTTGCACTCCAAACTGGACTTGTGATCGGTAAGATTTCTCAATGTTTATTGCTACATATTGAAAGCGGTCAGATAAGTATTATTTAAACCATTCTAATGCTATTCCACTAATGCTGACATAACTTTTAAGTCTATTCAAAAGTATGCTATGGTGTCAAAGGCAACGCTAAGATCTAACAATACATGCAGATGCAGCCACGATCAGATGACAAGAGCAAATAATTTGTAACTCTGATCAGAGCAGTCTCTGTACTGTGATGTGCTCTTAATCCCAACTGGAATTCCTCACAGATTCCATTCCTTTGGAGGTAGGAGCATAGCTGTCTTAAAACTACCTTTTCAAGTACTTTAGAAATGAAATGTAGATTTGATATAGGTCTAAAGTTTACTAACTCCCTGGGGTCAAGTTGTGTTTTTTTAATAGTAGGCCAGCTATAACAGCCAGCTAATAGGCTTTAGGGACATATCCTAATGTCAGAGATGAGTTTATAATATTAAGCATTGGATCTATTATTTCAGACAGCATCTCTTTCAATAAGGTAGTAGGTAGAAGAAGAAGAATTGAAGCTGCGCAGTGATTAAAGGGCCCTCGCACCTGGGGAAGCGCCACCCAGTGCCTTTATGAAACTGAAATTATTACATCATCTAAATCTCCAACATGTATGCTAGATCCTATACATACTAGAAACAGATGTTCCCTGTAAATATAGATTCTCTGCTTAGTGTTATTAAAGGGATAGTTCACTCAAACATAAAAAATTGCGGTTTATTTAATCACCCCCAGACCATCCTAAATGTATGCAACATTTTTTCTTCAGTAAAACAATATAGAAGATTTTTGGGTAAATCTGCAGTCCTCTGTGCTTCATATAGTGCAGGGGTCCCCAAAGTTGGTCTGGGAGGGCCAGTGTCCAGAGTTTAGCCCCAACACTAATCGACCACACCTGAACCAGCTAATCAGGGTCTTACTAGGCAGACTAGAAACTTTCAGGCAGGTGTTTTAAGGCAAGTTGGAGCTAAACTCTGCAGGACAACGGCCCTCCAGGACCAAACTTGAGGACCCCTGATATAGTGGCAGTTGAGGACCCCTTATAGTGGCAGTTGTGGCCTAGTGGTTTTAGAGTTGAACTCGTGACCACAAGGTTGCCAGATCGATTCCCAGTATCAGCAGGAAACAGCTGAGGTGCCCTTGAGCAAGACACAGTAACCCTAATTACTCCAAGTGTGCCACTTGTAAGTCACTTTGGATAAACGTGTCTGCTAAATGAATAAATGTAAATGTCTTATGATGCAAATCGATAATAAACTCCCAGTTTGTTTGTTTCTTATTATTCCGAGGTTGCCCTGACCTGACGTTGGATCTGTCAGAAGGACTCCCGGGAAGGCGGCGACCCCTAGGAGAACCTGCACTCATTTTAACTAATGTTAATGCTAGTTACTACATTAATGATAATGCTAAACAGTATTTATGCTAATCCCTTTAATTATTTAACTTTGACTAATTAACTATTTCTTTTCTGTCTGTGTCAGCAGTTTGATGTTATAGCTGCACTCAGTCATTCCCGGCTAAACAATCCTTTATTGTATAATATTAGCATTTTAATTACTACCTAGTTTACCATATACACAAACTAACTGTATCACAACTAGCACCCAATCTTAATTCAGTCAAAATCATCAACCCTAATTAAACTCTGCTTGATACCGGCCACATTAGCTGTAAGCTAACACACTTTTAAATTCAATCACAACTAATAATTCAGATCAACTCAAAACTCAGACCTACATGGCTTAAAATTTTAGCAAATTTAGTACACGACTTTAAATCAAATAATTTTTATCAAACTACTGACTGCAGCTGTGACGCGTCAGAGGAGAAATGACCCTCCAAGTGAGCCTGGGTTCTCCCAAGGTTTTTTCTCCATATATATATATATATTAGGGATGCCACAATTCTCAATATAATATTGAACCGTTCGGTACGTCATCCACGGTTCAATAGGCGCTTGTGAATTGCGTTTTTTTTTTTTACGTTTAAATAATTTATGTGCGTTTTATTTCTCTCCGAATTTACTGTTTGTGTGTGCCTGTAAGTCTACTAGCTGAGATGAGGAAACTCTTCCCTGCGAGTAAATATTCAATCACTATGCTCTAACGTTAGGGGGCGCTGAACCATCATTCCACACTTTTACATGGCGATACTGTACTGGAGTACTGTTAAGTTGAATTGATGGTTTATTTATGTTTAAGTTAAGTATGTTTATTTGAAATGGTCAATTTATGTTTACATCTCACAGCTGCTGGTAGCCCATGTACAAACTGGGGAACACATAAATTCCTAAATTTTGAAAATTAACGTATGTTTATTTTCAAATAAACATACGTTAATTTTCAAAATTTAGGAATTTATGTGTTCCGCAGTTTGTACATGGGCTACCAGCAGCTGTGAGATGTCAGTGTTAATTTTAAAATAAAAAAATATTTTATATTATACAATACACTAGGAACTAGTGGACTTTTCTTTGCTTTTAAGTAAAATAAAGGATTGCAATAAATCGTTTTTATTTTTTCTTCTTAACCTTCTTACTGTTCCTATTGCCTAAGCATAGAATAACAAAAAGAAAACACTCTTATGTGTCAAGCCATCAGAACCGAACCGAACCTAAAACCGTGATTAAAAAACCGAGGTATGTATTGAACCGTGGGCTAACTGTATTGTTGCATCCCTAATATATATATATATATATATATATATATATATATATATATATATATACATACATACATACATACATACATACATACATACATACATACATACATATATATATATATACATTCATTAATGGAGTTTGGGTTCCTTGCTCACTAGGAGACTGCTGAAATTAGACATTAGTTAATAAATTAGCTTTTATATTTCCCTGCTTGTCATTCTGTTTATTCTGCTGTAAAGCTGCTTTGTTAAAGCGCTATACAAATAAACTTGAACTTGAAACTTGTTTTAACACAGCATGAGAGAATAGCAAGAGGAGGGTCCATCAACTTCTGCAGCACAAATGATCACAGTTCAGTGATGTTCAGTAAATGCCAGAGTTTAAATCTGTGTTGGATAAGAACTACAAGATGTGTCTTGTGTATTTTTTGTTGCCAGTTGAGGAGTTTTAAAAAATGGAAAAGAACAGTAAAGAATCTGCTCAGATGTATGTGTATAGCCAGGAGGGCAAATGTTTCTGAAATAAAGATGGATGATATTATGGATATGTCTGATTGATTGTAAAGAAAATCAGTACTGCTCATGAAACTGCATGACAAAAATACATTTCTCTCTAACATTACTGTTTTTCCTTACAAATTAATGCAGCCCCGACATCTACAGTATCCTCTAAAAACTGGCATGGCATTTTATTAACTTGACAATGTATGAAAATGCTGAAATGTGCGCAATAAATAATTTACTGAATGAATGATATTTAAAAACTGCTTGTGCTTTTAAAAGAGGGAGGAGACCGAAAGAAACTCTGAGCTCCCAACCAGGTTAGGTTCACAGAGTAAGTTACCATGGTAACAGATTCTGAGTATAAGTTACCTCTCTTTCTGAAACGGCATGACTTACCAAGCTTTCTCGGGTTCTACCTACCTCTCATTCTGAAATGGAAAACCCAGAGTTTCCCCCTTTTTAAGGGTTAAGAGTATTTACTTAACCTCCTTTCTGAAACTGGCCCCTGGACGGTTACAACAAGGATGTGTAGTAACTGTGCTTTTAAGGCACAAATAATATTTATAAGATGTGATGAAACATTTTAATTTGGTACCATCAGCAGCATTAAAATGATCAATAAAAAGACAATAGTTATTATTAAACCTAACTTGTCTGTGGCACATTTTAGAAACATTCCATTTTTTATCTTTATCACCATAGGGTAAAAATAATAATACTTTTTTTTTTCAAACCAATAAAACAAATTATCTTAGACAAACCTTTCTTTTAATTGAATTGAGAAAAGTTTATGGCTTTTAATCTAATTTTAGACTTTATAGGGAATGCACATTTTTAAGCCTATCCAAAGTCTCATTTACAAGGAAGATTTAATTAAACAATAAACAGTAAAATAACATTAAAGAAAACATACAGTACATACATACATTAAACAGTATATAATACATAATATAATATAACATAGTTATAGTAATATAACATTTACAAATATAACAATATAATAATATAAAATATGCTGCAAAAATGCATATATTTATTGAAAAAATGTTAAATCTGTTAAAATAAAATGATAAATTCAGGTATTCTGAGTTATCATGAAACATTTACCAAGCCTCAAGCATACACAACTCAAAACAGACAAGACAGACTTTACTTTGCCTATGTCAACAGAGAGCAAAATAATTTACCGGACCAGGAAGTTTATTTATAATATTTTTTCAATCAATTAACAGTCGTTTTAACAAGATATTAAGTCGTATTAATGAGATATTAAGTCGTATTAACGAGAAAAGAAATCGTTATAACACAATACCAAGTCTTTTTAACGAGAAAATAAGTCGTTATAAAGAGAAAATACGTTGTTTTATTGAGACATTAAATTAATTTAACTATAAAATAAGTTATAATTTTAAGAGAAAAGAGAAAATAATTTCTTAATTTCAACATAGCAGTATTAATATTACCCACGAGAGGGCAGAATAAGTCACAGGCTTTTAGCTCAAAGTTTGCTACAAATACACTATAGGACAGGCCGCGACTGGCCATCAGGAGCACCGGGACAATTGCTGTGGAGACACAATAGGCTTTGGCAAAAAAGTGTTAGACATGTCTGACCCGTCACTCCCGCAAATTACGTGGTTTAATACATTAAGACTGTGATATGAAAAGACCAATTATACCTACACACTTTATTAATGGAGATTGGTGGAGATTAAGGGCATGGAAGAAAGATCCTGACATTGCTCCCTGCACCTGACACTGAGGGTGAGTTTTCAGACTATGTCCCTGTGTTCCCTGTTTTCCTTAACTCTGTCCCCAAGTTTCCTGATTGCCTATGCTTTGTTCCTGAATATTCTGAATTCCCTGCCACAGTCAAGATGACCGCCCCTGAGTTCCCTGCTGCAGTCAAGATGGCCAGTTTCCAGACTCTGTTCTGTGTTTCGGTTTCAGGTCTTGTTTGTATGAAGTTGTGTTAAAACTTGTATGCTGTTTCCCTGATCATTTACCTGTGGATGTTTCGCGTGTCTACCTGTGGATTACAAACCTGTTTAATCTGTGGATGTTATGTGTAACACAGGCAAGCAGATGAGCCCTGAAACCACTGACTACATAAGTCCACTTCTTGCAACACTGCACTGGCTACCTGTTAACTACTGCATACATTTCAAAATATTGTTAATTACATGCAAAGCCCTAAACAGCCTAGCACCTCTATACCTCTATGAACTACTATCAGCATACAATCCATCCCGAGCATTGCGCTCACAAAATAGCGGTTTGTTAATAGTTCCAAGAATATCAAAAAAATCTAAAGGTGGAAGATCCTTCTCCTACTTAGCACCAAAATTATGGAATGACCTTCCCAGCAATATTCGGGACTCAGACACACTCGAGCAGTTTAAAACTAAACTAAAACTAAACTTATCTCTTTAGCCATGCATTCAGCTAATTACAGATCTTAATTCTCTAAGGCCGCAATAGTTAACTCAACCGGAACCGGGCACACATAAATATTACATATTGCATAAGATATCATTTGCATACATTACATATGAACGGCCACTACACTAATGTTAGTCTGTTTTGTCCCCTTCTCTCCTTCTCCTCTTCTCTCCTTTTCTCTCTCTCTATCCCCCTCTACCTTTTCCGAGGGATCCCGAGAAATGAGTTCCAGCTGGCACAACACTGCTCATAACAGTCCTGCCCCACCTGATGCCCACCCTGGTGATGCTAAATGGACGACTGCCCAAGACGACCACCTTATTTGTAATTCATTTTTATTCATTCTCTTAAATAAGTAAATGTCTGTGTCTTGTAACTGCATAGTGAGTTATAGATGCGATCAATGGCAATTTGTGTCCTTTATTGCGGATTGCATATGCTACGGATTGCATCTATAACATGTCATGTCAGGTTTTTTTTTTCTCTCTTAAAGAGTTTTTTTTAACCCCTGACCACTGACTGTTATCTTTCAATGCATGCAAAGCTGCTTTGGTACAATGACCTTTGTGAGAAACGCTATACAAATAAAATTGAATTGAATTGAATTGAATTGAATTGAATTGAATTGAATTGAATTGATTTGATTTGAATTGAATTGAATTGAATTGAATTGAATTGAATTGAATTGAATTGAATTGAATTGAATTGAATTGAATGCAAAGCGCCGTGCTTTAGGCATACTCTATGGGAGGCACAAGCCATGTAGCGCTTTGAGTTCATATAGCCTAATGTCTTACGAAAAATAACCATGGTTATTTTTCATGTTAAAAAAAACAGAAAACAATGCAGATAAAATAAATTAAAGTTATATTATCAAAACTAAAATAAACCTCATGAAGACGTTTTATTAATTTATGTATTTAAAATATTGTAATGCAAACTTGCGACCCACAAACACCGGTTTGAAAGGGAACATGCGCAGCAGCAGATCAAAATCTCCCTGTCTGTACTGCGCCGCTCACACGTACAGTGTAAAACAAGTTTAATGTTTACAGTGTTTACAAGATTACAGTTTAATGATTTTTCTAATTAATGCCAAATTCGATAATTATAACTTTAGTACATAAAAGCAATAAAGCGGCTGCTGACAGCTGGCCAAATTGGTTGCCAGTCCGGGCTTGCCTTTTATGGTTATTTGTAGCATAGGTCTGCTTATGGGCTATATAAATTATATAACCTTAATAAAGATTAGCCTAAAACACATGCATATGCCTGAAATAAAAGCAAATTCCAAATAATTCAGATTTTAGACAAATAGTAATAGTGCAACAGCTAGTCAACACATTGTTCTGGCTTCCCTGTCTCATTCTGCCATATAGTGTCTAATATCAGTGGTGTAGTGGTGCCTGGAGAAGTGGGTATAGTCTTAATTTTAGCCACCATTTATTTTTTTTAAATCAGCATATATGATGAACTCCCTGTGTTATAAACAGTGACATGTAAGACTATAGTCCTGTATATTTAATTCACCAATGGGCCAGTAGTATTTGCACATCGTCTCTGAACTTCTGCTGCTTGACCTCACAGTAAGGATTATTATGAAATTATTGTCAGCCACAGAAGAGGTGCAGATTTAGCAGTCACTACAGGCCATAATGTAATAAGAAAGTAGACACAAGCTTTTTTAAGTGCATTGTAAACTGCACCTGAAATTAGGGGGAAAGGTCTATGGGGAATTGTATACCTTTGTGGGGAAAGAAAAATCAGGCTATTTTGAAAACAGATAATACATTTATAATATATACATTTAACAGTATTTTGCGCCGGTCAGAACCGAGGGCGTATAAGTAAAAAAGTCATAAATGCTGCGCGTTCTCGTCATGCTTTATTCTTGCGTAGCTGATTTTTTCTTGAACTATCCTAAACACAAGACACTTCAAACAAACAAAGTTAAAAACAAAATCATATAATACAAAAATAATAAATGAAAATACACAAAATAGCGTATAGTTATCTATTGAAATAAAATAGGCAAAAAATAAACATTCGTTTTGAAGTAAGGATATCTGAAGATATATAAATACATGGCAGGTACCCGTCTTATTTGTTTTGGTAATAAAAGTAATTTTAAATAAACAGGTTTGTCATTGTACTGCTGTTCTTTTGTCATTTTGAAGTCATTCAGATTCGTTTTGTTAATAAACCTAATATAAGCGAGTTTTTCATAATACTGTTGTTAATACTATTATTGTTGTTGTATTTTTAATTAGAATCATATAGAACAAACACTTTAAACATTCGTTATGTTCATATGTAACGTTAATGATCTAAACTAAGATCTACAGATGCTGTGCTTTATTGACAGATATTTGTTCTTTTTAAACGTGAGGTGGCAGGGCCATCGGTTGGATGGACGCGGTTGGCTGGGAGCAAGCCAAATAAGTCTGTCCTATACTGTATTTGTAGAAAACTTTGGGTTAAAAGCCTGTGATATTTCTGATAACGTGTAGCTTCAATGCCTTCATTACTTGTTTCCCTGACTTATTCTGCCCTCTAGTGGCTAATATTAATACCGCTATGTTGAAATTAAGTAATTGTTTTCTTGTTAAAACGACCTAATATCTTGTTAAAACGACATATTTTCTCGTTAAAACGACTTATTTTCTCATTATAACGACTTATTTTCTCGAAAAAAGGTTTTATTTTAAAATAACGTGATAGTGTTTCAAAATAGCGAGATATTATTACAAAATATCGAGATGTTATCTTGAAATAACAACATAATATCTTGAAATAATCTTTTTTTTTTTTTTAGCACTTGCGATTCAGAGCCACTGTACATAATATATAGTTTTTGATATACCCTACCTCTCATCTTTCCCCTAAACATGCCATTTTAAAATGCATTACAAAATAATTACATAAACAAATTTATCCTCATGCATAGTTGGGCCATTTTCAATCATTTACAAACACCTGCATGTATGAGAGCTTTTTCCTGCTTTGTTTTACTTCTTTTTCTTTGTCTTTCTTTGTTCACTGTCGTAAAAAAGTGCACTTAAATTTAAAAAAGTAAATTCAAGTGCAATTCAAGATAGACACAGGACATGTATTATAAAAACAGTTAATAAAACCATTAAGCCAGTGGCAGAGGACATTGAGAGACCTCTGCCTTTCTGGAACCCTTCAGGTAGTACAACGCTTGCACCACCTCTATCAATTATGTAAGATATATTAACACAAGGATTCATACCATTATCTTGTTAAGACCACTCAATTACTCATGATCACTCAGCCTTATATATATATATATACCTTACGAGATCACTCGTAAGGTATTGTTCTAACTAGTGTTAACATCTAAAGTGTACTCAAAAAGACAACATGGCACTTGCTGTCCTAATGTTAAAAAAATATTTCTTAAACCACATATCCCAGAGAATAACAAATTCCTTTTTTTTCGAGAAATATATGGCATTAGAGTGCACTACATTTGTATGTGGAAGACACTGATTAACAAGCCCTTATATAAGTCAATGAGAGGTTCCACAAGGGATTCAATTATTGCAGGAGGCAAACCCAACGTTTGCTTTTATTATTGATTGGTCTTGTGATAAAAATGCAATTAATGCCTCTTAAGAATTACAATTTTCATGTTTCCTCCTTTCTAAATGTACAGTAGTATGTCAGTCTCCACAAGAAAACTTAAGGGGTATGTTTGTGATGCAGCATGCTTTTGAAGTATCTCATAAAGCTTATCGATGGCCGGGGTCAGCAAAGTGGTGGAGCCCTCCCAAACCCTCTCTCCAGGGTCTTCAAAACAATATGTTACAGTGGCTGTTTTCTCAGTTTACACTACCCTTGGGATATGGCCTACTTCTACCTCATATCTTTTATTTAAACATTTACATTTATTTATTTAGCAAACGCTTTTATCCAAAGCGATTTACAAGGAGTCTCATTGCAGCACCCAGAGAGCAATTGGGGATAAGGCAACATTCTGGTCACGAGTCCAACTCTCTACCCAGTAGGTTAATTCACCTCTTAGGCTTCAGAATAAGGCAGCCACTTAACAGTTGGTGGTTTAAAGGACATATACCTAATCCCTAGTTCCCCTAATCTAACTTGAGAATTTTTACCTCTGTTTTAGCGCGGACATGCACGTTAACATGTCTTGTGACTTATGGGCACCATCAAAGCAAATACAAACTGCATGAAATCGTTTTTAAATGGATGAACATTTTGTTTTAAAAAAATGATTTATATTAAAGCATTTCATGACATTTTTAAAAAGACTAATTATTGCTAAATGCTCTCAGTATCAAATGCACTGAATTGTTAAATGCACTTGTGTGCATTTAATGTCATGAATCTCAAAAGCCACTAGTTATGTCTGGAGATTACTCCTTGTAGATGGAGGTTTGAGGGGTGCTGAATTAGAGGTGATGGAAAAAAATCTGGCAGCACAGACAGGTTGGAATTACAGAATCATCTGCATGAGAATCTCTTGACCTCTTGAACTCTAAATCATGTTTATTTGCACTATCATGTTGGATAGTGCTATTGCCCTTTCCATTTCAATTATACAGTAGATAAAATGTTATTTCCCGAAATCCAGCAAATATCTCTATGCAGAAAAATTAGATTCTATTTAATATTTGTACATTTCATTTGTACTGACAACCAGACCAACATTTTACTACACTCTAAAAACAGATGTGTTAAAATAACACAAGATGTGTCTAGTTAGGGACAACACACAGATGTGTTGTCCCTAACTAGACACATCTTTGTGTTAATTTAAAAACAACACATTCTGTGTTACTTTTAACTCAACTTGTGTTACTTTCAACTCAACATGTGTTGTCCCTTTTATGTATTTAACACAAAATGACACATTATGTGTTAAACAGTATAACACAAAAATGTGTTAAAAAATAACACATCCTTTTTTAGAGTGTAAAAGTTGTATCGCATGTAAAATTGTGTATGTGACACTTAAACCAATTGAAATCTGAAAAAAAATGTAATCTTTTTGAGAAAATCTGCAGACAGAGTAGTGGCTGCCTGCAGGCACTGTAAAGTCATGTGAAAATCTACACACGTTTCTTCTGTTTACATGTTTCTTTTGGGCATTTTCTGCTTGCTTAAAAGAAAACTATTTGAAACAGTCTTATTTTGATATTTTAAAAGCTCTGGTGACTGATAAATAAGATTAATGAGCTGCTCTGGCCTGACAGCTTGCAAATGTCTAAGCAGGAGAGAGCAAAATGCTTGATTATGAGTCAGTGCATTTTTGTGTATGGGTGTGTGGAGGGGTGGACTGATATACAGTAAGGGCAGTGACAGGAAGTGCAGTGAGAAAGGGGAGGTAAATTTGAATTGGAACAACACACTTAGAATTGCACAATTAGATATCCATCATCTTAATACACTTTAACTAAATATTTGGGAAATATTGCTTTGACCTGTGATTTTGCTAACAGCCTATTGTTTGCATGATGAACAATACCATTATGTACCAAAGACAGACTTGTCTTTTATGTAATATTGCACTGAGCTGTAGATAAACATTTACAAAGCACTCACTTTTAATTAAAGAAAGCACTATTAAAGACTTTCAAAATCTTTGCTTCCTTAATAGGGGGTTTAAATTATAAAATGATTAAAAGGACTTATAATGAATGAAATAATTATTGTCTAAATTATTTCAAATACGATAATGTTTTATATAAATAAATAAAAAATCTGTACCTAAATTTTGGGTTAAATATTGAATTTTATGTTAATAAATTGGTATGTTTGAATTGATTATATTTTACTGGGCTAGCCAAATAGAAAAAACCCAACTCACAAATCGAGAGGATAAATAAAAAAATACTGTAATGACATGTGTTACTGTATGTGTTTAAAATGATTAAATTCTTTATAGTCTCCATTTCTATTTTTGCCTCTTCAAATTAGTTATGATTTACTTTCACCAAGTTTTGATCCAATTTAAGGAATATTTCACAAGAAGATGAATTTCGACATTGTTCTGGTTTGTCATTTCCTACATTATTACATGGTTTTGAAAAAAATATTATTTGCAGTATCCTTTCTAAATCTTAATGTCAGGAAAAATCACAATAGCAAGAAGAAGTGTGGGTTAAGGATGTGGTTGGTCATTTTTTTCGATGTCCAGTGTGGCTTGTGTCTGAGTGTGTCTGAGAGCAGGGCAAACTAGCTGACATAGTGAATGACTCACTGAGATTTGTAAATCAGTTCTGACACCAGATAAATAAATGTTTCTTGGCAAACTGCCCCACAACCTTTCTATGTGATGTTGGTTAATTAGACTGCCCCACTTCCCATTTTTCCCATGCGCTAGTGGAAGTAACTGGTCTTTAATTAAAAATAGTTGAAATGCAAAAGAAAATAATGCTATTAATTACATTTTAACCCTTAAGTAAACAACCACTTTTGTAATCTTTCATCAAATATATTAACTTGATTCGCTGTTGAAAGACCTTATCTTTTCCCTAGCTTTATTCTGGCATACAATCTCTATTATTCCCATTTTTCATAATCTAATGACCCTTGCAGAAAAAAACAAATGGGTTTCACACAAATCTTGTTTTTTTGTACCTGTGAAATTCATGTGGCTTTTTTAAGGACAATTCTTGATAGATAAAATATTGCAATGCAGTGTTTTGTGGGTGAATGTCCAGTTACACTTGAAACCTGATACACTGTTCCCCCTTTTTTTTGATTGCCCAATAGTTTAGTACTATTTCAGCTATGCATCAGCATGCACATTTCTATATGTAATCATTTTACATTTTGTACAAAACCCAAGCATTTGTTTTTACTTGACTTGTCTTTTCTTTTGGCAAGCTTTGATTTCAGCCAAAACAGTTCAAAGCATTATTTGCGGGGAATGTTCATTCTCTCAAAGATATGCAGTTTAAAAAGAAGAAGGAGTGCCAGCAAAGAACGTCCTCTGAAAGTTGTCTGTGTGTTTTGCCTCCATTTCATGCATCTTTGACCTCACTACGTCTGTAGAACCAGCCAAGTTTGAGTATACCTCAGTCCATCCTCCATATGTGCTACAAAAGGCTGCAGTGTTTATATTCAGAAAGACAGAGCTGTTTATCCATTTAGCCGCTTAGTTGTCCGCCATAGTTCAGATGAATTCTTAAAGGATTCATCAATTGCTCCAAATCATCCACAATATTTAAACATGCAGTGACGTCAGAGATAGTGTCATGGAGATAGGAAGAAAACTTTAGAAAAGAAAATCACATAAATTGTACACCTCTGAGCTGACTTGTCAGTATTGTCAGTATTTAGGCAATTTAGGGGTTAAGGTAAATAATGTAAAATGTGCCTCTGTCTCTTCCGAATTAATAGTTTGCACAAAAATAAACATTCTATTATCACATCATTCCAGAACTGTATGACTGTTTTTCTTCTGTGCGAGACAATATTCTGAAGTTTTAGTCCACATCACTTATATGTCTTATATTTAAGTTTAAATATGCAGAAATACAAATGAGATATGAGCTGATTTTCTGTTATTTAAAAATAGTTTCAGTCTTTTCTCCACAAAAAGTTATTAAATGACTTGGATTATACAGCAAATGAGTCATGTGGGCTACTTATATATACTATCGTTTAAAGGTTTATCTGCATAACAAGTTATGCATGAGTGGCTTCAAAAGTTTACGTAGAGTTATTACTTTAATAATTATAGCCAATCATATATAACTGTAAATGTGTGGTAAATCTTTACTCTTACCATTAAAACAGGAATATCTTATCTTGAATGGCAGGCATGGTTATTCATATCTAAGTACAAATCTATGTAGAGCTTCATTTTGCTGTATTTGTGTATAATTCCAAGCTATTACAGTACAAATGAAACTAACTGATGTCTATGTATATGCATAAAATTCAGTTTTGCCAATATCCATAATATATTCTGAGAAATTCTTTCAGCAGCAGAAAAACATCCTTCCATAAGGTTAGCTGTCTTCTGATCGAAGTCTTGTCTTCCTGAGCTGTCATTTGATATATTTATTAATAAAAATAAATGCTGCAGAGATAAATGAGAAAAATTGGGTTGTTAAGAACCATGCTGGGGTAAAGGGGGCAATTATTATGCAACTGTTTGATGCCTGTTGTATCTTCTTTAGATAGTTTGAAAACTTGTGCTTTGTGGAAAGCCTGGTGCTGTAAGTCACCCCATGACCTGCCGCCGTGATATCTGTAGCAAAAGAGAGGGAAAAAAGAGTGGAAAAAAGAGAGACAGATGAGTCACTGGTTGTTTGGAGGACACATGACACAGTTTCAGAAGTTAGTTTGTCTCTGATGTAAAGTGAGTCATGGTTTTGGTGGTGTTTTTTTCCGGACGACTCAAAAGGTGACCAAATGTGAGCTGGCTGTCATAAGGAAATTAGCAGTGACAACAGTCTCAGTTTGGGGTAGTACCATTTTCAGATTCAGTTAAATCCATACCACTGGAGAATGTTTATCACTTTATGTAAGTAAAGTGGCCTAAAAAGTAGAAAAATAAATATTTTATATCCATTTAATATCCATTAATCTGACACCCTTCTTTTGTCAAAAACCATAATGTTTATTTTAATATTTTTAAAGATAAAGTATATTATATTTGAATTAATAGTGTTTTTTTCAGTAAGTTTATATGATTGCCTGGATGAGTGAGACTTACAACCTGAAATTGTGTTCCAGTCTTGCCCTGATTTACCCATTAAGCAGAGCACTTGTTTTAAATCATCATAGTCAGCAGGATAAAAGACCTGTGTTTCGTTTGAATTTTCTTCTGTTTTATCCCAAAAGCAGGACTGGGATTGATGAAGCCAGTGATTCATGTTTCCACATGAATTTCATGTTTTTTTGCATGTGGGTGGGCCATTAGGCAAAAACTCTGCTTGCCATGTATAATAACTACTTAAAGAGAGTATGCTCATACAAATCAGTGTATGCAAAATGCTACACACGCACACACATTTTAGGTTTCAATGTTTTATGAGGACTTTCCATAGTCATAATGACTTTTATATAGTGCAAATTGTATATTCTATCCCTGAACCTAACCCTCACACAAACTTTTCTGCATTCCTACATTTTCAAATAAATCCTAATTTACTTAATTTAGTCTGATTTTTAATTTTAAGCTTTTTTTTATGGGAACCAAAAAATGTTTCCACAAGGTTGAAAAATTGCATTCGTAAAATGGCATTACTATCTTTGTGTAGACATACCAGGACGCACACACATACACAGGTTTATTATTAATGTCTTGCTTAAACAGACCCACTATATTATAATCTCTCACCATATCACCATATGATTCTTGAGAAGTGGGACAAAACAGAGCTCAATATTGAAAAAAAAAACTTGTACTCAGACAAATTAAACTGCATTTATATATCCTACATCTACTAAGCTACTGAGCTATGCTTTGATACAACATCCCAACTTTTTCTCTTTTTTTAATCAAATAAAGAGAGGCTTTTATTCAAAAGACGTGAACAGTGATTAGCAGATTGAAGTGAGGCCTTTTCGTTCATCACATTCATCATCAAAGTTTATTATTGATGGTGAGTGACGCCACCTAGTGTGCAAATGTGAATTAGCACAAGGCAAATAATCATTGCGGGTCCAGTGTGAAGGGCCAGCTCTTTGGCGATTTGCATTGCTTCCAAAGTGAAAAGGCCTTAACTCTGCTACAAGTGATGACTATGAATCCACACAACCAATTTATGCTTTTAGAACACATTTTATTATGTATACAGGAACAATGACCCTCCAAGTGAGCCTTAGTTCTCACAATGTTTTTTTTTCATATAATATATGTTGATATAAATATAAATAAATATAAATATTCATATAAATACTGTTGATATTTGATATTAGTTATTAAATTTGCTTTTATATTTCCATGTTTGCACTATATCGTTTTTGTTTTTGCTGTAAAACTGCTTTGTAACAGGACTACATTGTTAAAGCGCTATACAAATAAACTTGAACTTGAACTATACATTATTAGAAAAATTAAACACTATTATACATTTAATATAATTAAAATGACTTGAAAACCACAAATATGTAATGACTCCGTCATTTGCCCGTCACCACCATCGGACAGAAAATCTGACAGTGGTGACATCTGACTGTGTTTTCTGTTAATGTTAGATGCTAATAGAACCTGCTTCAAAAGAATAAAATTATCTAAATATTCTAAATAATTTTCCCAGAAATTTAAAGACAGTGTTGACACATAACGATATATTGAGAAGACTATAAGTGTAATATATTTGATATAATAATGATAAAATAAATTGAAGGATATAATTTTGGTAAATACCTCATAACATTTACAATTAATATTAATACTAATAGCACTTACAATTGCTGGACTCAGTACAATTGAAGAATCAGTGATGTATTAGGCCTACTCTACAGCTCATAAACAACATCTGAACCAAACCGTCAACTGCTATTCATGTTTGTATATAAATGTTCACAATGAGCCATTCATCATTTAATTTCATAAAGTCAAATTTTAAATGCAGCAGCCCCTAAGAACCTTAGAAGCTTATGTATACTCTTGGCTCCAACATAAAAATGACCAGGGTCAACCATAACATCAATCACCAATGCGATCCGCAGCAATTTGGGAAAAACATTGCAAGTCTCTCCTTAAAAAAATGAAACTTTTTTTTCCTTTCATCTTAGTTCAATTTGAGAACTTTAATAAAAAAGGCCACCTTTAAAATAGTTTCTGAATGTATTACAGAGGAACAGAGGTATCTTAGTTAGTGTCCTCAAGTGTTTCAATGTGACCCATGCACAGAATATTACCATTAAAGCAGGTTTTTTTTATAACGGGCGATGGACTGCAATGTAATGAAGGAGATGGCTTTTTGAGAAGTTCCTAACCTAGGTCCTAGCAACTGAGCTTGCTGTCTCATCAATAATTGAGAACATCAAACCGATAGGAACAATTTGCTTCCCACAAAGCGAAGTGCATGAGCAGGCTGGAGGTGCTTAATCATTAATGAAGCAATTAGTTGAAACAGTTACACCTGGCCGTTTGTGGAGTGGCTTGTCTGACGTTCCACCAGAGGACTCAACTGGATATCAACTGACAGGACTGTTCATAGGGTCATTTATTGACCAGAAGAACGCCACTCAACACTTAAGCGTAACATTCCCCTTGGCTACCCTGTTTTCATATACTGCTTTCAATAAATTATTTAACCAATATTCTAAGCAACAAACAAGGACTACAACATAGCAAATGTAAGGTGGCAGGAACATAAAAAGGTTCAACATTTAAAAAATGTCAACTTTGCAGAAAAGTTTAGGTTAGAAGAGGGAGAGAAAAAAATCTAAGTCAGCGATCTTGATAATAGTTCATTGCCATATTTGTAAACACAGCAGCTTTCTTCCGTCAGACACTTTTTCTTGGTGTCCAGTTGGACCGTTAGAAAACACTAATCGAGTGTAGAACAACATCAGATATTGAAACATGAAATTGACAGTTGTGAGTGACATTTCCTTTCAACTAAACCTTGCAAAGACAGAACTGCTTGTGATCTCGTCTGATTAAACAATCCAACATGACATGTCCACTTAGATAGTATCTTTAATTAATAATTGAATAGTTTAATTGCTTCTTTTGTTAGTCTACTTGTAAGTCGCTTTGGAAAAAGTGTCTGATAAATGACTGAATATAAATAATGATATTGTATATATTTACAGTGTGTTTAAGGTAGATCTATTATGGAAAATCAACTTTTCAAAATCAAGTTGTTTGATCATCAATATTTGTCAGCACTGTGTCTACAACAGGCCTATTGTGATTAAAAATCCATCCACTTGTTTTGTTCTAATCCTCATAAAACTTCAACAGTCTAACAAAACGCTTCGATGGCACTGCTGGCCAAATGGGTGCCCTAAGCAGAATTGTATTGTTGTGCCCTCCTAATATTATAGAATTAAAAAACACCTACTATATAGGTCAAAATAAAACTTTAACCTGTTAAGCCGACCGATCCATGAGGAAAATCTACACTGACATATGCCGTCTGCTGGAGCATTCAAAATTTACAAGGGCACACTCCTGCTTTTTAAGTCATTTTCAAGGGCTGTTGTTCGCTTAGATCTTGGCACGGCAGATCTTGGGATCGGTATGCGGTTGTAACCGTGTCCACGATCCAGTGCGCCAATCTCTGTTTGGAGACAGCCCTCCCCTTCTGCTGACCTCCAAAACAGACAAAGAGCTGGTCAGAACTCCTGAAGTAGAGCCACCTGGAAGAAGGGGCAGCCCGGCTAGCCCTTCCTCATCCCATCCAGAAGCCAGACATGGAGTCTCCACAGGTCTGGCCTCGGGTGCCAACACGTTCCCTGCCCCTGAGAAAGAAGGTCCTTACTCTGAAAACTGTGGTCAGAGGTGTGAGCTCTGACAACTAAGTCTGGTTGGGCCAGAACAGTGCAACGAGCAGGGCTTGATGTTCCTCCGCCCTGACCTTGCTCAAAAGCCGAGCTTCGTTGAATTTCTCCCAAATGAGTTGGACCACCTGGGGGTGGACTTTCCACTCTCCTCGGGGCAGCGACTGTCGCAAGAGTGTGTCGGCCGCGCGGTTCAGGCTGCCCAGGATATGAGTGGCCCGCAGAGATTTCAGCGTCTGCTGACTCCACAGGAGGAGGCGACGGGCTAGTTGCGACATCAACCATGAGCGTACACCTTGATGGTTGATGTAGGCCACAGTAGCAGTGTTGTCTGAGCGGACTAACACATGCTTGTCTTGCAGCAGAGGTCGAAGATGTCTGAGTGCCAGGAGAATGGCCAGCAACTCCAGGCAGTTGATGTGCCAATATGCAGCCAGGAACCCGTCCAGTGACCTGAAACTGCACGCCCATTGCACAATGCACCCCAACCCGATCTGGAGGCATCCATGGTGACTACCACATGCCTCGACACTTGCCCCAAGGGCACCCCGGCCCTGAGGAAGTGGAGGCTGGACCAAGGGTCGAGTGTGCAGAGGCACTCCGGTGTTATCAGAACACGGTACACGCTTGTGTGCCATGCCTGCCTCGGATCCCGAGCATGAAGTCAGTGTTGGATGGGTCTCATATGCATCAACTCGAGCATCACCACGGCTGCCGAGGACGCCATGTACCCCAGGAGCCTCTGGAAGTGTTCCATGCCGAGAAAAGAAATGCTCTGCACCGGGAAGAGCTTGCTTTTTTCCCAGTTGACCCGAAGCCCCAGTCGTTATAGTTGCTAATAAAACTATCTTTAGTAGTAAATATGATTGTTCTGCTGGATCAGTACCATTGTGTAGGAGAGAGGGCTTATCTAAAAGTACAGTGTATGAGACAAGTGATCTGAGAGGCATCACTCTGAGGTAATATTTCGACATTATTTATATTGAATCCAAATGACAGAATTTTGTCTAAAGTGTGATTACATTTATTTGTGGGTCCTGACACCTTTTAACTAACACCAAGCGAGTCCAGGATATCCACAAAAGCTCTACGTAGCGCATCTTTTGGGTTATCGACGTGGATGTTAAAGTCACCAACCATTAAGGCTCTATCTACGGTGACTACTAGTTCTGACAGGAAATCTGCAAATTCTCTAAGAAAGTATATAATGGCCCGGTGGTCTGTAAACAGTAGCCATGCAAATGTTTGTTACGACTGTCTATAAGTGACATATTTAGCACCATTATTTCAAATGAGTTACATTTTTGCCTATATTTATGATTAACATCAAATAGTTTACTATAGATTGTAGCAACAATGCCACCTCTACCCTTCAAAGAGGCGCATGCTTATAATAATAGTCTTATGGGGTAAATTCGTTCAGACTGATGAAATCATCTGTTTTAAGAGACCACAGCGGGCTGCATTGGGGGCTAACCCATCGAGCACGTCAACGCAGCCCCCCCACTCCGAAACAGTAGCACAGGTGCAGGTGCCATAGGATGCGCAGTTCCGTGTTGCCCCAGCGGCACTGACTGTCTCATTCGGTGCGCCTGCCGACGATCAGATGTCAATCGCGGCATCGGAGGTGGAGCTCAACCTCTCTGAGGACAAGAACTCTGCTCCGCTTCCCCCCTCCGGAAGGGTTGCAACACCAGATCCTGAGATGGCGGCTATGCTTTCCCGAGCTGCCAAGGCGTTCGGGCTGGACTGGACCTTTCGCCTCCCGTCCCAGGCCTGTAAGTTCTCCTTCAAATTAATGGCAAAAGCTTACAGGTCCGCAGAGCAGGCTGCCTCAAGTCTACACGCTATGGCGCTCCTTGAGGGTAGTTCAGACCCAGGAGTTATGTAGGAGCTCCGTGCGCCTTCCGACATCACCCTTCAGGTGATGAAAGTCACCGCACGTGCCCTGGGTCAGGCAATGTGCACCTTTGTGGTCCAGAAATGCCATCTCTGGCTCAAACTAGCAGATTTGTGGGGGGCCGACAAAGGTCGGTTCTTGGACTCCCAGATCTCCCAGGTTGGCCTCTTTGGCTTCCTCTGCCCCCACCTGCATTGGCATATCAACTACCTAGAGCTGCTTGCTGTCAGGCTTGCGCTGGGCTGCTTCAAGAGGCTACTCCTGGGCAAGCATGTGCTGCTTTGCACTGACAGCACTGCAATCGTTGTGTACATTCATATCACTGCTGTCACAACAGCGCGTGCTTCTGGGAGAATGGAGACTCCATCCCCAGACAGTCCAACTAATTTAGAGATGCTTCGGGCCAGATAGATCTTTTCGCCTCCCCGGATACGTCCCATTGCCAGTTGTTTTATTCCCTGACCGAGGGGACCCTCAGCACGGATGCACTGGCACAATGCTGGCCGCGGTGTCTGCACAAGTATGCGTTTCCTCCAGTGAGCCTCCTTGCACAGACAGTGTGCAAGATCAGGGAGGACGAGGAGCAAGTTATACTTGTGGCCCCTTACTGGCCCGGCAGGGACTGGTTTCCCGAGCTTGTGCTCCTCGCAACAGCCCTCCCTGGCAAGTTCCTCTGATGGAGGATTTACTTTCTGAGAGACCCTTTGGCACCCATGTTCAGACCTCTGGAACCTACATGTGTGGTCCCTGGATGGGACGTGTAGGTTCTGAGTAGTCTACCCCCTGCAGTAGTGCAGACTATCACTTCTGCGAAAGCATCCTCTATACGGCATTCCTACACCTTGAAGTGGAACCTGTTCATCGACTGGTGTTCTTCTCGTCGAGAAGACCCTCAGAAATACCCGATCGGTGTCGTGCTTTCCTTTCTTCAAGAGAGGTTGGAGGCTGTCCCCCTCAACCCTTAAAGTATATGCTGCCAGACGACGTTAAGTCGCTTGGGAACCACGACCTGGTCTTCAGGTTCTTGAGGGCCGCGAGGAGACTAAATCCTCCCTGATCCTGTACCCTCTTACGCAGAGCTTCAGGATATCAGAGCAGCTCTTCCAAGGCTGCGGGCTGGGCAATGCCCAACGCGTTCGCTAGGTTGTATTACCTCCGTGTAGAGCCTGTGTCTTCCCGTGTGCTCGCCATGAGTAGTCTGTAGACACGGGAAACACTGTGTCTACAGACTGTGTCTCGCTCGCTTGCGTCATTGCACACTCCCCTCTAAGGAGCGGATATGTGTGTCATTGCGCTCTTCAGCTTAGTTTCCTTAGGTGAACTCTGGAGAGTTCCTCAAGCACCCTTCTCGGCGGCCAGGTATAATCTGACACGGTTAAGTGCCGTACGATGTGGTTCCCCTCGGGTGACCCCGTAGACGTTCTCCATGATACGGCCTTCCCAGTGGTGGGCCCATGTCTTTCCCTGGGCAGAGTGACATCTGACATCATAGTGACATATCCCAGTGATTTTCCTATGTAGTACTGCCTCCGGCCAGTCCATAGTAGGTTTGCCGCATACTACCTTCGCTCCTGGCGGGATGCGGACTGAAAGGGAATGTCTTGGTTACGTATGTAACCCTCGCTCCCTGAAGGAGGGAACGGAGACGTCACGTCCTGTCGCCACAGGTTGCTGTATCACTGCTGAGCGCTGGGTCCAACCCGGCTCCTCAGCAATAAGAAAATGCGGCTCGCTCCCGCTTCCGTATACGCTGTGGGGCGGGACCCGAAAGCCGCATGCCAATGTTCATTGGCTTGTTTATTTACACACAAAGAACCAATCGGCTCTCCGCGAGATCACAATTTGTCGGTCCGATGTGACGTCTCCATTCCCTCCTTCAGGGAACTAGGGTTACATACATAATCACGTTTTCCATGGATGTGTTTTACCTGTTATCTGTGGATTTACTTACCTGACATCTGTTTCACAAGTAAAGTGTGTGTTTTCATCAAGTTCTGAGTCCCGTGTCTTCAGTCACCCCCTTTGTAACGATTAAAGTTACATGTATTTTAATTAAATAATTTTTTTACAGCAGTATTTTGTATTTTATTTAAATACATTTGATGGGTAAGTATTTGTAATTTATAACAAAGTACTTTTTAATGTATTTGCACCCATCTCTGCCAGCAATCACCCACATTTTTTGCTCCGGCCTTCCATACTGGTGCATTGGTTTGCATGTGTACAATCACATGAGCAAGATTAGATGGGAATTACAGTAAATCTTAAGAAATTTTGAGAAAGCCATTGGTCACTGTTAAAAGGGACAGTCCCATATGAACATGAGCGGATGTGATGCTTCCTGCAGTGCAACAGACAGTTTTTGTCACAGTTTCTGTCTCTGTGAATGTCACACTCAGTACTCTACAATTATGCATAACAATTGACTAAATAAAATGAAAAAATATTTTTAGTGTGTGGGAGGTATTTTAAATGTGTAAATGTATTTGTTTATGGTTTGCACAAAGAACATTTTTTAACTAACACACTTTCATTCCATCACAAAACTGCCAACTTGGAAAAAAGTATCTAAGCTTGCTAAAGAGTTTTTCATTCAATAGATAAAAGCAAAACAAAATAAGAAAGAACTGTGTAGCAGGAAGTTCAATACAAAAGAAAAACTGTGGTGTCTGGAACATTCCAGATGACCTTCCGCTAAAGCAGCAGATTTTGCAGCTTTTGTAGCACGTGGGTAAAAAGCTCTCTAACTCAATGATCTTCTAATGCCTTTTTATAGCGCTCTGATAAACTCAGAGAGCACAAATTACAATATAGCACAAACATTATGTGCACAGACTTGAAGAACATGAACAGTGTTTTGCATGTGTATTTAGACAAATAATTCACACAACGAAACTACAAATCATTGCATGGTCAGCAACATATTAAACTAATTAGCATTATTATACATTATTGTACAATATTTGACAACCACAAAGTGTCCAAATGCATGGTCTGTTTTTGTGAAATTTTGTACTTGTAAGCATGATTGTGTTATCTTTGATATAAAGATTTTGTTATTGTGCTAATATGCATTGACATTTGTACATTTTTAAGTGTTTAAATAGATATGCTGTATGGAAGTTCTACAGTAACACTGTCCATCCTGCTGTCTGTGTGTGTAGAAAGTTTGAGATAAGAAAGAAGGCTGCAGACATTTTCTTCCCTAATTATGTGGTATTTTAAAAGTGAGGCTTTAGAGATGTCTACTTCCGTTCCTGATCAATGTGACCTTTGACTGTTGATTTTTTAGACATGAATTGCCCAATTAGATACTGATATTTATAGATTTCTCCATATTAAGGGCTGTTTGGTATTGTAATTCATTTACAGTGAGAAACCAGTGAGAAACCAAGCCAAAATCTGTTTTTTGGCTTGGTTTCCAAGCCAAAAAACAGGCAACACTACAATAAATTGGCAACACTTTACAATAAAATATTTGTTAATATTAATTAATGCATATAGCTAGCATACAGTAACAATGAACAGTATTTCTATAGCATTCAGTACATGTTAATTTTATAAAATTTTAGAACTTTCAAAATGAAACATTAAATATTTTTTAAAAATGTATTCATTTTTTCAAATTCATTTTTATATCTTTTAAAAAGTCATTTTAGTTATTTTTATAAATTACTGTAATGTTAACTGTTAGGGAGTCGATGCCTTCAGCATCGGATTCTATGCATCACGTCACCCGCTCTGCATCCCCGGAATATTAGAGACTTCATTTCCCACATTCCTTTGCACCCGCACACCTGTCATCAATCCCTCGCACTCAACCCCTCTGATCTGCACCGTCTGTTTTGTCATTATGTTGGACTTATTACTGGTATTATTTAAACCCTGTCTTTTGTTCAGTTCTTTGTCTGGTGTTGTTGGTTTTTTGGACGTGTTGTTATCTTGCTTGCTTTTTTGATACTCTGTCAGTCAGCTGTGCATATTTTGTCTGTCTGTGAAGTGAGGTCTGTACCAGTTTTTGTTTTTCCACTGAAGTTCAGTAAAAGATTTGAATCTGAATTCTCGTGTTCTGCCTCGTCTGAATAAAATGTGTAGATATGTAGGGTAATTATGATTTTGCTCTGGGATGTGTAATGAGTTTGAACAATGTCGATAATGGTATTTTTGGCAGGCAATCAGTCTTTCATACCTTATGAAAGGATGATATAGCATTTTTTAACCAATAAATCACTCCAGTGTACAAAGCAATCAAATCTATGTTATTAAAGTATGGAAACAACAATATTAGATGTATGTTGGGGTATTTGATGGATTGATCAGTGTGTCATGACACAGCTCTTTGCGAAGAGAAACTTTATCACGGTTTAATTACTACTGGAGCAAGAACAACTGAATGAGAACTAATGTTTAATCTTTAGGAATGTTTAAAGAATTACATTAGCGCTTTGTCCTTTTTGTGTTTTTCTTCAGTTGAAATATTAAGGCAAATGGGTACAATGTCCATAGTTAATGTGATAAACTGTATCTGTGTTTACTACGTTAGGAAACATTTGGGTGCTGTAAAGTCACCAAATTTACCAGTAGGTTAAAAAACTTTGCAAATTAGCTCAAAAAAATTAAGTGAGCCCTAAAAAAAGTAAAGCTTTTTTTACTAATATTCTGCTTGGTTAAGTATTTAGTCATGACAATCAAACATTTTTAAATGTGACCTAAGTGTCCAAATATTTTTTTGTGGCCAGTGTATCCTTATTAAAATACACACAATGAAACTACAATCAGGGAAACTTTAAATTGGCATACTTTATGCAAAAACAATCAAAAAGGAAGCTGACTAAGAAATCACTTGCTAATGAGTTTATTTGCTATAAACAACTGTGATTTCAACAACTGTGAGTTTTCTTCTAAAATGTTCATTTTTACATAAACAGCATTTAAAAAAAAATGCTATACATATTTTTATGTATATAAATTATCTAATAATAGATAATTATTAAACTCTGACAGTTTTATTAACTAATCATGAACAATATATTTGCATCATTTATTCACCTTTCTTAACTAATGTTAATAAGGGTACCTTATTGTTAAGTTTTACCATATACACTCTTTTCTGAGGCCTTTTGTATCACTTTGTATATGTTATATTTGTATTTTCTATACTATGATAAAAGTATTTGTAGTAACATAAAATGTGACTTGTTATTCATTGAAAACATTCTCACTCTGTCAGGAGCAAGGGCCACTGTGAATTGCTGGAGTATATTACTAAGTAAATATGTGGTACTCTGTCAATGTTGTCCTGTTCCTTTGTGATTATGATAGGAGAATTACACTTGACTGACACTCGTGACACCAGCTGTTCTACCTTTCCTTTCTTCTTTTCTCTTTATTAAAAAATAATACTAAACCACAAATTAAGCATTCATTTTGAAGTAAGGAGAAAATCCGAAGACCTTTAAAAGTGTTACAAAACAGGAACATGTTTTCTATTTTTTTTTTTAAGTCCTATGTTAAATGCAAGAAGTTGTGATTGTACTAGGCCTGTTCTTGTTACGGACACGCCAGGCTCCCCTCTCACCCAATCACAACGCTCACCCTCTCCAGACTACTGATCACGAACACCTGCACCTCATCACCACACACAGCATAAAAGACAATCACTTCTGAGCACTCACCGTCCAGTCTCGTTGCTGTGAAGGACTTACCTGTATTACTCTCGCATTTGGATTACTTGCCTGTTTGTTCATCTCCTCGTTGTTCCAGCGTCCCTTGTGTTTGCGTACTCCTGATTATCTCCTCGTCTTCATTGACTCCCACGATCTTCAGCTCTCCGTCTCTGCTAACTACAAGGACAGTATTATTACCATTCATTCCATTGTGTTTCCTGTTTGAAGTTTCATCTGCTGTGTGTTTCAGTAAAACTACCCTTTCTGTGATCCGCTGTCTCTCGTCCCTTCTGTGTTGTAACAGAAGACTAGACCAAACAACACCATGAGCCAGCCGGACCCCTTTCATGAGTTGGCCGAGACCATGCTTCGGTCGCTACAAGATCGCCCCTCCACTGCACCGAGCACTACGGCAGTCACCGCCAGCACCACTTCTTCGCCGATTGTCATTGCGAGTCCCATGGCCCCACCAGCGCCCTTCTCTGGTTCGGCGGAGGAATGCAGCGGGTTTCTGCTACAGTGTTCTCTTGCCATTGAGATGCAGCCTCACCTGTTAGCCAATGATCGTCAGAAAGTGGGTTATATCATCCGAAACATCACCGGTAAGGCGCTCCAATGGGTGGAACCTCTTTGGCAACAAGAACATCCCATTACGTTTTCTCTCTCTGAGTTTGTTAGTCATTTTAGAGAGGTGTTTGGGAAACCGGTTTGGGACGCTTCCATTGGTGAGCAGCTGTATCAGCTAAAGCAAGGCGACATGTCCATCTCCGACTACGAATTACAGTTCCGGATCCTGGCATCCAAGAGCGGTTGGAATGAGTGGGCTCTAATGACAGCATACCGCCAAGGCTTAAATCCTCAGGTGAGGCTGCAGCTCACGTGTGAGGATACCATGGATCTTGACCGCTTCATCCATCTATCCATCAAAGTCGTCACCCGCATACAATCCTGTCTCGAAGTTCAACCTCAACTATGCCCGTCTGCTCCCCTCCTCCGTCGACCAGAGAACGTCAACCCTCCGGAACCAGCCCACGAGCCGATGCAAGTGGACACTACACGACTATCCTTCACCGAACGACACCGTCGACTAGCAAATCGTCTCTGCCTTTATTGTGGAGGTCTGTCCTCCACGTCAAATGATGAGTGCAGCCATCTCCAGTAATGATCAGATGAAGCCGCTCACTACTGTTGTATCCCTTACTGCCTTGTCCTTCTCTGTTTCAGTTTCCGCCCTCCTCGACTCAGGGTAGGCCGGCAACTTCATCTCTGGCACCCTCTGCCGGCAACTCAAGCTCAAGACCTCCGTCATTCCCAACGCGTACCAGATCCGTTCCATAATGGGAATTCCAGTTAGCCGGCGCCTGGTGAGTCAGAGGGCGGAACCCATTCGCATGACCGTGGGGATTCTACACTCAGAACAACTCTCCTTGCTGGTTCTGGAGGGTTCCACGGCCGATATCATCCTTGGGCGCCCCTGGTTGGAACAACATCATCCTATGCTCTCCTGGAAGACCGGGGAGGTCATAAAGTGGGGCGAGAACTGCTTCCGAACCTGTCTTATCTCTCGTCCGAGTCCTGCTTCGTCCTCTGTCAATCTACTCCCTGTTTGCTCTACTTCAGTGGAAAGCCCAACGGAAAAGATGTCGGTGGAAATCCCGGAAGACGCCCACTTCCACGACGTCTTCTGCCCCAGGAGGGCATCTAGACCACCACACCGGCCATGGGACTGCGCAATCGATCTGCTTCTGGGTGAGTCAGTGCCCAGGGGAAGGATCTACCCCCTGTCTATCCCAGAGGAGAAGGCCATGGAAGACTACATCAAGGAGGCACTGGAGCAAGGATACATCAGACCATCTACTTCCCCTGCTGCTTCGAGTTTCTTTTTTGTCGGCAAGAAAGACGGCGGACTTAGACCCTGCATTGACTATCGAGCCCTCAACAAAATCACAGTTAAGTTCAGGTATCCCCTTCCCCTCGTCCCTGCAGTGTTAGAACAGCTCCAGGGTGCCACCATCTTCTCCAAGTTGGACCTCCGCAGCGCCTATAACCTGATTCGAATTCGTGAGGGGGACAAAGGGAAGACTGCCTTCATCACCCCGACCGGACACTATGAATACTTGGTCATGCCATATGGATTGGTCAACGCCCCCTCCGTCTTCCAGGATTTCATCCACGCAGTACTCCGGGAGTTCCTTCACAAGTTCGTTCTGGTGTATATTGATGACATCTTAATCTACTCCCGGAGTCTGGCTGAACATCGCAAGCATGTTGCGGAGGTCCTTGAACGCCTGAGGGAGTACCAACTGTTCCTCAAGGCAGAAAAGTGTGCCTTTCACCTTCCCTCTGTGCAGTTCCTTGGGTACAACATCGATCGTAGTGGCATCCGGATGGACGAGGGGAAGGTATCCGCCATCAGGAATTGGCCAGTACCCACTACAATCAAAGAACTCCAACGTTTCCTAGGATTTGCAAATTTCTATCGTAGATTCATTAAGAACTTTTGTATAACCGTTACTCCACTCACCAATCTCCTGAAAGGGGCCCCCAAACATATCACCTGGACAACTGCTGCTGAAGAGGCGTTTCAACATCTAAAGGACGTTGTAGTGATTCTGTGGGGATGGTGTTATTTAAACACCCTCCAGCATCTCTACTAGTTATAGTGAAACTAAGACAGTGTTATTTAAAACACGGTTCAGTTTCAGGTTATAATTACTTGTGGCTCAAATGGAAATACTTACAGATAAAGATTATTAACTATATGTATTTTGTAGCATTACCTGGTGCAATAAACGCGTTATTCTTCTGGCCTTGATTAACAACGGTCCATGCCCAATACAATAATATATACAGAGCCGGTAACAGTATCGCACAGTTTAAGGGATGTGTTATGAGCATTAAGCAGAGACAATCATGAGTGCATACAAATGAATATTTATTGACTAAGCTACGGAAATATGATATCAATTAAGTAACACAAAACACATACACATTCACATTCATACAAGATAAAGCATAGAAAAATTAGAGTAAAGAGTAAAGAATGGCATATTAAATCAGCAGGACACAACCACTGGGTTTTTCTCTACAAAATTCACCTTGGTAGCCAAGGGGCAATGCTTAAGCGCTGTTGAATTGTGATACTTGCATCGAACAGTTAGTTGCGTCGGCAAGAATCCTGGTGCGTGGAGAGAAAGAGAGAGAGAGTGTCCTGGTGGATTCGCGAAGTCCGTTCGGAGAGCGAAGTTTCGCGAGAAGTGTCGAAGTCTGCCGAAGTAAGATTGCTGGAAAAGCTGTCCTGAAGAAGGGCAGGTCCCACGAAGTTTTGGAGAGATTCCAAGTTTCTGAGCAAAGAGTTGTCCGATGCATGGTGGTCTTAAAGGCACAGCTGTCACGCCCCTGTCAGGTCTTTTGACCAATGGCAAAGGGGACGGTGGTTGTGAGGAGAAATCTCTTTGTCCTTCTTTGTGACAAATGATTTATACAGGTACGGTTTATGTCCTGTTTGCACCGAACACATAAAATTATTGTAAATTGAGTATGATGCACGCCATGACTATGTACTGTGCATCATTATTTAGGAAATAATTTGTGGATCATTTTGATACCACACACGAGAGAGAAGTGAAGTAAGAACAATAGTTATTCATTCATCTGCCATGAAATAACAGTTAAACTTCAATGACACTGAAATGCATGCAATAACTATGGCAGGGTATCAAGTGATTATGGAGGAATACACACATAGATATATATATATATATAGATACAAATTGGGCAGTTTAGTCCCGCTCATGCTAGAGAGTCTCTTTGAGGTGTTTGGAATGTACTTCTCTAGTCCTCTCTGCAAATCTCCAGGGGGCCTGGAAAATCTCAGGGAGTTGAGCTGGGGGGTCACCCTCTCTGGGGAAGGCCAGAGAGGTACCATAACTGTCCTCCTGAGTTAAGTAACAACCGGCAGGTCATCAATTAACCCAGACTTTCTGGAGCCAAAAGGGGTTCTGGTGTTGACTCCCCCCTAGGAATTTGTTGTTTGTTGTAACTTTATGATCCCTTAAAGAAATCCAACATTTGGCCCGGCCAAGTCTCTACATCGTCAACATCTGCTCCACTACTTGTACACCCAGACCCAGACAAACCATTCATAGTTAGGGTGGAAGCCGCCTCTACTGGAGTCGGAGCGATTCTATCTCAGCAGCAGGGGAAACCCAGTCGTCTCCACCCATGTGCCTTCTTCTCCCGCAAGCTCAGCCCGGCGGAGATCAACTATGACATCGGTAACCGGGAGCTTCTAGCCATCAAGCTGGCCCTCAAGGAATGGAGGCATTGGCTGGAGGGGGCTCGTCACCTGTTCCAAGTACTCACCGACCATAAAAACTTAGAATACCTCCGAACTGCAAAACGTCTCAACCCCCGACAGGCAAGATGGGCTCTCTTCTTTACCCGTTTTCATTTCAATATCTTCTACCGTCCTGGCTCCAAGAACTGTAAAGCAGATGCCCTTTCCAGACTCCATGCCCCAGCTGACTCAATTGAAGAACCAGAGCACATCATTCCCAGTAAATTGATCGTGAGCCCCATTTCCTGGTCAGAGGACACACTCCCCTCCTCTGATGCCTCACCTCAGACTCCGCCGGGCTGCCCACCAGGATTACAATACTTACCCAGAAGACACCGCACCCCAATGATACACGCTCACATCTCACTTGGCACTGGCCACCCGGGGGCCAATGAAACTCTCTCGCTCCTGAAGGAGAGATTCTGGTGGCCCAACATGGCCGCTGCGGTAAGGAGGTACATACAAGGATGCCGGGAGTGTGCCATCTGCAAGTCCCCTCGTCACCTACCTGCCGGTAAGCTCCACCCGCTGCCCGTTCCCAACCGCCCTTGGTCACACCTAGGAGTAGATTTTGTTACAGACCTACCCCCCTCCAAAGGCTGCACCTGCATCTTCGTCGTGGTGGACAGGTTCTCCAAATCCTGTTGCCTTCTCCCCCTGAAAGGTCTGCCTACGGCAATGGAAACAGCAGAACTCCTCTTCAATCACGTTTTCAGATACTTCGGAATCCCTGAGGATATAGTCTCTGACCGGGGTCCCCAATTCACCTCTAGAGTATGGAAAGCCTTCTTCTCTCTCCTAGGTGTGGCCATTAGTCTGTCCTCTGGTTACCACCCTCAATCGAACGGGCAGACGGAAAGAAAGATCCAGGAGATCGGCCGATACCTACGTACCTTCTGCCACGGCCACCAGGAATCCTGGAACCAGTATCTTGGTTGGGCGGAATACGCCCAAAACTCCCTTCGCCAGCCCTCGACAGGTCTAACCCCTTTTCATGTGTTCTAGGGTACCAGCCTCCCATGTTCCCCTGGTCAGGAGACCCATCGGATGTCCCAGCCGTAGATCACTGGTTCCGGCAGAGCGAGAGATTCTGGGACTCAGCCCATCACCACCTACAACGTGCACTGAGTCGACGTAGACTGACAGCCGACCTCCGCCGATCCGAAGCCCCAACTTACCAACCGGGACAAAAGGTCTGGCTGTCAACAAAAGACATCCGTCTACGTCTACCCTGCCGTAAGCTGAGTCCCCGGTTTATTGGGCGATTCACCATCAAGGAGCAAATCAACCCGGTCACCTTCAAACTTCACCTGCCACCTGAGTACCGCATACACCCCACTTTTCATGTGTCTCACCTCAAGCCTTACCATCCCTCTGTTTTTCCTTCCACAGAGCCTGGCGTGGATCCCCCTCTCCCTCTTCTGCTGGAGGACGGGATGGTGTATGCGGTCAAAGAGATCCTGGACTCCCGACGTCGTGGTGGACAGCTGGAATATCTGGTCGATTGGGAGAGCTATGGACCCGAAGAACGATCTTGGGTCAACCACCACGACATCCTCGACCCCAACCTACTGGAAACCTTCCACGCCGAACATCCTGGAAAGCCTGCCCCAAGAGGAAGAGGACGACCACCATGACGTTGGGGTCCTCCAACGTGGGGAGGGGGGTACTGTTACAGACACGCCAGGCTCCCCTCTCACCCAATCACAATGCTCACCCTCTCCAGACTACTGATCATGAACACCTGCACCTCATCACCACACACAGCATAAAAGACAATCACTTCTGAGCACTCACCGTCCAGTCTCGTTGCTGTGAAGGACTTACCTGTATTACCCTCGCATTTGGATTACTTGCCTGTTCATCTCCTCGTTGTTCCAGCGTCCCTTGTGTTTGTGTACTCCCGATTATCTCCTCGTCTCCATTGACTCCCACGATCTTCAGCTCTCCGTCTCCGCTAACTACAAGGACAGTATTATTACCATTCATTCCATTGTGTTTCCTGTTTGAAGTTTCATCTGCTGTGTGTTTCATTAAAACTACCCTTTCTGTGATCCGCTGTCTCTCGTCCCTTCTGTGTTGTAACAGTTTGTAGAGACTTGGCCGGGCCAAATGTTGGATTTCTTTAAGGGATCATAAAGTTACAACAAACAACAAATTCCTAGGGGGGGGAGTCAACACCAAAACCCCTTTTGGCTCCAGAAAGTCTGGGTTAAGTGATGACCTGCCGGTTGTTACCTAACTCAGGAGGACAGTTATGGTACCTCTCTGGCCTTCCCCAGAGAGGGTGACCCCCCAGCTCAACTCCCTGAGATTCTCCAGGCCCCCTGGAGATTTGCAGAGAGGACTAGAGAAGTACATTCCAAACACCTCAAAGAGACTCTCTAGGATGAGCGGGACTAAACTGCCCAATTTGTATCTATATATATATATATATATCTATGTGTCTATTCCTCCATAATCACTTGATACCCTGCCATAGTTATTGCATGCATTTCAGTGTCATTGAAGTTTAACTGTTATTTCATGGCAATGGATAACTATTGTTCTTACTTCACTTCTCTCTTGTGTGTGGTATCAAAATGATCCACAAATTATTTCCTAAATAATGATGCACAGTACATAGTCATGGGGTGCATCATACTCAATTTACAATAAGTTTATGTGTTCGGTGCAAACAGGACATAAACCGTACCTGTGTAAATCATTTGTCACAAAGAAGGACAAAGAAATTTCTCCTGCGCAACCACCGTCCTTTTTCCATTGGTCAAAAGACCTGACAGGGGCGTGACAGCTGTGCCTTTAAGACCACAATGCATCGGACAACTCTTTGCTCAGAAACTTGGAATCTCTCCAAAACTTCGTGGGACCTGCCCTTCTTCAGGACAGCTTTTCCGGCAATCTTACTTCGGCAGACTTCGACACTTCTCGCGAACGGACTTCGCGAATCCACCGGGACACTCTCTCTCTTTCTCTCTGCGCACCAGGATTCTTGCAGACGCAACTAACTGTTCAATGCAAGTATCACAATTCAACAGCGCTTAAGCATTGCCCCTTGGCTACCAAGGTGACCTTTGTAGAGAAAAACCCGGTGGTTGTGTCCTGCTGATTTAATATGCCATTCTTTACTCTAATTTTTCTATGCTTTATCTTGTATGAATGTGAATGTATATGTGTTTTGTGTTAGTTAATCGATATCATATTTCCATAGCTTAGTCAATAAATATTCATTTGTATTCACTCATGATTGTCTCTGCTTAAGGCTCATAACACATCCCTTAAACTGTGCGATACTGTTACCAGCTCTGTATGTATTACTGTATTGGGCATGGACCCAATCAAGGCCAGAAGAATAACGCGTTTATTGCACCAGGTAATGCTACAAAATACATATAGTTAATAATCTTTATCTGAAAGTATTTCCATTTGAGCCTCAAGTAATTATAACCTGAAACTGAACCGTGTTTTAAATAACACCGTCTTAGTTTCACTATAACTAGTAGAGATGCTGGAGAGTGTTTTAAATAACACCATCCCCACAGAATCACTACAAGTTCTATTGTTGTTTAGTCTTTTTTAAAAATAATAATAACCCACAAACTAAACATTTGTTTTAAAGTATAAGGGTAGAATATGAGATCTCTAATCTTATTTAGCCTATGTTACAAGACTCCATATCCATCTGATTTGTTTTGTTAATAAAAGTTTTTATTAACAGATTATTTTTTTTTTATTAAAGTGAGTTTTTCATTGTACTATTGTATTGTTGTTGTGTTTTTTGCAATTGTTTTGTTAAATGTTTATTTAAGCAATCGTGTTGTTCATAACTAAGGAAAGATTTAAAGATTTAACGTTAAAAATCATAATAAGCGCTACAGATGCTGTGTGTCGTTAACAAATATTTTTTGTAATCGGTAACACCGGTGTTGTCACAATGTATTTGGTGGGAAAAAATCATCACATGGACATCCCTAACTAACGGACAACCTAACTCATATGATGAGAAGAAGAAGTGCTTGAGCATTCTGTCAATTCTATTTTTTGGTTAATTTACATGCATTTGGTCCACGTTGCATTTATATTTCAATCGAACCTCTCCAGTGTTTATTGGAAGCGTACCAATCTTTTTAGCGGTCTCAGTCTGTTTGTTTGGTGCGCACCAGGGATCGGACCTTAGCGTTTAGACTTATAAAATAATATATAAGTCTGCAAATAATCTGCACTATCATAGCAATCACACCTTAGTTTGTTTTAATCGAACAAAACATGACAAGTTTGAACACACCCTAAATTTTTCAGCGCTGTTTGTACAACTGTTCAATAACGGGCAAAGTATTAAACAAAGCTGTTACAAGCAAGTCTTAGTGCTCCTGTCAGCAAACACAAAACAAACACACAAAATTAAAGTAAAAAGGGGATGAAAATGATGCCCATTGGGAGCCATTGCAAGTGAATTTCCACTCATGCCTCCAAAACTTGGCACTATTGGCCCCCTGCCTTAAATTCAGCTGTGCTTGGAGAGGTTTGAGCAGATGTTTTTAGCAGAACAGTCACACAATCACATAAGGAAAACAATTTTTGTACCTAACAAATGCTGTAATACAAAGTTTTGTTGCCATCTGCAAAAATCAGACACAGGATATGGCAGACTAGCATTAATGTGTAGTTAAGAGACCAAGAAATGCGTGTCGTGCAAATACATAAAGCATGAAGGACTTAAGTTGCAGCTGCAATTAAAAGTAGATACACCTATCTGTAGGGTTTTTTTCAAAACACAACTGTTTGACAGATATTATGCAAATTGCAGCAAGACATACAAGATGACGTTAAAAGTGCAACCAGTTTCTCAAAGGTTGCTTGTGTGCAAACAAGTGCCACTTAAGAGTTTGCGAGAAATGCACCGCTGGCGTCAGAGGTGTGTAATTACACAACAGTGGCATGATAAGAAGAGCCTGATGCTCAAACAAGTCATGCAGCTGTTTATTTGAAGATATTCTGTGAATATATGTTCAGAGAGAACCATTCATATGCAAATAAAAGTCTTTGCTGAGATTTAGTACATATGCAAGTACATGTGCAATTTGGGTTGCAGTACACTTTAAAAAATGCATTTTATATAAATGATTCATAATTTACATTTACTGTATACTGTACACCAGGGCTATTGAAATTCTAATCAAACTGACCAACCTGTGATTTTCTAGTGATCCTGAAGACCTTGATTAGCATTTGTTCTGGTGTGTTGAACAGGTCTGGAGATAAACTCTGCAGGGCAGTGGCCCTCCTGGACTGGACCTAAATTACCCTGCTGTACATAAACCACAAAAAGTGTTTGACTTTAACTATGTCAATGCATAACATGACAAAATGTAAAAGTAAGTGACATCTGCAAAACCAATACTGCAACAGTATTTTCTATGAGCTAATTTTCAGCTTATTTTGTGAATGCTATGAAGTTGATCTTTTGTGGGTAAAGTATAAAGAGATAAAGTAACACTGGCTAAATTGTCTCAACAAGATTCGTCTGAAGCGACAATTATATTTTATTTGATGTTTTAAGTATTGGTACTGTTTATTCATAACAGTACTGTAAATGGGAATTCATTTTCCTGTTTCATCTCCGATGTTTTTCACTATGAGTTGTCTGACTCTTTAGATTTTTTTTTGTGAAGGTGCTGTGTATGTTCACATAAAGTACATCAGCTAATTTTAGTCTTCGTCCCGTCATGGCAGGTTCAATTTACATACACAAATAAGGCAAAGTAAATATCCTAAAGGTGACCTGCTGGATTTCATTTCTGAAGTTTGATCTGTCCATGTAAAAGTGTCCCAAATGTTCATGTCTGATACCAAACACCTTTCAGGGGGAGATCAGCAGACGCAATTGCCTGTCCTGTTTATCCCTCTAACTTTGCATGCCTTCATATATGACCTCCACGTCAGGACAATACACAGCTGGAATTGACAAATTATCATAACATGTATTTGAGGGCTGCACGCATTTAAATGGGGTGAACTTTAAGCAAAAAGAAATTAACACAAATTTGTTTTGGTGTCAAATTATGAGGTCAAAATTCTTTATATGGCCTACCCTTAAAGTCACCATGAAATTGAAATTGACAACTGATATTCTTTTATTTTATTGTAATGTTTTTTTTTAATAAATTACTGTCTTTTTATAAATGAAAATCTGTGCACTTCATTATTTTTTTAAATTCATGTGCCCTGATAATATTTAATCAAAAACGTTAACCTCCCCCACCCTTAAAAGGACCACTCTTCACGTCAGGTCACAAGGAATGCTGAAAGGGCGGAGCTATCAGAGACTCCTTTCTGCCAGTTCCCCTTCAGCTGTCTGCTGCAAAAAACGATCCAATCAGTTCTTGATGTTTGTAATCAAGCCTCATCCTAAATTTTTTTCCTATTTTAGAAGCCTTTTCACTCAGATACGATGTCACGATATGAAGAAAGGACATCCGCTACTTCCATTTTATACTGACAGCTCTGCAGCTATCTCCGCAATGCATTTGGGGAAGTAGCGAGTGGATGAGTGTACATACGTTGTGCATTGTGTGATAAAGAAGTGATCGAATGTAGAATATGACTTAAAAATCGGACAACACCACAAAATGGTCGACACCCTTTATATGGGGGATAGATAGCGATTTTGGCCAACTAAGCTATTGAGTAGAACTGTGTTGTTCTCAGGGAGGGTATTTGAAAACGTATCGGCATCTGTGATGTCACAAATATGGCCATTTCTACTTCATGAATTTCCAGAGAACAACTCAATAAATGCTTTCATTATTTATAAGGAGGATGTTTTAAGCTAAAAAAAACTTGATTAGTTAATGATACCACAACCGCTTAAATATCAAAAGCTCACGGGAAATTTGAATCTCTATGCCAACCCCCAACCATCATAAATATTGCATATTTAAATTAAGATTAAGGTATAAACTATGTATTAGTGCAGGACATATGTAGTACAAAATCTATTCTAAATTACCCCCAAAATCATTTACTTACACATTTTAACTGAGAAGCACTTTTTACAATGCATATTGTTTCAAAGCAGCTTTCCATTAAACTCCACTGTAATTCACTTTGGACAATAATGCCTGCCAGTTGCATTGATGTGGTGTAAATGTAAAAGTTTGCAAATAGTTTGGTTTTGTGGTGTACTTATGAGCCATTATAACAAACGTCAATAATATTCTCTTTAATACCTGAGAGAACTGATATGAACTGCACTCGTAACAACACAGCTAGAAACATCTGCATTCAAGTATTTGACTACTGCATGTTTTGGGCCTGCAAGATGTAAGAGTTGCTTGCTAAAATAAATGTTAAAAAGTCATTTCTGGTCCCAGCAGCAGGTGTCCATTAAAGTATTCATTTAAATGCCCCAGTGCGCAATAAATCAGAAACCACTGTATACCACTGTATTGCCCGGTGTTAAAAACAGCAACAAAATTCTTTCTCTGTGAATCAGAAATAAATAAATAAAATACGGGTTTTGAGTGACATGAAAAAGGAAGGATTTTAATTTTGGGGAGAGCTAAGCTTGACCGTTGTGTGTTTTGCAAGTTCTTGCGTGTAAAAGTGAGCTTCCCTGGGGATGAGAGGTGTGAAATTACTATGACAAGTGTAGTAAGCAATATCTCCTTATTTATTTATATGCTTTCCCCAACATCAGATGTCTGTCAAAAGCTCACACGCTAAAGTGTAAAAACTGTTGTGCATCACAAAGACTACTTAAAAAACTGTCTTTTGTGTTTCATTGTATTTCTCTGTATTTCAAGGCAAACATCAATATATCTGAGGATTTGAACAAATACCTAAGTATCACATAAAATATCTTTTTAAATGTAAAAATTTCAGATAATTTTCACCTCAAGATGAAAAAATCTGGTATCGGCATCAGACAATAAATTTATATTGAAATATTATAGAGAATTGCAAGGGTGGGCTCTTTACACTTACTGTATAGGCACTAAGTGACCACTAGAACACCCCTGGAAGCACATAGCAACACATTCAAAACACCTTCGATTGTAACCTACATAGCAACTTCATGGTAACAAGTGAAAAAACTTTTTATATGAAAACCAAAATCTAGTTGTCATTACATGCATACAAGTTCCTGTCTACTGTAGAAAATGTCAATAAATTCAATAAATTTAAATGTTCAGTCCATCAGTTGTATAAAGTCTGTCAGAAAACTGCCTGTGTTCTGTGCCTTGTTTTAGGAACTTAAGGTGCTGCTGAAACTACATAATAGCAGCTCATTGTAAGTGCGTGGGCATTAACTGTAAGTTTTCATTCTTCAGTGCTGTTAGCTGCTACAGGTCAATGGAGACACAGGAGTAGCTTATGCTACTGTCCTGTTGCAATCCCCCATTAACTGTATTTTTATATGGATGACAATTTTTGTTCAATATACTTTTGTAAATAAAATCAAAATGAGAAAAGGCCCACAATCCTACAGGGCTTTGGCTGGACACACACTTCGCACATGTAGTGTTCATGCAGCTCAGGTGGTAGAGTGTTGCATTAGCAGCACAACGGTCATGGGTTCAACCCCAGTGAACACACATATGACATGTATAGCTTGAATGCACTGTAATTGACTTTGGACAATAATGTCTGCAAATGCATCAATGTAATGTAAATGCAAATATAGGCCAGCATATTGTGAGCAAAGGGTGTTGTTATACATCACAAATGAGTTTTGTGGTGTACTTTTGAGCCATTAAACCAGATGTCAATAATATTCTCTCCAATATTCGACCTGAAAGAGAATACTGACAACAACAGAATACTGGACTAACCTGCAGCAAGCCTGGGTATATCCACTGTGTCACTGTGACATTTAGTATGTAGTTAAATGTTTGAACACCAGATTCACACTGAGTTCTGTCTTTCTTATAGTATTGCATTATGGAAACAAACTGTTAACTTTTTAATGTTTAATATTATCTAGTGTCTCTGAAACTAGCTGCTCATGCTAGATTTCTGGAACGGGTAAGTAGCATAGTACTGTAAATGTAGTCTGTACTTCAGATAAGGCCAGACAGTGACTGTGTGTGTGTGTGTGGACAGTTTATTTATTCTTGCGATTAAAAATGTGTTTTCTTGCGAAATTAAAACTAGGACCACGTTGCTCGATGGTTGGGTGCTTTCTCAGGCCCGGAACTAGCTTGCTGTCAGAAAATGTTTAGCTTTCATAACTTGATTGAAGAGAGAAGGCTGGATACCGACTAGCGCCTTGAGGGTAAACAATCTCTGGTAAGTAATCAACAATTTTGTAACTAATTATTATTATTCCTGTCCAAATTTGCAAAAAGTAACTTTAAGATCAGACTCTGATACAATTGATGAAGAGGAATGTGAAGATGCCTATAAACTGCAAAAAAAACCTACGACCAATCAAAGGATGATTGTGTGGACATCAACAAAACCAAGCCATTCAAGAGCACAGACCATGCCCCGCAACACACATCGCTGTCTGATAAAGAATTTTATCAGAACCAAACGTGATTTTTCATGTAGAATATTAACAATGATGCCTCCTTCTATAAACTACAGGAGTACTTCCGAAGGTTTGTGTCAGAAGACATGATCATGGCTCTGACAGATAACACCAATGAGTACAGTTTTTAAAAGAAAGAAGCACCCATAAAAAAACAATATGGGACTATCATAAATGAACATAACTATGAAGAGAGCTAAACACGTTTTGATTCAGTTTATCAAGTTTTTTAAATGCAAACTTATTTTTAATAATAAATTTGTCTGGTTATTATTATTGTGTGATTATTAGTGTACAGGTATAATGTCAATAAGGTGTCACACCAATCACAAGTTCAGTATGGAGTGCCACAATACTCAGATTTAGGGCCTCTGCTCTTTGCCCTGTACATGCTACCCCTAGGAGCTATAATTAAGTTAGTTAAGTTAGTTTTCACTGCTATCACCATAGGAAGATATTTTTTGTCATGCCTACATATTAATTTGTGGTAACAAGATGCTATGTGATTCACATAACACGTGCAGCTGAAGGCACAGATGCTGAAATGCAATTGTTCCGGGGGGCTGTATACTTCCTGGTCCTAACATCACAGGCGTCATTCGACGGATTTGATACACGTGAGCACTGGGTCCTTGCACACATTAGGAGTGTGGGGTTGAGACTAAATGCCAAGAAAAGCTGGATTTATCCAGCTCAGAGGACAGCCTTTCTTGGTGTAATATGGGACTCCACAACTATGCGGGCATGCCTCTCTCCGGCTCATGCAGATGTGATCTTGCTCACTGCGAAGGGATTAAGGCTGGGACACCCTGTAACCATCAAACACTTTCAGAGATTGTTGGGCTTCATGGCAGCCAATGTGATACCTCTTGGCTTACTGTTTATGTGCCAACTACAGTGGTGGTTCAGGGGGAAAAGATTTTCTCCAAGGCGCAATCCCTTCATCATGGTCAAGGTCACGCGCACATGTCTTCATGCCCTTGTTATGTGGAAGAAAGGTCTTCGGCTGGGAGTACAGTTCTGTCGCAAGATCATAACAACAGATGCATCTCTCACAGGCTGGGGTGCTGTTATTGAAGGGCCACTCTGCCCAAGGTTTATGGACAAGAGAACGCATCAGCTGGCACATCAATCAACAAGAGCTGTGTCCCTAGCACTCAGGGAATTCCTGCTGAACCTCAGGGGCCACCATGTGCTTGTCTGGTCAGACAACACATCAGTGGTCTCCTACATAAATCATCAAAGGGGTCTGAGATCGCGGCCGCTGTACAAGCTAGCCTGTCAGACTCTACTCTGGGCTCAGGGAAAGTTACTATCACTGAGAGCCATGTTTATCCCAGGACACCTCAATCAAAAGGCCAACGCACTTTTGAGACAAGCTCTACAGCAGCGGGAGTGGAGGCTACACCCAGAGGTGGTAGAAGAGATCTGGAGGAGATTTGGCCAAGCCCAGGTGGACCTGTTTGCATCGCAGGAGATGACACACTGTCCCTTTTGGTTCTCCCTCTCACACCCAGCACTATCAGGACTGGATGCGATGGTATATATATATATATATATATAGCGCGGTTCTAGAAAAGGTCAGACGTATCTGCCTGTTGCTGGTGGCCCCTTATTGGCCATCCAGAGTGTGGTTCTCAAGCCTGACGCCTCTCCTCTATGTCCCACTTGTGAGATCCCAACAAGGAGGGACCTTCTGTCCATGGAGATGGGTACGATACTTCATTCTTGCCCAGAGCTTTGAAAACTGTGGGTCTGGAGACAGGCCTGTCCACTGAGGTGATACAGACTATTCTACAGTCTAGAGCTCCTTCTACACAGATGCAGTATGCTTTGAAGTTGCAACTTTTCGTATCCTGGTCCAACCAAGGTAATCACAACCCAGTTAACTGCCCGGTTGGCACAGTACTGGAATTTCTACAGGATAGATTTAATGCACAGTTATCTCCTTCCACTATCAAGGTGTACGTGGCGGCATTGTCAGCCTACTACGCTCCTGTTGCTGGACGATCTCTGGCAAGAGATCCGCTAATCTCTCGATTTCTTCGTGGCGCACTAAGGCTGAGGCCTCCTAGCCGAACAAGGACTCCTACCTGGGACCTGGCTGTCGTACTCGAGGGACTTACTATGACCCAATTCGAGCCTATCGAATCTGACCTTCATGCCCTATCAGTCTCTCCTACTTGTTTGGAAATGCACTAGGGATGGTTAAGGCCTTCCTGTACCCGAGGCCTGGCTATGTTCCAAAGGTACCCACAGGAATGCCCAGACCCGTCATCCTTCAAGCCTTCTTCCCTCCCCCGTTCACAGACTCGGACCAGCAGAAACAAAATTTGTTATGCCCAGTCAGGGCCCTGGATTTGTACGTCCATAGGACCGCACAATGGAGGAGATTAGAACAGCTGTTCATCTGCTTTTCTTCAGCCAACAAGGTTCTTCCTGCATCCAAGCATACCTGTTCGTGTTGAAAGTGGATAGAATTTCACTTGCATACACTGTCTCCGATTAGCTGTGCTGATACACTGTTTCCGATCAGCCGAGCTGTCAGCGCGCACTTAATCAGAAGTATGGCAGCCTCCAAAGCTCTTTGGTCAGGAACCTCGATTCAAGATGTCTGTGATGCGGCAGGATGGTCTTCACCGCTCACATTTATCAGATTTTATGACTTGGATTTGAGCTCTACCCCTGGTGCCCAGGTACTCTTGTCTAGTGTGCTAATTAAGTTAATTAAGATTAAACAACAGACAGGGATTCCGAAGTCTGGCAGCATGGGTATAGCGTTCCCATAGCATCACCAAGACAACACAGCGTTTAGTTCCCTTGAAATGGAATGTCCCAGGTTACGTATGTAACCATGGTTCCCTGGGGGGGAACCATACTTCTCTTTGCCATACTTCCCTCATTCCTGTAATACTTACTTTGGCCCCTTTAAGCTAGAGCTAGCGTTTTCTGATGTCTATTTATGCTTCCTGGTCCTGACGTCATCACGTATGTGACACCGCCCTCCCCCATTGGATTGATTTCACACACATGCTTCAGATGCAGGCAGACAACGCAGCGTATCGTTCCCTCTTAGGTAACCATGGTTACATATGTAATCTGGGACGATTTCTAAATGTTTATGTCTTGTAACACTTTTAAATACTGCTTGTGGCATGCATTCAGCCAGTCAGCATAGACTTGCACTACTAAGGCATTCCTGGACTAAAAGTGTACCCAGTTCCTGCAGAGCAAACACACTAAAAAGCGGGTACTTCTGCTTTTTGGTCCCGGAAATAGTCACACACAAGTGCCACTATTCATGTGCATATCAATGTCTGTTTGTATTCATTGTCATATATAGATAAACACAAATGCATCAGGTTTCTGCAAATGTTTTCCTTACCTTCAAGGACTTAAAAAGCATGGTTGGTGATTGGTGTGACTATAGTGGATGTGATGGTATTCCCTACGCTGAACTACTCTATGTCTGACAGGTTTGGAAAAGTCTATATTTGTCTGCAACTTGTTTTGGATCAATCTTAAACAAACTGGGATTATACACTGATAACTTTGCAAGTATCTACTTTTACCAGCAACAACACGTGATGAATTAGAATTTAAAATGAATTACATAAAAAAAGACATGTTAGCCAGCATTAAATTGCATGCACCTTTTTTTAACTCGTGACCACAATCAGTGCTGAGATGTCATCAACAAAGCATTTAAACCCTCTCTCACACACTGTTTCACCGCAACAAGGATCACAGCAACATAGCTACAGACTTTAACTAATCTAACCACAAACATTTGTATGTTTAAAATAATTACTTTTTGCAAAGCCTAATTAAATAATTAATAATTAAAAAGTGCAAAGCCATATGAAAATTAACCATGGTTTTACTGTTTATGTTTATTTTACTACAATAAACATGTTATTTTGGTTTTACCTGTAGTAAAACCATGGGTAATTTTTGTAACTGATGCCCACTAATAACCTTCCTGGTCACCTTAGCAACGAATCAAGCAGAGTACGTTTTTAATGTTTGACTTGCTCTAAAATCACCGAACACAAGATAAATGTTGTGCACATTGTGTAAACAAATGTTTTCAACATTTCCACCAAGGAAGTAATTGTACGCATCCAGATTACAATATGCCTTAACCACTTCTTTAGTGGTTTTATCTTGAAAATAACCATGGTATTTATAACCACAATCTGTAATATTGTGTTAATGGTACTGTATGTATAGTTTAATGTTGTAAATAATCATGCAACAGTATCTGGTTGTTAGTTCAACATTTTAATCACTGTCTCCACTCCCTGCTTTAAGCTTTAAGTGTGATTCATTGGCCAAACCAAACCGAGCCAAACACAACACAACATGAAACTGATCAATCTGACTAAATTATTGACTAAATTACTTATATACAGTAATTATTTAGATTGTATACCATATACCATTTTTGATAATATCATGTATTCTATGTTTTATTTATTTATTTTATAATTACATCTCTTCAGTTCTGTTACCATTATCTGTATGTAGGTCAAGCTGATTTGTAACCATGCAAAATTGTGAAAAGCGCTATAGAAATGAGACTTTTAGAAATTAGAAAATAGACTTTTAATTTTTAATGGATTGTAAATAAACTTTTTCGCCACCAGACTGACAATAACTTGTGTACTCTGACTCTAGCTGGACTACACTAAAGCCATTTAATATTGTATTTTTATTTAATGGAAATGGTTTCACACATTTGAGTAAAAAGTTTACTTTTGAGACCATTCCACAAAAGTTGGAGGATTTTGCTTTTAATAATGGAGTGGGAGAAAGGCAACTGACAGACAGTGGTTAGTTTGTTTTTTAAAACACTCTCCAGTGTGGACCCTCACTTTATCTTCAGTACAGACATGAGTGTAGTCGAAAAATGGTCACCGCAGATCCTCCTACTAATGGGCAAATCAATAGCTAAAATCCTGTTCAATCAGCTCCCCACCCTAAAAAATAAGCATTTAGGTTATTTTGTATATTTCTGTATACCACATATGTATTTAATGTAAAGATGCTTTGTAACAATGTGAAAAGCAATACATTTGAATTGAATTTGATTTGACCATATGCACTTTAACCAGGTTACTTCGTGGTTTTAGATAAGCCAGCTAAGTCATTTCCGGTCAACTGTTAAAATCATCTGTGAAGACACTCTACACTCGCTGCCTTCAGGATTTACCTGAAGTGAATATAAATGATGTACACCGGCTTTTTCAGGCAAACTTGAAATCTTCGTCCAGCAAACGGGAAACATGATTTAAGTTGTACGTATCCAGTTATATTCATGAATATAAAAGTAAGTAAAGATCAAATAAAATAAATTAAATAAATAATTTTTAGTTCTAACTGTCTATTTAACTGTTCGAGTCTCAAAATTCTCGAACTCACAGATTTCAAAATGCCACAACATCAAATAACTAACCTACCTAAGTATACGAGCTGGCTTATCTTGATGCAGAAGTTCGAAAGAGCGCTCCATGCATATGGTCAGTTATTTTGGTGTGGTAATGCAAAATCAAAGTCAAAGTTGTCCACATTTAAACTGTGCAGTCCCACGTTGAAATTGCTATAATGGATTAATTGTTAAACACATTACTAATAATTGTATCAACAATATGCATTACAAGATTGTGCTGTAAAAGTTTTATAACGCATACACAGACATTAAAATTTAGATATTAAGTTACATGCTGCTGTTTGTGTAATTTATAACACAAATGCTATGCTTTATCTGATAAATTATTCTGATAAAGGATTCATATTAAGGTCATACTACATACTTTTGCATGTAAACAGTCAGTGTCCTTCCTGTGAAACAAAGAACAAATAATGTTCTTTAGTGAAAACTGCTGGGATGCATTTATGGGTTGCAGGTGTTAAACTTCTCTGGATGTTTTGATGTTGCAGGATGTAGGAATTTGACAGCAGTGCAAGGATCTGATGGCGTCCCTCAAGGGTCAGGACCTGCAGTGTGGGGATATAATGATACAATGTCTGCGGCTGACCTCGACTTTTCACAGCAAAGTGGAACGTCTTTTCCCAAAAGAGACTATTCCTGACAAAAGTTCAAGGAAAAGCTAAAGACCGGAAACAGACTGGAAAAGGGGACAAGACGGTCAAAATATGAGGAATGATGCAAGCCTTTGTACATAAATGTTTCAATGTTATGTTGGGAAAGCCAACATACTGTTATTTCACTTATACTTATTATTACTGCTTATTATTATTATATACTTATTATTAGTCAAAAACGCATTGGACCTGATTGCTTTTGTTGTGTAGAAGCTCATGTGGTTAAATGCGTTCTAACAGACACAAAAGACCTACTCTCCACCTGCAGGTAATGTGTATTGCATAAACATTATAGGGAAGTGCCCTTGCCAGGCGGCATTAAAACGTGTCAGCTGATCTGAAGATATTACTGTTTGGTTTAACAAATAAATGCACAATGTAAGCACAATGTTATCTTACCATTCCGGATTTCTAACACACACCAGGTCAGTGCAGAAATAAAAACTACTGCTTTCAGTATGTTTTTCTGTCACCTTCATTCGCGTTCGTACGTAAATAGCATGTGCTTATTTTGTCCATTAGACGGAAAAACCAAAGCCCAAAACGTAAAGTAATCGTGGCCGCTATGCAGCCAGCAGGTTTGTTTCTTGATTCTGATTGGGTAATGTTTAGTGAACACGTCAAGCGTCAGTCTCACAGCTTTCAGTTGCATAAGCTTCATGCGCAGTGAGACAGACACAAATGCCTGGAATTGTACTGATACAACAATATACGTACGGATCTAATTTAGGTTTACTGTTTCCCAACACATGGAAATACACATGCTTACCAGGATTATGCACAAACACTTCCTTTGAATACCATGCGGTTACTGTTTCATTTCCTTCTCAGATTCACATTGTTGTACTTTACCGCCCACCAGGCCCACTTCACAACTTCTTCAACTTGCTTCTTTCCTCATTTCCTAAGGACGGCAGCCTACTCATTGTCTTTGGTGACTTTAATATTCACCTGGAGAAATCTTCTGCCACCGACTTTTTAAACCTTCTCTCCTCATTTGACCTCTCCCTCCTTACCACCACCGCTACCCATAAATCAAGAAATCAACTGGACCTCATCTTCACACACAACTGCATCACCTCTAATCCTACTGTTCTACCCCTACATATCTCTGATCACTTCTTAATAACTTGCAACATACATGTCAGCTCTAACAACACAGCGACATCCACATCTGTTTCGTTCAGGCGCAACCTCTCTTTCCCCCAGCACACTCTCTGCTGAGGTGTCATCCTCTCTCCCTTCCAACCTCTCATCTCTGGATACCAATACAGCCACAGACACCCTATGTTCAACACTAACATCCTGTCTAGACAACCTCTGCCCTCTATCCTCCAGACCGGCTCGTGCCTCCCCTCCCTGCCCTTGGCTTTCGGATGTCCTTCGGGCCATCGGACCAAACTCAGGGCAGCTGAAAGAAAATGGCGCAAGACGAAACACCCACCCGACCTCTGTGAGTATCAGTCACTACTTTCATCCTTCTCCGCTGCTGTCCACACAGTAAAGACATCCTACTACATCACAAAGGTCAGTCATGCATCAGATTCAAAAAAACTGTTCAAAACCTTCAGCTCCCTCCTCTCTCCACCTCCCCCCACCTGCCATCAGCTGATGATTTTGCTAACTTTTTCACAAACAAAACATCATGGATCAGCAGCCAATTCACAGCTCCCGAAACCCCAGCACACACACAGCTTTCACCCAGCATGACTTTTTCCTCTTTCTCCACTCTAAACGATGCTGAAGTTACCAAACTTCTCTCCTGCAACCCCACCACCTGCCCACTCGACCCAATCCCCTCCCATCTGCTCCAATCCATCTCTAGCACAGTCACTCCTCTCTGGCACTTTCCCCACCACTTTTAAACAGTGGTGTGGTTTAAATCATACCTCTCAGACA